>CM040764.1:1652051-2064551 GCA_022829145.1 Albula goreensis | reverse complement strand
AGGCCCAGCTCCCTAACTATTATACTACACTGCAACCTCTGAGCTACAAGCCCAGCTCCCTAACCACTATACTACACTGTAACCTCTGAGCTACAAGCCCAGCTCCCTAACCATTATACTACACTGTAACCTCTGAGCTACAAGCCCAGCTCCCTAACCACTATACTCCACTGCCACCCTAAGAAAAATGAGAATGATGATGATCACAACCAAGCAAAGATACAGCAAAACTGCAGCGTTACACTTTTCCATGCAACTCCTCCAACTATTGAGGTGACTTTTCACCTACATGCGCACGTTATTCTGACGCCGCATTCCCTTGAATCTGCATGCGCAGCAAACCGCGCTGCCCCCTCCCAAATTCAGCTGCGAAAGGTGACAGGCTCATCTAAATCACTGCAGGTTCATTAACCTGTAAACAAACTACACAGCGGATTATCGCTCGTTTTCACTCACCATGTTGTACATTTGCAAGTCAGGCTAAAACCAACAAACTGGAGCATGGTGGCAAATTGATTATTTCCGACTTAAGACTGTCTGGCAATTTGAAGCACTATGTGATAAATGTCCACAATTTAGCTGGCGAACACAGGTGAATACTCCCTTCCGAAAGCCACCAATTTGCTCAATAGTGGATATTGAAGAATGATTTGTATAGGCAGGATAGATCCTACTTTCTTAAAATTAGGCTGCTGAGTTCATGCACCTGAAAATGACTGCGCTTCACGTTTCTCCTGGTGAAAACGAATATGTAGTTAGCCCGTTAGCACGTCTAATCCGCACCACAAAACCTTCAAGTAAACTCGTAGGCCCAAGGATAATGAGCCTATTCGGGCAATCAGTTAACCTTTGATAACGTGCCTTCGAACTCTGGCTCATTTCAGTGTGCTACATAATGCGTTGTAAACCACTCATGCGCGAACTGCATTTATGCGAAGGTAATCAAGCTTAGATAACTTACAAACACAAAGGGCTCATTGCTAGGCAATTTTTATTCGCAAAAGCATACAAATTTCATATTGGTACATATTAATTCCGTGCGGCACCACCGTGTGTTTGTGGTATGAGATGTATTGACTGTGATTTATTTAAACTGGTATTGTATCCCAGATAAAATGGCTGGAGTCTTGACAACGCTGCTATGCAAATGTGTGTGTGTGTGTGTGTGTGTGTGTGTGTGTGTGTGTGTATGCGCGTGGTGAGACCATTTGAGACCATGTGTACGTGAGTGCGAGTGGTTTTCTTTATGTGAAACAGTTTGTGTGTGTTTGGCTTTGGTGCGTGCATACATGTGAATATATGGGCGTGTATGTGAGCATGTGTACTTGTGTGTGTGTGTGTGTGTGTGTGTGTACATGTGTGTGAATATTAGAGAATGTGTCTGCAAGTGTGTGTTTGCAGGTGCACATGCAGGAGTACATCATCATGTGTGTTTGTGTGTGTCTGCTCTTATGTGTGTGTGCATGCGCACCTGTGTGTGTGTGTGTGTGTGTGTGTGCGTGTGCGCGCGCGATCGCTGACCTTTTCGAGGTACTCATATCCATGGGCTCATCTCCGGTCTGAACCTCCACCTTGATGGTTGCCTTCACCTCCCCTGCGTTCAGTATGCTGGACACCCTGTCCATAGACTCCGCCTTCCCCCTTCCTCCTCCTCCTCCTCTTCCTCCGCCCGCCGCGGCCTCACCCTTCAGCAGGTCGCCCCTGTCCAGGCGGACCCTCTTGCCGTCCATCTCAGGGGGCTGGGCGTCCCTCTCCAGCGCCCTCTTCTGGCTGCGCGTCTGACGCACAGCCTCCTCCGACATCTCAGCACCTACACAAGCGCAACATTATTTTTCGTCGTCACCGGCGAAGTCAAAATATTTAATTACTTTCATAATTGTAATTTTCTTTCCCCTGCTCTCTTTATGAAAAGCTTTTCAATTTCACACATTTTCTTACAGTACACTATTATAATTATTATTGATTATTTAATTACTGTAAGTTTACCATTTTCCCCAAAATGGCATACAAACATACAACACATGGCATACTGTGCTGCTTAAACACTATGGTTTTTTAGCACACCACGTTTTGTCTGTTTGTTAATATTTGCATGTCTTTCAACGCCGTGGAGTGGCGACTGAACACGGCCACCTCTTGCCTTAACAAGCCTGGCACCATGGTTACAGAAAGGACTCATATCCCACAGAAAAAATGGCTTCCATCCTGCTAACCTTAATGTCTTAACACACTGCATTGTGGGTATTTTGAGACATTTGTATGAATGAGGGCATAAGGAGAAGATGCACTCTGAATTGACAAGGAACAATGGGACAGGAACTTGCGGTGTGAAGAGGGAAATAGTGAACCATCTCTCTAAATATTGCATCTCTACCACAGCGTTGTGGGTTTGATACGACACCTCTAGTCTGGCCGACTTCTGAGAACACGCTTTGCAAACAAACCAATGGACAGTTGCTGGACAGTGCTAGGAACCAATCAGAAATCTCCAAGGCACCAATCAGAACAGAGAAGGTGGAGGACAGAAAAGGCAACACAGCGATCTCGATGTATGTCCTATCAGACTCAAAATAACGCAAGTGAAGTAGGGACCGCAAAGAATTCAGTGTACCCAACATGACGCAAGGATTACTGGAAGTAAGAGAAATAGTCATAGTTTCCGATCAAGCCGTCCCAGCAAAGACCTGGTCTCATTTTTACTTGTGAGGGTTGGGGCAGAAGCTATCCCAAAAACATGAGCTCGACTCTGGAGAGACCGCCCCTAAAACCACAGGCACCTGCATCGCCAGGAGCGTGGCCAAAAGCGTGATGAAACAGGAAGGAAGCTTGGTACAAGATAGAGCACTTCACTTAAGATGGCGCTGGGTCTATCACGTGACTTTCATGCCTGTTTCGGAAGCTAACGAATGCATGTATATGCATGCCTGTGTGAGCTTGCACATGCGTGTACTTATGACAATGTATGGGAGTATATATGTGATGTGTACGTATGAGAGACAGCGCGTACGTGTGTGTGGGGCAGTGTGAATGTAGGTAGGGCAGAGTGACTGAGTGAGTGAGTGACAAAGCCAGCAGAAGAGAGGCAGAAGAGATCAGTACCATCAGATGAACACACATAGAGCCCCCTGAGTGCTGGTTTGCATGATAGGATGGAAGCAGCAGCCCTGTGTGTGTGTGCGTGTGTGTGTGTGTGTGTGTGTGTGTGTGTGTGTGTGTTGTGAGAGAGAGAGAGAGAAAGAGAGAGAGAGACACTGGCAGTACCATATCCCAGCTCAGAGCCAGCGTGACAGACTGCAGCACAGACAGACGGACAGGCAGTTTCCACGGTGCTGGAAGCTTGCCCCCCCGTTGTCGAAGTGACACCAGAATAAAATAAATAAATGCGCCCATCTAGGCCTCCCATGTCCTCTGCTCAGTCATGCAAAACAGGAAGTCCTGGTTTATGACAAAACAAAATTAACCCCTTCCCAGGTGGAAAGTTTGCACCGCGGCCCCATGTCCTTTTCTGTTGGGGGTGTGTGTTTGGGGTGTGTGTGTGTGTGTGTGTGTGTGTGTGTTTGGGGGGTTGAAATAAATCACAGGAGCCAACGCCTTGGCTCAACCCGTCCAGCTGTACCATATGTGTACACATACAAACTCATGCACACAAACGTACGCGCACACATGATCTGATAAAGAATGCAGACTCTGAGTCTTTCCTCGCCCTTTGTGACATCACAGCACAGGGGCCAAACACATGACCCTTCCCAGGATTCCATGGGAGACACAAAGCACTTCTCTTTTTTTTTTCTCTCTCTCCCCTCTTCACCCGAGAACCGGCCTGAACCGGTCGGCCAGCGAGGAGGCGCCGAGGCAGGTCTTTAACCCTTCGAGGGCTGGGTCCCGGCCGCAGGGCGGCCTGCGTGTGCCAGAGGGAGACGTCATGCCGAATTCCAAAACAGGAGTCTGGCGGGGGGATGTGAAGGGGCGGGGCCAGGAGAGACAGACAACGCTACTAATTCTGCCACCGCTGCAGCGGAGTTTAAAGAGACAGTCTGGGGCCGGGTCCCGAGCCGGGACTGGTGTGCGACAGGAACACTGAACACAGCACAAACTAATGCCACCACACGTTCATACCACCTTATCAGATATACACTATTTGCTTTTTTTTCCCGTTTGAAAGTTTAAGCAAAAAAAAAAAAAAAAGACATGACAGAATGAGGATGACAGCTCAGTTTGTCATTATTACATTCAATATGCTGAAAAGAAAGGAATTTTTTTTTATCTTGAGTAAAGTTTTGCTTCACACCTTAGATGTATGGCCATTTTGGGCTCACACCAAATATTGCAACTTTCTGAAGGTGAATGAAATTCCATGTGCTTCTTCCAAATTCTAAATCTGTTGTCAGGGACCACGGGAACGGATCTGTTTACAAGAAGATATTACTCAGCTCAAACTGTATGGTTTGAGACCAGGTCGTTGGGACGCTTGGGAAGAAAATGAAAGTGTTTGAAAACTCTTCCCTCTTTCGCTGCATCGCACATCACAAGGTGAATCCGTATCGTCAGCCAGCTGACCTTCGCAGGACTCAAATACAAAGCGTTGGCGTCTCGTTTGCTGCCCGTTTCGAGTGCTCTCAACGGCGTTCCCATAAAACTGACGCAAACCAACGTATCCAGTGTGAAGCCTTGTGTGATCTGCACTTTTCAATTTAGTCACTACAAGTGCCAAATTTAAAGTCTAAGTCCTTGATTCTACAAGTCCCAACAAACAGAAATTCATTCTATTGCATTCCGCTATTTAATAAACCGTTCAATTCATTCAGCCAATTATCATATTGACTCCTGATTGATGAGTACAGCCAGTCTCAGTGCTTGTATTGGGCGAGGTCTGGTCACATGTTGAGGGTTTTCTGCATTGTCCGAAATTCCCCCGGGGCGACGGCAGAAGTGCCTTCAGTGGGATCAGGTGGTCAGCAGCACTGCGGTCGGCCCCTCCCCACTGGCATTAAACCCTCTTCAGAACGCACCCGCCGCGAATCCGGCAAAATGGAGAGTCTATTGCCGGGATTCAAACAAATTGTCACACAGTCTCTCTAAGGACTTACGCAATTCAATCAGCAAACAGCTAAAACAGACTTTACACGGACAAAACTTTTACAGCATTACAGTGTTAGCCCTTTAAAAGACTAAAGTCAGTTTGGATTGGTTTGCATACGCCCTTAGAGAGACAAAGTGCATCTGATTGTGTCTTAGCCTATTTGTTTTGTCATAAAACATAGAAAAAGCAAAGCCTTTTCATTGGTTCACATCAGTGATTGACAGCTCATGAAAACTCATTTTCCCATCATGCACCAGTACTGAACTACAGTGTTAATGGGCCCTGAGGTGCAACTGTACAGCAACAAGACTTCAGAGTTTAGCTACACAGCCACTTCCACCATTCTTTTCTTCCGCAATTCTTATCTTCCGTATCCCCATAGGCAAGAGGGCTAGATCAGACATAATTTCTGCTAAAGTTCAGCTAAATTTTCTGCATAAGTGACTGACAGCAGCTGAGCAGTTTCGATACCTGCACACCTGTAAAACCGCTTATCTGCACAGGCTACTGCGGAGTGCGTATGGGCGGACTGTGACTCTGCGGGGTGCTGGAAAACCACATCAACATCTTTACGCCTGATGTACATTCGCAAAATACAGGCTACTCATAGGCCATAAATATAAAAATACAGCGTGAAATGAGGATCAGATTGCATCTACATCTTTAGTTGGCTGCGTTATAATGTGTTCGGTCCTTCATAGCATTCAGTTATATCACCCTACTGGGACAGTTCTACTCAACATTAGCTCCTGTTCCAATACATGTTCAGTTCTTTTACTTCCTGTTTCACTGTAACAGCGCTCGTGTCTGTCACATCCTGTTCCACTGTACTTGTTTGGAGGTATCCTAAGGACACTGGGACTTCAGATTTACCCATAATCCTCCGCAGACGGTTACCCCTACTTCTGAATCATTTGGTTTGAAGTTCAAAGAAAGCACATGAGAGTACGATGCTGGCTCGAAGCTCGCTCTTGTTCTCCGTCAGTGACCTCTTTAGTAGAACTACGACTTTCTCTGCCACCCTCTCTCTACCCTCCCTCCTCCCCCCCACCATTCTCTCAGTGTCCCTCTCTCTAAATGAACAACCCCCCGGCCCCTCGCCCACATCAGTGGGGCAGTGTTTGGCTGCAGGGCCAAACATCACTGTTGTCATGTAAACCACTGCAGATAGCAGGCAGGAGTGTCACATGACCCCCCCCCCCCACCCCCGCACTCAGCTCTGACCATCTCATCCATCATTCCCTCCACTGTGGCTGCGGGGAGCGGGGTCATGTGACCGTCCCCGTATGTCTGGGTGCACGCTCGTTAGGCCAGGCAAGGGGACCCTCGTTAATGCGTGTGTGTGTGTGATGTGGAGGGAACGCGGCACGTAGCCCCGGTTCAACGCCGCTACCACTGCCACTGCCTCGCGCTGGAGATTGATGACATCATAAAGACGCAACACTCGACCGTTCGATATGCCCCGGAGCTAAGCAACCACGGAACAAAGGGAACAGCAAGGACGGGACTGAGTGTGTGTACGTGCATGCTCAACCATGTGTGTGTGTGTCTGTGTGTGTGTAAGTGTGTGACTGAGTGACTGTACACATGTGTGTATATCTGCACATGTGTGTATGTGTGTGAGTGTGGTGTGTAAGTATGCGTGTGTGTACAAATTGTACATGTATGTGTGTGTGTGTGCGCATGAATGTGTATACATACACATTGAATGTGTGTGTGTACATATCGTACATGTCAGTGTGTGAATGTGTGAGTGTACATGTACATGTATGTGCAGAGGCAGCAGCTGTGCTGTGAGGACCGTTGTCGCTGTGAGGACCAAACAGACGTAAGCAAGCATTGCCTCTCAAAGGCAGTTTTGCACTTCAAAGACACAGGCGTGTTGGAAAGGAGACCTTTCAACTCTCTCCTGCAGTTTCGGGGAAACCCGCGACAAGCGAAGACCATTTCCTGCTCTCACAAATGCTATGAAACACAAATGCATGCACACTCCTACCCACAATCCTCTCTTCACGAGTCACAGCCAGCTGAGGGAAGCTCTAGCCAGGCTTCGCACCGCGTTTCATCTACAAAGGGTCTAAAGTGAGACATGACGTTTTCTTTTTGTCTACCAAGTGTCCATACCTGTAGTTTTGCCAGAACATGAAAATTCAACTTGTTCAACTTCCATGGTGCTGAAACCTTTGGATAGTTTTCTATTTTCTGGCTAAATTCAAGATATGCATTTTGACTAAATACCATACCATATTCAGCACACAGACACAAATAAGTTGAGAGGACGGTTTTGTGACTTGAGGACATTCAGAACAAGAAGCAGGCACTTTTTTGCAGCAGTGTCCTGCACCTGAGTATGGAACCCACAACTTCCTGGTGTCTAGTCCCTCAATCACCACAAAAGCACCACACGGCAGCAAACATGGAGCAGGAATTATGGGTAATGCAGTGTCAGCGGACCCTCCTGTCCACAGGCAAATAGCCGTCAGAGCTTTAGGAAGGTATAACAAAAGTCATCTTCACTACAATAATCAATACCGCATTTTGTCACAAAATGGCTGCCGTCCTTCACCCAGGTGGGTGCTAAACATTGATTATAGCCGAGTGATGTTTTCAATGTTTGGCTGTTAAGGCGCTTTGATTCTGGAAAGCTTTACGCGAATGTACTCTGGCGTGTCTGTTGTTATGATACAAATGCGTTTCACGGTGCTCAGAGAAATAAAAGGCCCTCCAGTCATCTCTCCGAGGGCTTGCCCGTCTAGATTCACGCAAGGCTCGTTGGCGGTTTGGTTTTATAAGAGCTGCGCTGCACAAAGCTTCTGGAACAATCCCACAATGCACTGCTCGCCCTCTCCTGCAGAACTGAGGTAAAGAAGCTTATGAGCTAAACTGGGGTCTAACTCTGGGTTATTACACAATATTCTCTTGTGGGATGGGGGTTTGGGGGGGGGGTACGCAGGTTTAGTCAGGAAGCCACGCCCCCTCCCACAGGCCTGGTGACCCCCCGTGACGCCGGAAGCGGCACAGCCGCGCGGAGAGCCAGGTCGCGTTTCCCGTTCTCCGGTGGATGGGAGCGCTCGGCCAGGAAAACCGCTCCGCCAAACCAAGCTATTTATAGCGCCTGACGCAGTGACCTCCCTACAGGGGTGCAACTCAGTCAGCCGGCAAAATAAGACGTGCTTTGTGTGTGTGTGAGAGGGAGAGAGAGACAGAGAGAGAGAGCATGAGTGTGGCGTGTGTGAGAGAGAGAGAGAGAGCACGAGTGTGTTGTGCATGTGTGTGTGTGTGTGTGTGAGACTGAGAGAGTGTGCCGTGTGTGAGTGCATATCCATTAGCGTGTGTATGCATTGATGCATGCTCTTGCATGCTTATCAGTGGATGTTTGCATGTGTATGTGTTCGTGCATGTATGCAAGCGTGTTTCTGCATACATGCACGGGGGAGTTTTGTGCCCAGTGGCTTGTCCCTGTAGGATTGGGACATGAGAATCGGTCCCCCGTGGGGAAGAGGAAGGGGGGAGGGGGACATGGATGGGGGGGTGGATCAGAGGATTTTGTGGAGGGGGGTTGATTGGTGACTTGTTTGTGTTGAGGGGGGTGCTCCCCTCCCAGATCCGTGCCTCCCTGCTCTGCAAAGCACCGTGTGGCATGCGAAGGGTTAAGCGCTGCCATTTCAGCGCTGCTGTAGGATCAGGCCATTAGGGGCGTAGCCTAAAATGGAGGTCCTTAACCCCGCATCTGCCAGAGCCACCTGGATCGCCCCCCCCCCCCTCCACTGGCCCCTCCCCCCTCCCCAACGCCCTGGCAACCAGAACAGACCCAGGAAGTGAAGGCCGCCTGCTGCTGAACCATGCACACGCACATATGCGCGTGCACGCACACACTCAAACACACAAACACCCGTGCTCGCTTTCAAAGACACGCACACACACAGTCGCACGCATGTACACACAGGCACGTGCGTGCCTATGCGTGTGCACACATGAAAGCACACAAATGTGCTCACTCTCAAACACACACACACACACACACACACACACACACACACACACACACACACACACATCTGAGCACACAAAAGACAATTTCCAGATTCTCAGAGAACAGGAGGTTGGACTCGGATCCGGTTCTCCCGCCACGCAAGCAAACACATCACGGATGACACGGAAACCCTAAATCACGGAGATAAAAATAAACGTCTCCAACTTTTCCAGCTCAGAGCGCGCTGAACACCACAAACAATGACGTTGCGAAAGAACTCACAGATAGCTGCGTACCAGCAGGGGCGGAGCTACAGAGGGGCTCGCCTTCTGAGGCCACTCCCCTCAGACAGGCTCAGACCAAAGGCCTTCACTTCGCAACAGCTATACCCATAATGCACCAAGGGGCCATGGCTGGTTAAAACCGTCCATAAACCATGAGTCACAGGGGTGGGTGAATGACACAATAAACCGCATCTGAGCCCAGCCACAAGTCTGTGGGCAACAATCAGTCTGGACCAGCATGGGTTAACCGACCAATCCCAATGCTTCATCACAGACTTATGTTGCCTGCCGGTCCTTGGGTTTTCTGCTGTGTCAACACCTTTGAGCTACACATCATGTGACTACAGGTTACCAGTTTCTATAAGCGAGAGAAATGTGCCTATCCTCCAGTCCAGGCTAGTTGTTAGCTCTCAGCTACCGTGTGCAGCTATCTCTCTTCTACTTCCTGGTGACTCACAGGGTAAGACGTGAATAAGCCTTCTGGGTGTTCAAATCCAGCCACTCCCTCACCGGCTATGGCCTATGAGGCAACGACTGGCCAAGACTCACTGGGGGCGACAGGTCCTCAAGTTGGGTAATTTCATTGGTCAAGCTGAGCACCCGAACGCTGAACTTGCCTTCCGCCGACAACACGGGCAGTGTGCGAGCAGCGGTGCGGCTGCAGTGTGGAGAAGAGACGAGATTGACGTCACGTGACTCAAAGGAGTCATGTGGCCATGGCTCTGCACCCAGAGCCAGCAGAACGGATGCGGGCGGCAAGTCAGCTAGTTCAGTTACAGGTGGGGGGAGAAAGAGGGAAATATCAAGAAATTAAAAAAAAAAAAAAATAATTAAAAGAGAATGCATTTTCTAGGAAAAAAATCCCACCCAGGCTTGCTAGATCTCTCACAACATCATGACTACCCAGGTAAACTACCTCAACACTGACGAGTGGTGACCATTCTGGCACAAAATGGCCACCGTGAATCACGCTGGCGGGCGCCACACAGTAGGGCTGGTCAAGGTGAATTCCCCCTTACACTGCAAAGACCACTAACAGCTTTACATTGGTCTCCATACAATCTATTCTCAATTATTATTACTTTTAAATGTTAAACCATATGCATTTTCCTAAATCACTGTCTGCCAAATGCCTAAGTGTAAATGAAGACCTTTGGCAGAGTAATAAATTATGTTATAATGGGCTAATCATTTAAAAAAAAGTAATTACTTTCTTGATTACTATAACAGCTATAACAATGAATTTAGCAAAGCTACGCTCTTTTAAGTGCTCATGAAGTTGCTGTTCCAGTGTTGACCAGATCAGCTCATGGTCACCAGAGATCAGTTAACTTGGGTGAGAACAGTGAGAACAGCCAGAGCGCTCAGCTTCGATAGAGATCCTTTCACTCCACTGCGAACAGAAACCTCAGCTCAAACACATGGAGTCCAATGTTCTGCATACGTTAAGGACCATCAAAGCATAAAAGACATCCCTTAAAAACGAGAGTGGAATTTTTGATTATAGAAGGACAGATTGTGACCACAGGGGCGGGCGTGCCCCTGTGCTGTTAAACTGGTTGGCTAAGGCGTATGCCATTTACAACCAATGAAAATAAACCAAATCAGAATATACTTTACTGAGGACCATGACACGAGTTTTTCAAGGTTTTAGAATGAACGAAATGTGGCAAAAGGCAGAGAAAGTTCCAATTTTATGCAGGGCCGTCTGAGTGAGTAAAACAAAGTGATTAATGTGACCATAAATAACTTCCCCTTTTTTTTTTTTTTTTGTTTCCTGTTTGCCTGTTCATTTCAGGGAAGCAATGCGGTAATACTTCTATCTTAATTCCTGAGTACTTTCAGAGTTAAAAATAAGATAGCCCCATTTTAAACTCTCGCTCAAGGCCCCGTCCCCTAACTGGAACCCACCTCTGGACAAACAGCGGGAGCAACGACAAACCACCATCCCACAATGCAATGCACAAACCCGAAGAACTCTCTACCACAGCTGATTCAATGACACACACTGAGACCGTCTTTGAGTCACAAACAGGAAATCTTATAGGATATAAGATGAAAATAGATGACCGTTTCCTATATTTACTAAAACTGAATTTCAGGGCCTGGGCGTTTGCTGTCATAAAATTAACTGCAACTATAGATGAAGTACCACTGTGCTCACTGGCTGTGATTGTGAACACAGTTAGCCAATCAAGCAGCATTCAGTGACAATCATGTCATCAGTTACTACATGCCCAGAACTATAACCCCAGGTTTCATTCACAAAAATTTAGGCCCATTTCAGCTTCTTCTTAATATCACAATTATATTTATATGCTGAGCATAACTGTTAGGTGAATTTCTCACCTCGCCACATCCATCCTTTGTGCCCAAAAAAACTGCTTTGTTTGCTAACTAACCTCAGCTTTCTGGTCTGGTTTCTGAAAAAAAGGTTACCACATATTTCAGTGGTTAGACTGATGGAGAGCGAGGGCTGGGTAGTTTTGGTAAGAGCAGTGGATGGCAGTGTGTTACACAGATGGTACAGACTGTTACCGAGTGGCTCACACATTTGTTAGAGACGTAAGCACGAGCCCTGCAGACGTGCGATCGAGTCCCAGCCGCAACTACCGGCTAGGACCAAAGGTCTATAACTAGCTCAACCTCACCAGGTAAAGACATTGCGAAAACTGTTAGGCCTGTTGGCTTTGATGCTCTCTAGCGGCCACTACTGGTCAGCCAGGGAACTTGCAAATGCACAAACTGAGTGTATGCTCACTTTAAATCGCTCGTGCATCTGCCAAGCGGGAAGAAGCAAGGGTTTGTTGTCATGTGACTCAAAGGGATGCTGCGGAAACTAAACAGGATGTAGGTCACTCTCTGTATTTATATATTTGTTTATATTCAGCGTTAAATTCTGCTGAGCTGCTGTCAAAGATGAGTTGGGTTTTGAATTATGCAACAATACCTGCTTTGTGAAACAAAGAAAATGATTATTAATTCAGAAGCATGTCCGGTACAGCGTGAGAACCAATCACGCAATTATATTAAATTTTTTTCTACTCTTCCCTCATTATGAAACATATCAGATTTAGACTAATACATATCCAGTGTGTGTGTATGTGTGTGTGTGTGTGTGTTTGGGGGGTGGGGAACCCCGTCAGGAAGGACAGCTTCTGGGTTAACTGGCACCTAGGGGGATGGGCTTCAATGCCCCCCTCCCAAATATATCCCAGAGTCCTTTCCGCCAAATAAAAGATTAACAGTTATCCAACAGAAGCAATTTACTCTGTCATCTTGAATGGAAATGCCCTCCCTTTTTTGCTCTCTTTCCTGCATGCTTTCTCGGTCCCTCTCTCCGTCTCACAAATTAGAGCAGGGAGAGGAGTGGGCCTCCTGGAAAACAGGAACGTGAGAACGGACCGCACTCTGCAGGAGGAAGTAAAATGTATCATGCAGCCATTCATTATTAACGTCCGGTGGTTCCTGAGGAGACCCGACAACAGGCTGAGAGCGGGAGGATGCGCGGCTCCCAGAGACTCGCCAGCTGTGGTAACTTCACATCGCTTACACACACATACACACACACAGGCATGCGCATACTCGCACTTGCGTGCACACACACACATACACACAAAAACAAACACGGTCATGCCACACACAAACAAACAGATACATGCACAAACACATATGTAAATACATGAAGACACATATTCCCAAACACACACACAAGCATGCATACGCACACAAACAAACATACACACGCACAAACACATGTAAACACATGAAGACACATATTCCCAAACACATGCGCACACACACACGCGCGCACACACACACACACACAAGCACACGCATAGCTTGTGCAGTAACACACAGATGACACAGAGGACACAAAGGTCGACAGAATACCTGGTTCAACGGCACTGGCTACTGAGAACAGCCCCAGAGAGACCAGACCTACCAAACACTCCTGAACAATACATCAGGCACACTCTCCTTAGCACTGCTGCTAACACTCCTTAACACCAACTAAGCTCACTCCTTCACACTATTGCAGCCACACAATCCTTAATGTTATAGCCACGCTACATTATACAGCTCTGTTAGCATTAAGGAGTAATCAGCAACACCACAAACTCTGTAATAGAAAAACAGCCATACGCTCCTAATCACCAGTGCTAACCTTATAATGACTCACACTTTAAGGCCAACACAAGGCCAAGTCGTACACAGTCATATACATTCATGCTAACACAAGGCCAAGTCTTACACAGTCATATACAGTCAAAACCCCTGACCAGATCAGCTAACCCTTTTTCAGCTAAGCTATTCTCCCACCCAAAATGTCTTACTCTTCGTCAAAGGTGACATTAGGCACTTTCGGACCAAACAGTTTTGGGGACTTTTTTTGAGAGGAACTACCCACAGGGGAGGTTCCCAGAGAACAACAAACCTTCAAGGGCTTTTTTCTGTTTGCATTCGCAACGCCATGAACGCTGAAGTGACTTAAGCAGGCGGTTTAGTATACCAGCATCATTATGTTTTTCACAGGTTTTTAAAAATGGCGGTTGCCGGCATTCCATTGGCTTGTGTGTTCAACCAATCAATGTACACTTATGTCTGGACCAATCACCAAACACTTATGTCACTCAACGTTCACCTTGAGTAGGGAGAGTACCTACCCTGAAGAAGGAGCTAAAAAAGTCCCTCAAAACAGCATTCTAAAAACCTATGAATGTTACCAGTTTCTGCAGCGCAGACACAATAAAAAGGGGGTAGTTCCTCCAACAGTTCTTAGAACTACAAAAAAGTTCCTCATGTTTGAAAGCACCTTTCGACAGGTGTCTGCACTGCTTTCATGAGTAATTTCCCCCGTCAATCAACACGCTGTCCAGTACTGTTAGCGCTCAGGTGCATATTTGTGGTGTGGAGGAGTTCCGTGTGGCTGGAAGTCTGAATCCAAGCTACGCTCTAATCAGCTATGGATGGAGGACCACATGGGCAAGGCAACGATTCACTTGGCCTAACAGTGCAAAAACTGGGACTAAAGCCAGCAAAACTAACCATTCTCATTCTACTCTATCAACGTCTGCTAGCCAGGAAGTCAGGTCTGTAAACCGCACACAGGTCGATATCATGTTCCTCCAACTGCACTGATAATGCATGGTTCCTTACGCAATCTCAGCGTAGGAAAAAAAAAAAAATGAAGGCAGGTCCGCAGAACAAACCAGAAGCTGCCTCCTCCAGACTCTGTGGCGGACGTTCTTGGGTTGACTACACTGTTCACCTCAGGTGCGGAGGAAAGTTGTCGTCTCACATTTTTCAAAAAACAAACACTGTGTAGCTATTGTCCAGCTGGGCAATGTCAGGCAGCCATTTTGTGCTATCAAGCAAACTGCCCATCAGCTGAGATGCAGTTTTCAGTCTCATTGATCCGAATTAACAGGGAAGATGACCAGATACAACCAGATTCAGAAGGCCGGGCTGGGAAACTGATTTGCCCAAGAGTGAAATGAATTAAATCTGCCGTAAACCTGACCAATAACATCCATGAACACAGTGAATCAGCCAATCAGACAAGACCTTGTTGAAGTTTCATCGTAAGTGAAAAGATCCCTCTTGTACAGGGATAGAGCATGCAAAGACCAGGCGTATACAAATGCTCGATTCGAGCCAATCAGCCTGGGTTTGCCACGGCAGAAATGCGCACGGCTACACTTTTTATGGCCATGTTCAAAATTAATTATTTACATGTGAAAGTGCTATAGATGCCAAAGCATTCATACACACACACGCACTCGCATGCACTCTCAAGCATGAGCACACGTACATACACACACACACAATGCTCACACACGCACTTATAACATAACGCAAATAAGCTCTTGATATCGTGTCAACTCACATCGATGCCTGTATTTAGGCAGACGTGAACGCACGCACTCACAAAGTCAAGCATGTGCACATGCTGACAGACACCAAAACTACTTTACTTCCCGCTTTCCTCGTTTTTGTCCTTTCACACACCGTCAGTGTACAGTCAGCGTATAACACTCACTTCCGACACCCTCCGAAATACTGTCAGACACAGACCCCACAATCTGACACAGAAGAGGTTCGGTCTGCTGCTTCCACTATGATGGAGGAACATTCCATTCCTTTCCACAGTGATCATTTGTTCCCAGGTCCGCACACTGACCAACACCATGCAAGTTAGCCCCTCCCCATCCACCACACAAAAGTGTTGGGAAAATGACTGAAAGGTATTATGAATTAAAATGAGTTCACCATCAAACCAACTTCAACTGAATATGAAAATCATTGGCACCACTTTGCCCATGGGATTTGTAGTTCTGAAACTGAGAAACGTGGCCTACACTTTCCTCAGCCTGAGCCGCGGTGCTTCTGCACTGCCTTCTGGGAAGCAGCCGTTCAGTAAAGATCTCTAAGCGTTCCTCCAAGAATCTCCAAACCTGGACAGTCTGCTTGATGTCTGTAGACGTCTTTCCTGGCCTTGATACGGACCCAACTGATACAGCGACCGTTAAGTGTGGTGGCTATCTGCAATGTCCCCTGCAATGTTTCATGTCCCTCTGTGCTGGATCAACTCCCAATGGGACACAAGTCACATGACCCACTCAGATTCACTTACATTTGCTGCATTCCTAATTTCCATTCCAGCAGCCACCAAGGTGTGAAAACAGAACAACATGGTCAAGATATATTGGCTATGATTGAAACATACATGTCTTACATATTCATATGTATGACTATGATTACATTACTTTGTTTTTGCCATCTCTGAAGCATTCCTGCCTTCCATATAGTCTCATCCTCAATATCAGTTCTAGAACGCATTCATATGTTCTAAACGTTTTTCTCTGTTTAGAACAGTGGTCTGAGTTTTTTGTCTGAGAGTTTATTTATACATTTTCGCAAATTTTGAATACTCACTTTTATTATTACTAAGTATATGTATTGTTACTAAATTATTTTCCATTCTGCTGCAGGGCTGTCTCAAATTTCAGAAGCAGGGTTTCCTGTTCAAGAGTGACTGTCAAAGGTGTTATTGAGAGGGGAGACTGTAACTCAAATGAAGCATGGATCTCAGTTAAACACATCCTGATTTTAAAAGCAGTGCTTCTTTTTTCCTCCGTAATCCTGAGAGGGAAATGTTGAACAAAAATAAAACCAAAAAAAAACACGGCATACATTTGATAGTTATCTTTGGATCCAAGGGTGATCATCATTTCAGTGCTGCAGTCCTGTTGCGTAACACAAGCAATGCATTCTCCTCGTCTTCTGACAAGAGCCGTTCTTTCCACCCTGAGTCAGGCCGCAGCTACAATCGCCAAATTGGCTGCCTTTGCCGTCCAATCATCCTCAACAGTTTGAGTCAGAAAGGTCTGGGGTAGGCGTGTCCAAGAATTCTGCGCAGGCACTCCTGCGGACACCCATCGGGTCCTCAGCAAGGGAACCCCTGGGATAGTTCAGCAAGGCAGCCATGTGACACGGCGCACGCCACAAAGAAACTCCCAAGCCATTATTCAGACCAACAATTGCTTGGCCATTCCAGAACCGTGAAAGTTCACACTGGAAAGTGGAAATGTTTTCACCACTGAATCAAAACAATTTCCTTCCTCCAATTTCAATTATCATTCTGAATCTATACGCGGGGGAAAACGGTAAACTATATCCTCATTTCTGAACTTCAGAGAATGTAACCTAAATATCAAACTTTTATTTTGTGGACAACCTCAAAAATGAACAAGCACATGACATTTAAAAATGTTCTAAAATACATTCCTCTTACATATTGATTTTTTTTCCCACATGCTTTGGGTATGTTAATTAAAACATGTTTCAGAGTAAAAACTCAAAATATTATAACACACAGGTACAGCAGTGTGCACGCTACAAACCCTATTCTGACGCATCTATAACCAGTCAGCGGGTACACAATGCCTACTGGAACACAACACTAACAGCTCAACATGTATCCACACACCTAACAATCAGTTAGGGTTTGGGCACCAACAGTACCCAAACCCTAACCAAATTGCAAAACTAAAATTTAAACAAAACATCTTGTGAGAAGGTAGTTTCTTACCATGTCTGTACTGTGTGTTCATGGGAGACAGATTCCTGAAGCTGAGTAAACCTTCCACAAACCCAACTATAGATAATGAACACTGAGGCACAATTTCTCCAAACCTTAAAACGTGATTCTCTCATGAACAACGCACCAGTGCACCATGGCCAGATATGGGCTTGATATCATGTTTACCAAGTCCCTTCTAAGCTTGCACGGCAGAATAAACATTGGGGAACTAAATAAATTAATTTTACTACTTGTTAAATGCCACACATATATTACCTATTATAATATAAACAAACAAACACGCAAAGAACTCAGCACATATCTTGCTCAATGTAGTAATTTGTAGTAAATTATTAATGAAGGGAATGTCATAAGTATAACTTGAAACCAATTGTTGTTGTAAGTTTGCTTCTGCTTTTTTCGCTTGTAGATAAAATACTGTTATATAAACCTTAAGGTGCACCAAGGCAGAGCGATCCTGTTTGTGGTCTACTGGGTTACCCTCGTTTTAAAACGGGCATGCCCTTTAGCAGGACAAAACAAACCAAATACAGGTTCAGTGTGGTCTTATTGAGGCAAATGCGCTGCAATCGACTTTTGATTGGTCGGCAATGGCTGCTGCCACTGCTCCGATTGAAGTTTGAAAACCGGTGTATATGGGGCAGAGTGGGTTACATGACATTAGGCTGGAGAATCTGGAGTGAATTCATAAGTTTAGAAGACAATAACACCAGCATGGTCACCCCCCCCCACACACACACACCACCACCCCCCACCATGGAACAGCAGTTACACAGTGCTGTCATACATGGGCCCCTGCCAGGTTAAATAAATTAAATTGGCAAGAATAACTCTTCATAAAACGCAAACTTGGAGTCCACTATCTGACTGCAATAATTCCCTGGGAGGGTGGGGTGAGGTTTAATTTCACTTTCAGTTTTACTTTTGCCTAAATTTTTCCTTGAAAATGCACAGGGGGTCATGGAAGTGTTGATACTTCTTTTAATCCATGCATGCACTGCTTAGCCAGCAAAACATCACTATGCAACATGACTGCAAAGCCTTATTCGAAAGCAATTTAATCTGCAACTAATCATGACCACAATGTAATAAACTTGAAGCAAACAGAGACTTCACCATGGAACTGAGCCAACAGCAGGAGGGTTGAATTTTAGTCTACAGCCAAACAGTTTAAAGTTCTATTTTAAGAACGGGTACCATGTTAAGGCCATTATGGGAAAGTTTACAGGACTGCACCTGGCAAATTAGTAAAAAGGCACAGCATTGATACTTTTTCATTATTATATGTGCAACAGGGGGTCATTTGAGGTCATGTTGAGGAATAATACAAAAGAAACAATGATCAATTTTTTAGTTACAGCGACAAATTACACTATGAATTTTTGTATATTTATTTTTATTAATAACAAACCCTTCACTAAGACATCACAAACTGTACAATAATGAGAGACTAGACTGTACAGCTCATTTGTCAGCAGGTAAGTTACATTGCCTGTGGACATCTAAAAGCCATTTTTCTTTGTATGCACACACAGAAAAGCACTGCAAGATAAACCCACAAAGAGGAAATAAGACAAACATTCCATTTTCCGTCTCAACATTACTATGTATTAAAAAGCCACATATGACTTTTGGCAACGACTACATGGGTTGAGGGGTAATAGTGGATGTAAAAATTTGATAACAGTATAGCCGCGTGGTTACAAACAAACCGTGCGTGCGTGCAGACCTGTATACGCTTTTCAGAGCGGTGTGCAAGGACCATGACGTGTGTGTGTGTGCGTGTGTGTGACTGAGTGTGTGTATACCTTTAAGATGATGAGGAGGAAGAGGAAGGCTGCCTGCTAAACTGGGAGAAAACCAAGTGCGAAGACTATGGGGACTTTTATTCTGACGTCGAGGTAGACTGGCAGCTAGTCGGGTTAAGTGCCACGACTGGGGGCACACAAAATCGTCCACCATTACGCCACAGTCGAGCCCCCTCGTCAAACCATCGAAATCCCCACGACCCCCCAAAAACACCCCTTTTGCAAAACACAAAAATCACACAAACAAATAATTAAGGCTTAAATCTATCGGGAAGCCGGCTGCCCTGTTTACCTAGCCTTGCTACCGAAGAGATTTAAAACCGCGCTCTTGACAACGTATTTTACTGATACAGATCCAGAGAAATTTAGCCACCAATTCTATCTTTGAATATTACAATGAGGCGAGACTTTATGATGATTTTAAAATCCAGCAACTTCCCTGCCTTTAAAAAACAACAACAACCGGGTTCTGTGACTTCAGTTCGAGCCAATCAAGGACCGAGGCGTTAGCTAGCAGGCTGGCTAGCTACACTGCGTTCTGAGGGGGGGGTGGAATCAGCGGAAAATTTGAACTTTTTACCATAAACTTTCAAGAAATACTCGTAGATATACGGCCGGGAAGCTATATTTTCAACGTGTATCGGCCATAGGCGTACTTTTCGGAGATATGAAACTATACGGCTCAGCTAAAACGGACAACTAGTGCGAACCCTCAAAGAATCCGAATCCCAACTCCCACGGACATCTCGCAACCCACCCAGAGACACTTGGGTTAAGTCACCCGCAGCGCCGACGATAGGGTGAAATAAAAAATCTAAATAGCCGAACATCCTCTCCAAATACTTCTCGCAACACCGGTAACCCACCGACTACTTTAAAAAATCACCCACGGATACAAGTTCAAAAAGAATTGTGGCTACTTTATGCCTCTAGCCCATAGGTTTGTTTTTTGCATGCGAAGAGCGGCGTATTAATTTCACGCACACACACACACACACCATCAGCGAGCTACCTAGCTACATTCGCCATCGATATGAGGGGGAAAAAAAACTCCCCCCTGCTTAATTAAGCTGGCTTGATTATTGTAAATAGAAAGGGTCTTATTCCTAAAAAACTTTGTGCACATCTCAGCTTACTTACGGAGTCGTGGTGATATGATCCTTTTGTTTCAGGCTCTTCCTGGTGATTTAGGTGAGTATTTACCCCGGTAATTCGGTGTTTTAAAAAAATCCTGGGGTTCCCCCCCTGTTCACAACCCTCCCCGCTGCCGTTCCGGTTGCCAAATAATGCCCTTCTCACACATGGAGTTGCGGCGTCACCGCACTGGGCATGCGCACTTGTGCTCACCGGGGGACCGAACGAACACCACTGACCACCAAGGAGCACGCAAACACCCCAATATTATAATGAGGCATCCCAGTTCACTGAGGTACTTCTGCTTCACATTAGTAATGCCTATTATCCATCCGAACAGGATATAATGCATGGGAAACAACTTACACTAATCTGATTCTAAACCCAACTTTTTTTGTTTTTGGCATTTGTCTTCCATAATGATGTGACAAAGTCACATCGCTTTCACATTGCAAAGGTGCGAATCTGATGTGGCACGACAAGAACACTTCCTGGAAATTCTGAGAACTTGACTTTGTAGAAGAGCCACCGCAAAGAGTTGGATGCTCACCGGCGTATGAGAATTTAAGCATTTATCTGCAGATCAGCCGTACGACGGGAAGAGATAAACTGTAATTACTGAAACAAGTGCATTGTAATGAAGTCACTATATTTGTTATCATACCAGAAACCGTACTTTGGGAAATATACTAGCATAGCATATATATGTAACCACTCAGATTTTGCATTTGAAAATGGACTGCATTTTGAAAATAATATGGGAAATCGACAATTAAGGGCACATTGGTTGAAATAAAAGGTAACTACTGTATACCACTTTGGGCTGGGGGTGGGGGGTGGGGGTAGTGTACTGAAAGATAGAATCTGATAGTCACACTTTAGCTTACATCATCTGTACCCTTAACCTTCTCTGACAGCAGAATCAAAGGGTTACTTCTCAATGGGTTGGTCCATCTACACACTACAACCAGTTTGCAACGATAATTGGATCATACATTACTAAACCCCCACCCACAATGCTTAGCACAACCACAGCTATGTTAATAAGTGAATGAGGTATGTATCATCCAGCAGATGGTCATGTGACCTCTACCATTCTGAGGACAACAAATAATTTTCCTCACCCAAAGACAGTTCATTTACATCCATGTGACTTGGGTTGTGGTTTCACACACTTAGTCAAAATATTTTATTTAGATATTGAAAAACGTAATTAAAGCTTTCATATTTGTTAGATTGATAGCAACACCCTTCCACATTAATGGGGGGTACATCCGCTGTCACAGCACAAGAAGAATCACTCCGCTTTAGTGACCAGACGAAAAACTGGGTAACGAATCAAAAAGCCCTCCGTGATACATCCGCAGAATTCACCGACATTGTGATCATGACGTTTCATTATGGCTTCTGGATTTGCACCCTTGGAGGTCAGTCAAAAAAATAGGAAAATTTGTATTCGTTTGCATTTTACTGGGTGACAAAAGCTTTGGGTTCACAATACAGGTTCTTTGCTTGTGATGCCAGAATACAGCCAAGGATTTAAAATAAGATTGATTGCATTTAATTCATTTGGCAAATCAAAACAGTCTTTCAAGGCCATTCAGGCAAACAATACCAAATGCACATAAAACTGGAATTACAAGCACCAAACCAGACAATGCTTATGAAAATTTTGAGCACTGACGAGATTCAGCCGCTCATAAGACAATTAAACTAGCTAAATCCTCCAGTACTTGATACATGTCATGCATGTCTTTGCCATGTCAGAGGCCTGTGTTTGTGTAGACCATTCTCATTGGACAAGATTTTGTGAATGATATTTTCATTGGTTCAGCAAAATCACATATACAATTATAGTGCAATGTTTTTCTTCCAGTTCTTTTTAACACGTCACAATGTAGATACCTCTGATACGTAAAATGACAGAAAAGTGATTCTCAATCTATAAAGAAAGCTAGAGATACTCTCTTCATTATTAATGTATTTTAAATGGATACACAGGAAAAAAGAACATTTAGGCTTTTAAAGTTTCGCTCAGTTGAGTACGTGTCACTATACTCCAAAAGAGCCCCAAAGACAAAGCCCCCCCAAAATAACCAACCTTCCATGACTTTACAAACCTACAAGCATGAAGTACCCCCCAGGGAAAGGATAGGGGCGGGTGCTACAGAGATCAGGTTTTTTTTTTTTTTTTTTTGGGTAATTGACCGTCGTATAACCTTTGTCACATATACCATCTGCCCTACCAGCCCAACAGGTCGCCTTGGTCTGTTGTCAGCGACGTCCTTGGGGCTCCAAGATCACGACTTCACACCCTGGACATTCCCGCTTTTTCTGGGGCTGCCCACAGCTCTGAAATCTGATTTTCCTCTCTCCAGTGAAACCTCCTCCCAAAAATCATGTCTTTGGTGTATTTCTGAATAGTCATTTGATTGTGTGTGTGTATGTACAAACATATCCTTACACTTCCAGTTCACGTGCTGTCTATCTCTTCCTATCACCTGCTATGTGTGCGTATGTATTCTTTTCCTTGCTTACTCTTGTAGTGTCTTTGGGTTCATGCAAAATGGTTTCCTAAGTATAATTTTGTATTACAAAAGGAAATCCGTTGTACAAAATTTATTTCCAAGTGTGAGCACTCTCTGTTGAGGGAGAGAGGAAAAAAAACAAACTCCTCTTACTTTTTTTTTTTTTTTTGCTTTTTATTAGTCATCAAATGCAAAGTTTCCAGTCTTGGGCCGGTCCACAGTTTACCTCAGTCTGTTTCAGACAGCTCACTGAGAGGCAATGGCGGCCACTAACAACATGACAGCCTCATCTTAATCCCCATTAAAGTACAGTAACAATGCAGGAAGTACCCCTTCCTGTCATCATCAGCTGGACTCACTATTTGGCAGGAAGTGTCTTCTTTCAGCACCGTTTCAATGCTGACATCTATTACCTAATATGCATCCCCACCAACACAGTTTCTTTTTCAAGATGTCCTCCCCCATCCCCCCAACCCCCCCAAACTCATATCCCCTCTGGCCTCCCTCTCTTGAGATCAAGCTAATAACGCTTAACGTAGCTCAAATCACTCATATTAATTGTCGTTTTTTTGTTTTTTTTTTACTATTTTTTTTCTTTAACCCTTTGATGTAAAGTTATGGAGTGGGAGTCTTATGAGAGGAATGTAACAGCTACTGCAGGGCAGGGCTGTGAGTGACGGTGGGTCACATGACCAGACCTGCAGGGCTGACCTCAGCGTTGGCGGATGTCCCTGTATTTGCGATGCTCGTCGGCCCTGTGTCAGGCCTGCCGTGCTGCTCCAGCGCATTGCACTCAGTGACCTGGGCTTACTGCTTAGGGAGAGAGACGCCGAGGGACAGTCTCACTCTCGCTCTCTCTGTCCTCCAATGCTCAATGAAAAACAGCACATCTCCTTTTCAAAATGGCTCTGATCTTATGTAAAACATGAGACTATAAAATGGGAGGAGGTTGTTAAGGTGACAAAGATTAAAGATTTAAATAGTAAATAACTTTAGTACATTTTTGAATTTCGTAGTTTTATTCGGGAGTTAAAATGTTATAGTATTTAAAAAGTGTAATATTCGTCATCATCACCTGAGAGAACTGAAGGTGAGGGAGTCTGTTTTATGATTGACAAACTTAATTGTTTTGCCGACTTTTCTCAGTTTTGTATTTGATAATATTTAGAGAAACCGTAAAAGTACTGTTTGAACTCTGATGCTACAAGCAGAAAAACATGGCCGAATGTCAGGAATCTAAACCCCTCAGGACTTGGGGTGGTTTGGATTACAGAAACTTCAGGATGACAGGAAGTGACATCACAAAAACAATCGACCAGCAGTATGAGCTTCTGTGAACTAACATAGACGCAAGCCTTAAAGACACCTGTCTTGGTAAGTGATAACTGCAGCAAAAATATGAATACTTAAAAGAATATGTCTTTTGCTCTCAAACATAAAATCATTACAAACTGTAACTCGAATTGGAAAAGGGAAATAACGTGTGTGTATTTCAGAAAACAGAAATCTATTAACCAGGCAAAATGCAAGAAAGAAGACAACAAGGTAGTGATGGTGGATTGAGGTTTCTTTGAATCAAAAATGGGAGGAGCTACCATTTCATATCAGTGACTCCATGATTTGAACCAATGACAGCATTGGCATGGAGAGAAAAACATTTTTGATTGGTTCAAACAAGAAAAGCACCACACTAATGTGGTGTAATGAAACACAGAAGTCTTGGGACAGGCAACCTCTATTGCGACCTGCCATCCATTATCTGTTATCTATTATCCATTTTCCAGAATCAAGCCTCATACTCCCAATAGACCTCTCCACTCTGTATCCTCTGGTCTCCTGGCTCCCCCTTTTCCAAACGGGCCCCTCTTTCCCATCATATCTGTTTTCGGCTCTGGTCCCTCAATAGCGGAACGAACTTCCTGTCCCAATAAGGACAGTAGAATCTCATCTTCCACCACATCCTAAAAACAGCTGGTTAAACTTTGACGCACCTTGACCCATTGAACACACAAACATTTCATCTAGTTCTTACTATGTCCTCAAATGTATCTACCTATACTTTCCCTGACGCCTGCTAGGTCATGCAATGGTATGCCATACGCTGATTTAAAAGCTATTTTTACTGGTTGTGGCACTGAAAGCTTATATTTGTTTTCAGTGTGAATTTAGCCTGCGTTTTCAGGCTAAATATTTGTGGCTTATTCATGTTTGTGTCATAAAAATTGATTTGTACTATCATCTTTGGGGGAACTAGTTTTTGCTGTGCAGTTAATTCTCCCAAGTAGTATTTTTCAACAGCAGTGCTAAGACATAATCTCCTTCTTCAAACTGGGATTACATTTGTGTGGTATGGCTCAGTATTTAAAGGAATACTTAGAATGGTATTTCCAGGTTTATATCTATTCAGATGACTGGCGTTTCTGGATTTCTGAGATTCTACTGTATACTTTAAATACTTTATTAATGGCGTTTTCACCTGGAACCAGGTACTGATGGTGTATGCACACTCTGCTGTTTTCATAAATGTGAGGAGAATATTGATGGAATGTATGTGTGATTACAAACTGTCTCAAGAAAGGCTATTATAATTATGATGTCACAACTGATGTCATAATGGATTCATGGTTATTGTCAACAGCACTATTTGACCATTACTGCGCTGAGGAAGTAGGAGAAGAAGTAGGAAGAGGAAGAATGAATAATTTAAATATAATATAGAGAAGAAATTGCTACTTGAAAGGTGATACAACCAACACAATTCTATTTTGGTGACATATGTTGAAATGTCATGATCTAGTATGGTTAACAGCAAAGTCGTGAAGACAGAGGTTTTTATGGGATGCATCTTACCACTGTCACATAGCAACAATAAAACTGCAACAGAGGTGATCAGTATGGACATGGAAAAGAAGAACAGAGGAAGGATTCCAACAGAGTACTGCAGTGTTTTATCACATCCATTATTTCTTCACTAATCTTCCGGTGGAACCATTAAACATTTTGTTTTCAAAAAGCCATTCACTCATTCAGACTCAGAGTACTCTGTATTAATTATTAAATATTACAGTGTATCATCTTTGACTCTGTATCAGGCTATTCATGGCCATGACTTTTGTCCAGTGAAAATGCTTAAGGGCAGTTTTTCATCTTTTCTTCTTGGTATTGGTCATCATAAACTGGATGTGTCCCACTCAGAGATTAAAATTACTGTAGCAAAGTTCTGTAAAAGATAAATTATTAGACTAGTCCTCCTGCGAAATGTGAACGAAGGTACTTAATTCTCCACGGGACAAACGAGCCTCCTCTTTCCCTAGCCAGTTAAAAATGCTTCAGACTCCCAAAAGTCCAGTTGGTGAGACGTTATGTGGCAGATACACCCCCAGTCTCAAACAGCCAATGCCTGTGCTCTCTCTAATGATTTTAGCCAATCAGAAGCGGAGTTAAAGCAACTCTGCTTCTGCTATGAGGTCTGCAGATGGTGATGACCTTCACAGCCTATCTCAGGCCTGCTGTTAGACATAACATGGTTACAATCACATTAACGCATCAGTGTATTACATCTGAAATGTGACACTGACTCGTCTTTGCTGTGTTTCTCTGCCACAAAGTGCCCCTGTGAATCATGGGAGCCAGAGATCATGCAGAGGAGAGGCCTTCACCCCAACAGTACTCTGGCTTGTTCTGAGGAGTTCGGTCTGTGTGTTTTTCCCTGACCTCCAGGGGTCTCTCTGAAGTAGCCTTTCAAAAAGGGCGACCCTCTCCAGTCAGCTCAGTTTATAGATCTTACAGCCTCCTGTTCATCACAGTTATACCAATGACCAGGGGGGTCATAAAGCATTTTGCGAGTTACTGTTGAATCATGAGACTGGGAGGGTGGGCGGAGCATCTCTGAGGTGTGTGTGTGTGTGTGTGTGTGAGAGAGTGAAATGAAAAAATGAAAGCAAAAATCTGTTAGCACCAATCAGACTGCAGAAAGGTTGGGGTCAGAAAAGCTACAAAGTTCTGTTGCTGAGCTACAGAGATTGCATGCCTGGAGTGGAGATGATTTCGTATCCATAGATTGATTTGAAACAGAGTATCACCTGTGTCTGGCTGTCCTTTGTGGAAGGTGTGGTGGGGTAACTATGGGATGGAGAAGATGGAAGCTGCCATTTTTGTGACTTTAAAACCGGGCCATTTCTCCGCCGAGTGAGAGCGCTGCCCATCCGCCCACTTTCCACAGCAGGTGGCCAGGTGTGCATGAAGGGGTGGAGCTAGGAAGCGTTTCAGGTGGCCTGCCAATGGGATCAGTTCATGGTTCACACGATTACTAACACAATCACTTCGAGAGCTCACTATCAATTGTTGTAACGTTAGAAAAGCTTCTGATAACACTCGCCTGTGGCCTCATCCATTTGACTGTTGACATCTTGAATTCAAAGACACCAAAGCATGTCAGGGAGGGACGTCATGGAGGCAGTGGGGTGCACTCTCGGACTTTTCAAATTTTCGGAAATTTCAAGTAGTCTGCATATTCTATTTAAAATTAGAATAAAAACATGCACTCTGTAGCAGTTTCTAAACCCCATATAAAATACAAAGCTATGAAAATAAAGAGGGGAACTCCATTCACAATCATAAACTCTTTTTTGGTTGTACTATTTGACAGAAATATAAGACTATCGATTAAACTATAACAAAATGCATTTCAAATTGAATCCCCCACCCCCGACCCACCTTGGACTTTTAGCCTGTTCAAAAAAGGTAGAAACAACTTGGATGAATCTGCTGTCTGACATGGCCATGTGAAGCGCTGTACAAACCAGTTTGTTTGAAGAATGTGTGAAAGCGTTAAGGTTCCATGTGTCCATAATGAGCAAAGCTACAACGCCACTGGAAACAGGAGTCAACCATGTCATTAATAATTACAATTATTGATACAAATCAAATATTCAACAACTGTATGTGGTGGTTTCATTTAGACAAAACTCAAGCCTCAAACACAAGGTTAAATCTTGGGTTAAGACCTCAAGAGCGATCAACTGATAAAAAAAAAAAAAAAAAAAAACTACTGAAATGATTGTATTATATTATAATCAGGGCTAATTCCTTTAGCCATTCAGACTCATCTCACCTCTCACAAATATAAAATCAGAAAAAAAGCTTGGAGTTGAGATTTCAAAAAGCATACACCAACTAAATAACCGTTTCCTCTTGCAGTTTCCTTTCTGCAAGTTTATTTGAAAATTCTCCTGATATTTCGCGGAAAAAAGAAGCAAAATATACCAGCATTCAAAGAGAGAGACATGAGAATGTGGGAGAAGACCACATCTTTGTATTCTTGTCTCGTTATGTAGACTTTGAATATAAACACCGAGTTGTGGATATCACAGCTCTGAGTTTAGTCTACAGAGAACAATCAAAAATACATTTACATACCTGACATTTAACAGTTTAATTATTTCATCATAGTAAATGTTACAGCAAATGTTCTAAGAAGTAAGAATAACTAAAAGGATACAACAACATTTTGAACATTTTTCAATATTTATACAAACTAAACTTTTTTTGAAGTATTTGCAAATGAAAACGATTAATATAATATTGTTAACTGTGGTATACAAATATTCAGACTTTACAAAATTTAATAAATGAACTTTTTTCAAACTGCAGAATTAAGCAACAAAAAAAAGTGTATATCTTTAGAAACAAAAATATTGTTGAAACATGATCTGTACAGCTAATAAAATAGGGAACCTGCATTATGCCACATGGTACAAAAATTACAATGCTTCTGATAAAATTATGACAAAATGAAGATAGCTATGATATTTCTGGAAAAGTTTATTACAGATCTGATAGGAGCCAAAATGCCTACCATTAGTTAAAAAGTACTTTTAGAATATTAGAAAAAAAGGCTTGTCGTGGTCACACTGGCTAATTCCTCAAATGCTCAGCGGTGACCACTGCTGGTCACAGGAGGAATTGCATTTGGTGAACTTGGTGTATAGGGCGGTTTTTCATAAAAACCGTTTAGAGTTTAACCCATATAAATATAAAAGAAAAGAATGTGTAAGAACTAAAACGACTGTCTCATGATTTACCTGATCTAAAACATTATTCTGTTTGTTTATGAGAAATGTATAATATCCTGCACCGTGAAGCTTGATGCCTAGTCTATCAAGTTAATCTGTCGAGCATACTTTAATCCAGCTAATCTTATTTACACTTTCTGCTACAATACTTAGTTTAAATATTTTTTAAAAAAACAGAGGTACTGTTAAAACATTGAGAATACAAAAGAGAAATATAATTTAATGAAATGAAATATTTTCCATGCATCTGACCGAGTCACAACAGGTAAGCTCTGGTCTAAAATGTCCACTCCCCTCTAACGTTAGAAACATGGTCAATGCAAATAAATTACGTATATGAGGCATTACATACATATAAATGCATGGGTGGGGGAGGCTTAAATGTATAGGGGAACATTCCCTTCTATAACCGACCACATAGTAAGAGCTGGGCTCATTGCCTGCAGCACTAGCGTGGCTACCATCAAATGGCGATGAAAGTTATGCTGTTAGGGGAGACTGGATGGCACTAACCAGTCCTACAGCGTCCAAAAAAAGATCGATGAAAGATTAACATCTAACCATCTGACGCCCACCTCATTGTTTCCCTCCCCCCCCGCTCGCTGTGCCAGCTCTCAACTCCCAGCAGGCACTGGTCTGGATGAGGAACAGGGGTGGAGCTTTCAAGATTCGTCTCCTGATAGGACAGCCTTATCCAGTGCACTGAAGCACCGCCTCCAAACCTCCTATGCCAACCGTCTATCTCTGAATGCACATCAAATTCAGTAGTGCATCCCCCTTTCAGCTCTGCTCTAATGGAACAGTTCGTAAGGCATTATGTAGAGTCTGGGATGTTGGGGTGGGGCCAGCGGCTCAGCTACAGCTGATTGGTGGATTACATTACAGTCATTTAGCTGATAGCCATGGATATAGTGTGGGTGGAGCCTTTGGCCAGATGAGTATTTGGGTGGGTGAGTGGAGGCAGTAGGGAAGAACAAGGGGGTGGAACTTTAGGGCGGGTGAGTGGGTGGAGAACTACGGCAGATGAGCTTAAGGACAGGGTTGAGAATTAGGGACAGGTAAGTGGGTGGGGCTTAAGGGACAGGTGAGTGGGTGGACCTTAAGGGACAGGTGAGTGGGTGGAGCATTAGGAACAGGTGAGTGGGTGGAGCATTAGGGACAGGTTAGTGGGTGGAGCTTTAGGGACAGCTGAGTGGGAGGAGCATTAGGAACAGGTGAGTGGGTGGAGCAAGAGGGACAGGAAAGTGGGTGGAGCATTAGGTTATTGAGTGGGTGGAGCTTAAGGGACAGGTGAGTGGGCGCGCTGCAGGACCCCTGGCGTTCAGGCCCTTAGGTGTCACAGTGTTGGTTCCGGTGCTGGGTACTGTCTCTCCCCCCCACCCCGGCTGGGCTCACAGTAGGCTGGCCAGGCTGGTGGTGGGGCCATTCTGAGCCTGGAACTGAACAGGGGGAGGGCCATCCGTCCACTGCCAGGACAGAAACACGAAAAAAAGAGACTGTAGATACGACATAAATGCACATACAAATATTGAATGTGAAATTGACAAAAGAGAGACTTGGTGAGAAAGAGTTGGAGAGAGACAGGGAGGGAGGGAGGGAGGGAGGGAGGGAGGGAGGGGGCACTCACACTGATGAGGTTGTGCTCTGGGAGGCTGCAGGCTGCGATGTGGTCCTGCAGGAGCTGCTGGGAGAAGTTCTGGTGCATCTGCGCCGCCTCATGAGCGTCCATGGTGTTCCCGCACGCCTTGTTCAGGTCTGCACATGGAGGCAGCCACAGCGGTCACATACAAGCACCGTTCCATAAGGGAACACACACTCTCACACACACACACACACACACACACACACACACACACATGCACAAACACACACACACACACACACACACACACACACACACACACACATGCAAGCACACATACATTCATACACACAAACGCATGCACAAACATTCATATACAAGCAGGCTGTACCTTTGAGCACGCACAGGTCCACTAAGCTGACACAAACATTTTCTTGCTACCCAATGCACGCAGGGACCACACATGTTGTTGCTCCCTGAGGGGGACATGGACACACACACACACGCACGCGCACAAACAGGCTGTACCTTTGAGCAGGGCGGAGGACCAAAGCTGCACAGACATGTCGGGGATCTTGCTGGCTCTGCACTTACACAGGCACAGACCACCAGGTTGTTGCACCAGGTCTCCTGAGGGCACAGAGCAGATGGAGAAAAAACACAGAGCACCAGGTCTTACTCAGAGCACAGAGAGTACTGGCCTTACTCTCTCTTCACCTACACACTACCTAAAACAGCGCTCACAGTGACATGCGGGGGACAAGTGGCCAACTACATGAACCAGCAGGGAAGTGACTAGCAGGCGGCTGACGGTTCTGATGAATGGGAGCACGGCACCGGCCCTCATTGGCTCTGAGGCCGTGGGCGGAGTCAGGTCTCACCCTGTGGTTTCCCAGCACGTAGAATATGTGTCCCAGCAGCACCAGGGAGCAGGCTGTCAGCCTGTTCAGGTCCTCGGCGTTGGACATCTTCAGGGTCTCCCGCAGGAACCGCCTGAAATTGGAAAGATCCGGAAACGGGTGTCAAGGTGTGGAGATCCAGGCTAAACTAGGGGGGACTCTCCGGCATGCAGGGACTTGGGGTCCCAGACGCTATTCAGGACCATGTGGCGTGTTTAAAGGGCATGCAGTCATACCGCCCACGTGCAAGCTTGATTGGTGGCGAGAGGTCGAGGGAAGGCGTACTCACTTGGCCTCGTTGTAGCGACCTTGGAAGAAGGACAGGAGGCCACGGATGTAGAAGGCAGCCGCTCGCAGACAGTGGGAGCTGGAGGGGTCGGAGGGGAGAGCAAAGTGAGCGGAGCAGGGAGGGACTGGGCTGAACTGGGCCGAGCGGGCCGAACCGAGCCAAGCCAGCCCAAGTCTCATCTTTCAGAATCACCGTTAACAGTCAGCTTTGGCTAAAATAATCCACCTCCCTGTATCTGTGTACACATACAATGTAACCAGTGATATGAAATGAAATTTATGAACTAAAAATGTCCAAATGTTCAACGTGGATGCTTCATTCCACTGACTTTTCATACATTTCTAAATCCGTATGGAAAGTGATGCAAACTCTGGTGCGGATTGGGTTTCGCTGTCCAACGCTAAGTGGGACTCTGGTACCGTTGCTTCATCACACAGACAGGTGTCCTTACCTGACGGGGAAGTTGTGGTCCGGGTTTATCCGCTCTAGAAGGCTGTAGAGCTGCGGGAGGAACGACAACATCACAGTTACACAGACTAGCCATATGCTATTTGATACAGGTACCGTAGCCTTAGCGTCTAGTGCAAACTCATAGTTGACCTACGCTCTGATGTTTTGGTAATGAACTAGGGTGCCTTGTTAATGAGTCAATTTTTTTAAACTTCCAGTTCCTATTGCAACCAAAAATCACTCAAAAAATGCACCAAAACCAACACTGAAACTGTACTGGACTGAACCCAAGCAATCCCTAAAAGTTCTTAGCTGCGTGAACCAAGTCTACAACTCCTTATTACTTCAGCAAAAATAGCTCTTTGCATTTAACTGCATTCTAAGTTCTTGATTTAATCGTTTTAGGTTATTCATGTTTCCTTTTTTTAGGTTGTTTCAAGTCTTTCTCCATCACAAGCTTCTGTTCAATTCAATACCTGATTATTTAGCTTTAATGAAATGAATATTTACCTGCCACTAGGGGGTACTGTTGCACCCTCTACATCCCTAAGTTAAAACTGCTACATGTAACAGGTGCTAGTCCTAAATTTACTGGAAGTTATCAGAAATTATATTATGTATATTAAATACTTTGTTACTCAACTTAGAAATCATTTCAAGCCTTCCCACAATCCCCTGCACAGAAACAACTTCTGCATATGCACTCCAGTAAAAGACCTTAAACCAGACCAACAGTCTTGTGGTTGGTCCATTCTTCTGCACACCCCCTAACCCTCACTGGACATCCCACCCAGAACACATGATGGTGGGCACCAGTGGTCACATGACATGGTGACATCAGTGGGAAGCAGTGAAGGGGCGGGTGTAAAGGCTAGGGGCGGGGCTCACCTCCTGGTGTCTGTTCCCCTCTCTGATGTACACGCTGGCCAGATTAGTCACGATGAACGTCCACAGCTCCTGATGAGTGGTCAGCTGTGAGAGAGACACAGGGGTCAAAGGTCAAAGGTCAACCTGTAGCTAAGCGACACTCCTAAATGAAGCACCAGGGCAACCTGGGTCATTTTCACTTTGAACTACAACTTAGGGCTATATTTAGTCTCCATTACATTTTAAGACAGTCCACCATTGGCATTGAAAAATCCATCAAATCATTTTTAAAACTGCTCTTGGCATGACAAAATCTAGTCCAAGGTCAATTTGTGATTCACGAAAGTTGGGGGTCAGTTAATATGTAAATATTCATGACATTCAACCTGATTGGCTAAAATCAATTCTGAAATGGACAGTGTGGGTGTAGGCTTTAGCTCTGGTCCTCCTCTAAAATACGTGACTCAGGCAATTCCCAATTCTTGTCTTTATCCAGTACCTTTACCAGCTGAATCAAATGTTTCAGATCTGGGCTCACAATAGCCTGCTGGCCTTTCTCAAACAAGACTGGACCCTCCAGGCTTAAAAAATAAATAACATAAAAGACTACACTCTGATTTTGCTTTTAGGGACTGGAAAACGTGACAAAGTCATGGGTTAATATACAAAATCATCGATATGTAAAGTGAATAGCAAAGTAATGAGGATGTCGTTTATGAATTTCACTTTATAATTAAGTCACAGTACAGTGACACAAGCATAATAAAACCATCTACATAATTAAAGTCCCCAAGTAATATTTCACACCAAATCAATGTACCCAACTTCCAATCAGTGTGACATACTTTATAATCCAAAGATGAGTGTTTCTGAATTTCCTTTCTTATCCACCAACAGACAGAACAGACAGGAAGTTGCATCTATACAGCCAGCATGATTAAATCAACCAAACAGAAAAAAACTCCCACCAAACACACTTCCAACAAAGTCGCTCAGTCATGTGACTCATTTGGAAGTTGAACATTCTATATTTTCATGGTATTTCAACCACTCCACCAGCAGGTATGGGTGCGCTCGTGGTTTTTGGACATCAACAATCAAGCGATAGCAATGCTATCCATTGGTGGATTCGATTCTTTATGTTGACGTCAAATGGAACTGGGAGCCCTTTTTGAACGCCAAGGGGAAGAGGCTGAAACTGATTTTGGGTGTACTGTCCCTTTAAGAGTTTGGGGGTCCGGGCTCACCCGTAGCGCGGTGGTGAACTGGGCCTCAGCATTGTCCATACAGTTCACCGAGATACAGTACAGGCCCTGGAGACACAGAGAGGGGAAACGTCAAACACATAACAGCACTGCCGCTCTCTGCAGTAAGTACAGTGTGTACAGTGCAGAGAGATTAAGGCTGGTGCTCGGTGCTGTGCGAACGCAAAATATAAACCAAGCATTTACGCTGTCAATATTTTGTAATGTTTCACTCTTTACATTGTTCATATTGTGTTATGTTTCACTTTTTGCATTGTCCATATTTTGTTACATTTCACTCTTTACACTGTTCAAATTGTATGTTTCACTCTTTACATTGTCTATATTGTGTTATTTTCACTCTTCACATTGTATATATTGTATGTTTCAATCTTTACACATTGTCCATGTTGCCCATATTATGTTTGTCTCACTCTTTACACTGTTCATATTGTGTGATGTTTCACTCTTTTCATTGTCCATATTTTATGTTTAACTTTTCACATTGTCCATATTGTATGTTTCACTCTTTTCATTGTCCATGTTTTGTTGTTTAACTTTTTGCATTGTCCATATTGTATGTTTCACTCTTTACATTGAGCATGTTGTGAGACACTTCTCACTGAGCATATTGTAATTATTATAGCCCAGTTCTGAGGCTGAGGGTCATAGCTGATGATAGATTCTACAACAAAATAATGGTGAGAATCACACACAGGGTGTCTGAATGTCATCAAAAACATACGCAATTATTCCCATATACTCTGAAATGTACGGAATAAATGATTTCAAAATGTTTAATGTAGCTATAAAGCAGACAGTCACGCAAAAGCTAATGATGTGTTACTTAACGAAGCTATGATAAGCCTTTTCAGTTGGAATTGTGCTTTGGTGTCTGTTGAAATTCCTGATGATGTAGGTGACATCTAACAAGTCCGCAGCGTAACAGTCATTTTACCAATTGATATGTTTTAAAACTCTGCTTGTGGACCTTTCTTTATAAAAGGACCGCTCTAGTGTAAAATAGACTTTTTCCAGTTTAAACTACTCTTCCAAAATCGATTATGATTATGTAATCTACATACAGTTTGGTCTGGAAATTTCGTCTTGCACATTTCATGAGGGTGCGGAGTTCAGGCAGGGGAAAACTGCATCCAACTACGGAATGTCGCGCATCAATGTAAAATGAAGCAAAATTCTCTTTGGCCGGGCAAAAATGCTGTCTTCTCTGCTATTTGCTGCCTTCCTGAGAGACCGCGAGAGAGGATGAGATAAACACTATGTACTAACACACACACCCTCACCTCTCCACAGCTTTGAATATTTATGATAACGAACTTTACCATTCAAACATCTGAGTCGTAACAGAGGGCCGCGGTGGGATCTTTAAGGGAAAGGGGCACTGAAGTGTGTTTTTAAGTGAAGTGTTGATAATATCCTCAAGTGAGGAGAAAATACAAGCAACGGCCCAACAGTGGAAATTTTACTGGTTCTGCCGCCAACCACCTGGTCTTATAGCACTGTAGCATCAGCTAAAATAAAATACAAGTCAATGTGTTCAAGGCAGGGTTGATACAGATCCTCTACGGTGGCCATCCAGGGACATTTCAGCCTTTCCCGCTTTTGGCTGTACTCACTAGTAAAGTGTGAAGCTGAGCAGCGTGATTGGAGAATAACCTCGGCGACTGCTGGCAGAGCTGGCAAACCTGGGAGATCTGCGCCGTGTAATACAAGAGACACAAAAAGAAGAAAAAAAGGTTACATTTAATAACTTTTTAATATTCATAAATGGGCTCAATCAAGTGAGCTAGAAAAGATTTTTTTGGTTAAGTACAGTCATAGATGGAAACTAATTTATTGGGTTTTTTTGTAATTCCTAAAAAAAATAAATTAAAAAAAAAAAAAAAGGCCTTTAGCCAGTTTTTGTTGATATTATTAGTTTTCCCTTCAATCACCATCTGGCCACAACAGACATTCGTACAAACTGACAAACATCGCTGTCAGTCAACAAAAATTCAGGGCAGTTTTTTTTTTTTTTTAATCCTGCACCTGTCTGTGTTTCTATGGCAACAAGACTATCTAAGTCTATTTATGCAAACTATTATTCATTCCAATTTGACTTTTAAAAGATACTATTTCAGGGGGAGAGGAAAAAAAATCTTCCAACCGTTACAAAACATTACTTCTGAAGTTACATACTTTTATCTGAGCTTCATTCTATTTTAACTACAGAGGAACCATTTCTACCATACATAAGGGGCAACAAAATACTACCTTGTTTTGTTTTTTTCAATACTTTGGGACTATGTGGGAATTTTAGCGAAGTTAAGGATTTTTAACTTCAACAATATGAGTGACTTGGATTGTTCCACTTTCCAACCCTAATCTTTTCACAACAAACCTTAGTCTCTTTTGAAAAATATAAATTTCCTCCATTTCCCAAGAGCATGTACTACTGACCCACACAGCACTCTTTACAAGACACTTGTCTGAATGTAGTTTTTTCGGAGGGAGACAGGACTATGCACAAACCTCCTGTAAAGCGGTGGCCTTGTGGCCGGTCACCAGTCGACACATGATGATGTGTTCCAGCAGAATGACCTGGAAGGACGACAGGATTGCGCTGCAGTCCAGCACTGGAACAGGAGCAGTGATGAGTCACAGGAAGAGGACATAGATATCACACACCATAGATATCACCTTAGCACCAAGGATAACCAATGAAGTACCACAGAAGGTCAACATCATGGATATAATGCAAGCACCATGGGAATGCCCTTTGTTGCTCTGCATAAATGACACAGCTGCTAAAATAGCTGTATGCGACTGGTGTTTTTGCTTCAGTGTTTCAGAGGTACCCAGGTGTTCACTGCTGTGTGTGTGTGCGCGCATAAACATTATTAAAAGAGGAAAGTAGGGGTCAGGACAAAAGCGGATTTGCCTGTCTGTGGCCGATGACTCCCGCGAAAAGAGACATTAGGTTAGCGGAGAACTCACTTTTTAGTTTCTCCAGCTGCATGAGAGCCTTGTCAGTGTACTTCTGGGCCTTTTCCAAGTAGCCCGCTTGCATGGAGTGCATAACCGTCACCTGCAAGTCACACAAACGCAACCGAATTTACCTGTGAGGTGAGAGCAGGTCGCTCCTGGTCTAAGTTACCCAAAAAAACTTTTCAGAGAGTACAGGTGTACCTGCTGATTAGTAATCAAACATAACAATAAAACAGTGATCAGGAAGTAATTCTTATTAACTGATAAACAAATACAAAAGCTACTGTTTTGCTATTTAAATACCTGGACTGTCAACTCATGCTTATTGGCCCGTCTCATTTCTGCAATGACATCATCAGTTGTTGGGAAAAAAATCGTGAAGCCAACTGCCATTTTGTGTCGCTCTGCAGACCTGTCTGAGTTGGCCAATCACTGCAATGGAGGACTGCTTTGATTTACATAGCTGCCGCAGGCTGACTGTGGGTTCTTGATCAAGTAGAGTGTGGGTGTGTGTGTGTGTGTGTGTGTGTGTGTGTGTGTGGGTCGTCTGAGCTCACCAGGTAAACAAGCACACACATGTGCTCCTTGGGTAACCAGTGAAAGAGGTCTGCGGGGTTGCTGGGCAGGATCTCGTCGTCATGGAGCGTGGAGATGGTCTGGATGCACTGCTGGAGCTGCTTCAAGCACGGCTTCACGCTCTTCACCTGCCCCACACGCAACACGCACAGTTAGAAACCCTACATTAGCTCACCTCAGTGAGGAGAAAATAACAGACCACGGCAATCTTACATCACCTTCTGACCACCCTCTGTAATGCTACGCATTTGCGCGCGATTGTCCTGACCGAACTGAACGCTACCTTGCACCGCATTCATGGCACTAGCAACGGTATGTGGGCGTACGTGGTCGATCCAACTCGCCACGGACACCTCAGCCATGTACCGAGGCTACATTTGAAGCTACATTTGCATTTCCTTGCTAAGCGTTCCGAACGGTGGCGGAGGTGTTGGGAATCGTTAAGGCTAGGAAAACGAGAGCCTTACCTGCCCAGCATCCAGGTAGTGTGTGACTTGTAGGACCAGGAAGAAGACTCTCAGCGATTCCTTCTGGATGGGGTTCCCTTGCCAGTTCTCCACGATCTGGCCGCACAGAGTTAGCAGCGGATGGACCTCCTGCAGCTTGCGTTCCATGAGCAGCAGCTTCACACAGAGGGAAACGCTCAGCTCGGCGTTTGCCTCTTTAGCATGGCCTAGCACGCTAGCACTCAATGCTAGCATTCACACTGTTCCGAGGCATTTACAAAAATGGATATGCTAACAGTCATGCTACAGCTACGGGAATTTCGAGAAGGCTTTCCACACCAAGTTAGAGAAAGCAGGTTGAAGCGCACAGTGGGGAAACTGCTAGAACACTCAAGCTGAATTGCATGAATCCATAAAAAATCTTCACTGAATGCAAACACTTTCAAGGACAATCTCCACATTTTAATGGGATATTTAGTTCATGATTTTGTAAGTAACTACAGTATAAAGATTAAAATGTTCCAATTAAAAAAACCTCATGCATAATTATACCTCATGCATTCTGGATATTTAATATTTTAAGAGACATCTTCTCAGAGAAAGAGAGCATTGCACACAATAATCTATATGAAAATTAGGCATCTTTAAGCTCTCTCTATGAAATCCAAACACTTTCATAAACTTGAATTTTCCACTAGGAAAAATCGGTTAATGACTTCCATTTTGTTTCATTGTTCTCCATGCAAGCAGTTGACGAAGCATGAATACGCCAGTCACACTGGAGCTTAATATAAAACACGTTAATATGAAAACTCACCATTCCTTTACTCAAGAGGAAGAGCGCTCTGTAAAAACATGAGAAATAAAAACAATGAGTAAAATCATGCTGAAAAAATACAAAAATAACCTAAGTAACAATTACCATTTATATTAATCGTCAACTGAACTGAGCACTAATGATATTGAAAGAGCCACTTCAAAGTCTTTCACATTTATAGACATAACTTCACGATTTTACATAAGGTACATCATTTACAACTTATTTTACAAGCTGTCGAATGTTTTGGGTGTTTACTTTGTTCATGGGTGGATGCGTATATTAAAGTTTTATTTAGGCTAGCCAGGGTGCACACATTACCTTCATTGTCAAATTCAAGGGCTCAGCTCCCTCAAAGCCAAGGATTCAACGCAACATGCTTTACAACGTTGTCTTGAAAAATGCAGGCTTGACCACCCGGGATGAATCGAATAACAATGGAGAATACGGCCATCTTCAGACAGTCTTCTTTAACAGGCATTCAACAGGAAGCAAAGACTCAAATTTTCGTAGTTTAGGTACACAAGCCTTTTTGGAAACTGTAGGGTCATGTAATACGTTTCGTACATGCTTACAGCTTTATTTGAACATGGCTTCCCCAAAATGGCACTATTTTCTCATCTGAACAACACTGTGGTCTTCCGAGAAAGAGGACGTAGTGCGTACACAAATGTCTCATGGTCAAAGCTAGAAATGACATGCTGCCTCAGGGTGGTATTTTCAGCCACGGTGACACTGAGATGGTCCCGTTTGCCCAAAATGGCTGAAAGGAAGTGAGATATTAATATAATTATCTTTCAAAGACCATTCTAGAATTTCATCCTTTACAAGCTTAACATTCAGGTCTAGTACATGGCCAAACCATATCATTTCAAGTCTTTGCCTTGACCAGAATGCCTGTTGAAGATGACTCTCTGAATACATGAAACTGTCAGAGTATCCCCTCAAGTTAACGACAGTTCACAAGCCTTGCCGTGTTTCGCTGTTTGGTGCGCGGGTATATTTATAGATGTCGTACCGGGTGTACTCCGAGCCCACGACCCTAGCATACTCTGCGCCCACGCCGAGGAGGTCGCATGCCGACACCAAGTCCTTCTCCAGCGTGTGCAATTGCTGATGGGAGAAAATTAATTTTGAGGTGTAACAAATTTCTTTACCATTACAAGATTCAAGATCTTAAGTTTACAGCTCCTCAAAGAAGGATGTGTCCCCACAGCTCAAATACCCAGACACACACAGGTGAATTTAACGCATAAAAAGTAAAGAACCGCACTGCGATACAAAGCTGGGGAGATAACCACATAGGAGTTTTATCAGGGAGCCTCCTTTAAAACAGACTAGTAGAAATATCCCAGTATCTGGACAAACAGGCAACTGCAGAGACACCAAAACTACACTTGGGTTGTAGGATACAATTGAGCATTTCCATTTTATGACATTGTTACATGTATCAAAGAATTGGACTGCGTAGAATTAATTTTCCATAGCATGCATGACCAAAAGCCTACAGAGCCAGCGGCCGCTGACTTACGGCCAGTTGGAACAGCAGTCTGCAGTGCCAGTACGGGGTCTGCTGGGAGATCTGGATGGCCTTCCGTAGCAACGGCTTCGCCGAGTCCACCAGATTCTTAAAAAAAAAAAAGGAACGGAATTACAGACACAACATGTCAGACACCACATAGCAGCGTGGCACATCAGAAAAGTACTAATAGTTATTTGAAACAAACAGTGACTGTGGAAGACATTCAAGGGTAAAGCGTATTTCCATGTCTCCTTGTTATACTTCGTCTTCGATTTTCTTTTCTCATCCCAGGACAATGTTTGATGATATATATACAGTTTCTCTCCATGATCATGAATTTAAACTTGATCACAAAGAAAGTTTCCAGTGTAAGCTGAGTTTTTATTCAACAGTAACAAAAAAAAAAAAAAAAGGAGATTTGTCAAATCAAATATTGGCTAAGACCGTCAGTCTTATCAGTAAAGTAGAGTAGCAGAGGGAACGTAGAATAGCGAAGGGAACATCTCGCCTTCTTGTCAAGTGGACATATTTTTATCGCATCCCCTTATATGTGAATTGGCAGAGTCCCAGAGTAAACGCTAGCAGAATGCCTAGCACGGATGAAGCAGTGCATGGAAAACGACACTCACCTGCTGGCAGTAGAGTTCTGAGAGAAGACTCGCAGCTTCAAATTTGACATCTTCAAACTGAGAGATGTGGCACTCTCTGTCAAGGAAATTGCTCTTACAGATGTAGATTTTCATTCATGCCTGCGTTCTTGCTTAATACCGTATTACTAAAAGACATCATGTCTGACTGAATCCATTACGTAGTAATTACATTGTTGAATGTGTCGATTTTAAGTTTTCCTGCTGAAACAACACTTTACATGTACAAATAATTTCTGACATCAGATGACAAAAACGTGAAATATGATTAATATGATTAACAATTGACACAAGTGCATGGCATAAATATGGTTGAGAAAGGATATTTGTTGTGATATGAACCACTGAAAAACAAAAGAAAGTTGTTCAAGTGAAAATTCCCATTGGAACATGCACATTAATTTACATTAAAAAACGTTTACAATAAAAATCAAAGGCCTCTATGCACAGTTCTATCATTGCAGTACATGCAAATGGGGACAAGATGGTAAGTTGTACAATCACAAAAACATGTACTGGATAATGCCAAGCTCATACACGCCTATTGTGTAATAAAAAAAACTCTCTGAAATCCATCGGTTCAAACTCCATGTCTCTATCATAATCCGTGTAAAAATTAACCAAAAAGCGCTGATGAGGACGGAGCAGAAATACCGCAAAGGTCAAAAAGGGGTAATTTCAGAGGAAATCTGAAAATTTGCCTCCCAGCAAAGTCATAAAGAGTTATAAATTAAAGTACTGTATGTATAACTTCAAATTAATTGATTGTGATTTTGAAACCATATGTCAGGTTTTTTATCACAGCGTGGAGAATATTTGTTGTCTAAAAAAAAAAATTTTGTGTATAAAACCTTATAATTATACAAAAGGCTGATGGTTATTTTAATGGTTATTTGAAACCAGACACAGCTCAAAGCCATCACATAGCTTACATCACATTGAATGGGGTGTTCATCTAGTATGAAAACTGTTGAACAACGTCTGTGATTTTGCTCTTCTCAATTACACTGAATAATTATCACTGATTAAGAATGACATCTGTCCGTTTATGCGATAAATTTAACAATATCGACAAAGAATGACTACTGTTCTTAACTCAGAGCACACTCCGTCTGAACATTTTTCAACTTTTTAAATTACAGGGCGTTCTCATAGAAACGCTGCTAGTTTTGACATGTCGTTCTTTAAAAAAAAGTACTCACGTTCCCGATTGCAGTTTTTACTTCAATTTTGACTTGGTGCAGCGTCAATAATTAACCACATAAAAAAGTCTAACACCAGCAACTGCAACCGGTGATAAGTCAGGTTAGGAAGGAGAGGGACGCGCGCAACAGCGACGCATCCTCTCATACACTTGATGTGGGAAAGTAACATGGTAATATTTCATGCAAATAGTGTTGATGGTGGCTAACAAATACCCTTATTCTATAAAGTAGGAGTTTACGCATTCGTGTTTTCAGACTGTCATATTCCACGGAAAACTGAAACCTTGCAATCAAAAAGTGCTTGCTGCTGAACAGAACACAGTGGGTGGACATCCTGTGCACAGCTAGCTAATTATGTTACTTCTCGCCTATAGTAGTGCGAGTTGCAAATAAAGCGTATTGTCGGTTCTGCAAACACGGACCTTGTTCTCTGTCAACATACGGTTTAAAAGTCGCAGACAGGAAAACGCGACGTTAGGTTGGGCTGATGCTTTCAGGTTGCTGCGATTGTCACAGCGGTGGCAGGATAGCTCGCCAGCTAATTGGTATGCTAATTTGTGGTACAGAACAATTGCTGGAACACAGCCACAGAAATGCATACAGTTGTGCATGACGTGTCGGTTACCCTTCCATCAATTTTGCGGTGCTTTTTGGGTTATTAAACTACTCAGATTCTCTGGACTCCCTTGTTCTACGATGCTTTGCACCGACGTGGCCTTTTGATTCCCCGCCTACCCTACACATCCCCGGCCTTTCCCAGAATATTCCTCACCGCCTTCTCCAGGTGGCTCCGGGCGAGATCGCTGTTCTTGGTATGGTGATAGAGGACCGATCCGAGCTGAAGATGCGTCCGAGCTTCGACCCTTTGCGGGGGCTTGAACTGAAAGACTGCCTGAAGACAGTGTACGCAAAGACGGATCTTTGGAGGGCTCGAGGTGCGGAAGTGCTCCGCGAAACCGAGCAGGGCGAGGTACCATGACTCCAGGGCCTCACCGCCAGACGCCATTTTGCCGACAATAACAACAACAACAACCACCACCACTGTCGCTGTTCCATCCCCGCGGGGTTTCAGTCAATTTAACGAGAACTCAGGACGAAGGGTTTCTCGGGAGACGTAGTTTATATTAGAATATTGCTCGCCATTAAACATAAGCGATATCAATTTTGATGCATTGAATTATATTTGTTGACAACTATATTATACCGTATCTGGAAAATCTACTGGGTCCATTCTGTCTTCAAAATCAAATCTCCTGGGGGAGGGGGTTTACCTTCTCTGTCTTCCAGGAGCACTACATGCATATATTTAGTATTTTCCATCATATACATATTGTATAAAAGGTAGCTCTAGCCAACCATTCAGTCTTTTCTACCGACTGAAGATATGCTGTATCCTTGCTGGTCTCTCTTATTCCCCAAGTCCCTGTCACATTAGTGCAGAATTTTACTGCTTAATTTGTCTTTTCTCCACCTCATTTAAAAAGGTGGTCTTTTTCACTGTAGCTGTCATCAAAAGCAATTAAACAATTAAAAGCTTCACTGATACATAAAAATAAATGAATAAAAATGGATGAACCGATTGTTCTTTGACTCTTTGGAAAAGGTTATCAGAAACACACTATTCAAAATGGGTAGGAAATATATATTTTTATGTATGAGCTGTAATTATATCAGAAGACAATGCTGGTCAGACTGCCATTGATTGGGCTGCATGGCAGTATTAGAGTAACGTAGTTGTGCATGCACTAAGGTATCATAAGGCTTCTACAAATTGAACCTTATTGAAAATTAATGACTACCTGGAAGGGCTGTAGGCAGAAGGCGAAGAGTCTTAAGAATGACTTGGAAATACATGAATAATTGTCAGGCAGCACAATAGACTAGCAGACATGTCACACATGTAAATATCAGTATCATGGTAATGTTGAGTCTGAGGTGTATGATTTTCATCTAGGATGAAATCACTTTTACAATCACAAGTGTTTCTAAAATCCATATGTATCTGAGGGGTGGCGGATGGTGTTACTTTCATATAAATACACACAGTTTTAATTTAACGTGACTTATAGGAAGCGCATAAGCCATAAATAAGTAGTTAGGAGTAAAGCAGAACATACAAGTATAACATCTATACGTAGACCCAAATTCAGACCCTCTGGTAACGTCTCTTACTGACATAATTTAATAGTCTATATCGCTGTCGATTGCTCTCTGGCTGTTTTAATTTTAAAATATTTTTCCTTTTTTAATGTATTTTCATTTTATTTAATATATCTTTCGATGTGAGAAATATAACGTCCGAGGATGGATAAATGTTAAGCGGAACCTTCTGAGGTCGTCCACACACGACCCGAGAAGGTTAGCTTGTGTACTTTGCTTACTGCCATTCTTGAAGCGTTACCGGTATTCTGTAGAAATATGTTAGGTCTAAAATTCCCCATTACGCTAGTTACGTACGATACACCACTAGTTCAGTCATTCTGCCGGTTACATCGGTCTGTTGCGGGTTAAAAGGCGTTGTTGGTAAGTGCCAATGAATGGTGTATTGTTCAGCTACCATGAGTTAGGTTGCTGTAATTACGCGATTTTAAAAACATATATTCAGTAGTTCGTCATATAGATTTGACAGTTTGTTAACAATCAATGACAGCATTTTGTCTCTCGCGTTTATCCCTTAACAGAATACATATGTTCAGTTAGCTTGCTAGAATACGACTGACTGAATGAGTTCTAATGTTAGATGATGTATAAGGTGTGCAGCGTAACATTTTGAGTCAAATGTCCGCATAGATGTGAGTATACATCTTTTTTAAACAGTTTTTTCTGTCGAAGAGCTGGACGCTTGGGTGCAGGGATGGCTAAACGCAGAATCACTCAGGAGACGTTCGATGCGGTGGTTAAGGAAAATATCGAGGAATTTGAGATGGACCCCGTTGAAGCACTAAAGAGGCCGTACAACAGTTTGAGTCTCAAGGTGAAGTTTTAATGCTGTTTATTTATTAGCTCAAAAACAGGTGTTTTTGTATGCCTGTTTGATGCTGGTATGTTTTCTTATTTTGGAATGCATTGATTGTATGTATGAGTTATGGTTTAACTTGGAGTAACATTCAGTTTGCGCTTGTGCGTTATTGATGCTCCATACCTGCTGGTCTGGAAATGTGATTAGCCAGGTCTGGCACGATATTGCGCACATCAGGTGGATGCACCGATGTTCTCCTCGTCGCTCCGGACAGAACGTCTGATAGTTGATTGTAATCGAAAGATTGTAGACATGACTTAAGGAATATATGCGAAAGTTTGTACTGGATAGACGTGATTATTTTCACAGACAAACTGTGGCGTCATTACTTTCAGGCGTGGACCTAAGCAATATAGTCAAAGCAGTACCGACAGCAGCGACAGATGAAACGAAGGAGGATCAAACGCATGAAGTCCTACAGGTATGAACCTATACTGTCATTTTTTTCTTCGTTGAAATGGAAATTACTTTTGTGTTTTATTACAACATATGGTATTCGTTCATGGATTAAGAAGAAACCCATGTCAAGTCTTTGTGCAGAGATTCATTTAGAATAGACATAAATGATGTCACCGTACTCAAGTTGCAAGGCAAATACTGAGCTGAGTCTAAATTCTATGAACCTGGCTTTTAATCTGGGAAGTCTGACAGTTAATATGAAAAGTTTACTTTTCTTATTACTGTCAGAATACTCACACAGAATCAAAACACACAGGAATTCTTGGAATATGTAATTGTTTTCATGGGAGAAAGAGATTCTGGAGGTTTTCCCAGTTACACCAGAGATTTCGAGTGACTGCAGCATGACTTGAAGTGCAGTACTTTGGTTTAATGACTGCACATCACAGCTGGTAAACAGCAGAGTAAAAGGAAACAGCAGCGTTGAGGCTGTAGGTTTGCCCATCCTGTTAAGGCAATGTGGTAAAGGAACCCATGGTCTGTAATGGAAGCGACAGCATACCCGCACTGACTGTGACACGCAGCCCCAAGGGGTGACGGATAGTTAGCCGTAGCTGACAGGCTCACTGCACAAAACTGCTTATGAATCTTCATTAGAGTGCATGGTTTTTTAAAATCATTTTTAAAGTGCAATGTAGTACGTTGAGTTGAGTTTAGTCTACATAGGCTGGGAGACTGGACTCTACATGCATACAGTACATTTTTATAGAAGCTACTAAAAATTCTTCTGTGATAACTGCTCGTTCTGTTGTGGTTTTAAAATAAATTATGAGTTACGTTTTAAACGTGTCAGTGGTATATTAGCCTTATTGCAAATCTGTTAGCCTGTTGTAAACCCAGTCATTTCAAGGAGATTAAGTTGCTAATCATTGTTTTCCACAGGCTCTAGAATCTCTTCAGATTTCGGTGAATTCGCAGTCAACAGACAGCATGGTTGAAGACCTGGAGAGCTTCACGGAGCAGTGCAAGCAGGGGTTCGCTCAGCGCCACCTGGCTGCCCAGAAGGATGCCTATCCCATAATCCTCTCCTGCTGCAAAAGGACCACAGAGGAGGGTGGAGCGGCCCTGCTGGCAGCCCTCGCCGCCCTCTCGTCCCTGACTGACGGACAGCCGGACCTGCTGGACGTGGAGGGGCGGGACTTCTTGATGGGCGTCCTGCGCGGGCATGCGGCGGACCCTGCCGTGGCGCGCCTGGGCGTGCGTGCGGTGCGCCACTGCTGCCTGAAGCACGAGCAGAACCGGCAGGACCTGGTGAAGGCCGGTGTGCTGCGGCTGCTGACCACCGTGATCTCGCAGCACGGCGGGAACGCCGATTTGGTGAAGGAGGCGTGCTCCGCCCTCAGGGTCATGACCTTCGATGACGACGTCAGGGTGCCCTTCGGCCATGCCCACGAGCACGCGAAAATGATCGTCCTGGAGCACAGCGGTTTGAAGGTCATCATTGAGGCAGCGAAGGGTAAGGGGACGAAAAGGGGGTGGAGCACAGTGAACTGTATAATGATCTTATTTGGGAGAATATAATGCTATATATTTAGCAGATACTCACATTTAGGGCAATTCATGAAGAAATCTAAATAAAATAAAAAAATGAAGAACTTACAATGAATTCGCGAGAATTAACCACAGCATCACAAAGGTAAATTCAGGTACCAAAAGAAAAGACTTTGGTTGTTGAAAGACGAAAAGACACAGATGTTCTGATCGTATCATTACTGTTCCTCAAGGCCGTGTTTTTCCCCACATTTTTGTGGTTTGTCCAACACATGTTTAGAATTCCTCTTTTGTTTTGTATTAAAATGTATGCCTGAAGTAACACAATTGTTAACAAGTAATGGCTGAATCACTTATTATCATTATAACACAGTACATTGTAAAATTACCATAATGTTAATTTGTTATTATTTCCTCTATATTTTCTCCCAGCTCACCCTAACAACACCGGTGTTCTGAGTGAGCTCTGTGGTACGCTGTCCCGGCTGGCCGTGAGGAACGAGTTCTGCCAGGACATTGTCGAACTAGGGGGGCTGAAATTCATGTTGACGCTTTGGCGGAAAGCCTGGATCACCAGGTACGCTATGTGTGCCATACCCGAGGCGGTTTTGTAGTAAACTCAGATGTAGTGCACTCAGTAGTGCACTCAGATGTAGATTTGGCCTGGCTTAATGAGTGAGGGTGACTCTTGCAGCAAAGCACTATAATGTTTAGGGGCCTAGACTCATAGCTTCAATACAGTTTCAATTCTCAAGTGAGGAATTACTGTTGTATCCTTAGAGCATAGCGTTTAACCTGAACCGCGTTACAATAAGTAAATATCCAGTTGCATAAAATTCTACTGCATAAAACATTTATGTTTACATTTAGCAGACATTCTGATCTTACACAGTTTAACATCTCTATACACTATGTACAGAAGCAATTGAAGTTATGTTCCTTGTTCAAGCGTGTAACAGCAGTGCCCTTCCTGGGAATTGAACCTGTAACCTTAGGGTGGTAGGCCCAGTTCCCTAACCAGTATCCTACACTGCCATAGTGTACATTTATCCGCTAAATGCCTTAATACAATGTAATGCCCTCTTGCAGGAGCTTGTGAAACAAGTGCTGAGTGCCCTGCGTGCCATAGCTGGAAATGATGATGTCAAAGACGGCATCGTGAAGGCAGGAGGGACCGAGCTTATCGTCATGGCGATGAACAGGCACATGTCAAATGCACAGGTGAGACTTCTCAAACTCGCATATACGTTCAATGAATTAATGTGATTGATTGACTGACTGACTGTCATTTTATGTGATGCCCACTGATTGGCTGGTTCAACTGCGCAGGTGTGCGAGCAGGGCTGCGCCGCCATGTGCGTCCTCGCCCTGCGCAAACCCAACAACTGCAAGGTGATTATGGACACTGGAGGGGCGCTGGCCGCAGTGCAGGCCATGAAGACCCACCCCGGCGAGGTCAACGTTCAGGTATGAATGCTCAGATTTCAAAATATAATAGCTCATATTTTGCAGATGTATATTTTGACCTGCTAGATATAACAATGATAAAATGTATTATTAAAATTACATCAGGGGTGTCCAATGTCATCCCATCTGATATACTTTAAATTCAGCCCACCACTTAAACACAAAATTCAGGTCTACATGTCCTCCGTCAAGTCCCAGATGTAATCTAGAGCTTTAGAGGTGGACTAGCCCAAATTATAGCCTTTAGCATCGTCTCAGACCCAACGTTTTCACAGAGCTTTTCTCAAATGCCGAGGGGCCGAAGAAAGCTAAAATCGAAGCAATGTTACAGATCGCTCCAGTTGGTGCATCATATGTGAATCGGTTGCCACTAACTGCACTGGTGCTACAGTACCCAAATAAGAAATTCAGTGTATGACTCTTGTTTCATAGGTTGTCAATATAATGTGTACATGAAACTCTTCATGCTTATGAATTTGAGTTTGGCTTAAGCATGACTTGATACAGAATAATGTCCAGCTGTTGGAGAATTAAGGTCTTTCAGTGACTCTTACCCCTGTCCCACAGAAAACAGGCCTGCATGCTGCTGCGAAACCTGGTTGCCCGCACCCACGACTTCAGCCAGACCATCCTGGAGATGGGGGCGGAGGCTCTGATTGGCCAGGCGCTGGCCTCTCACCGGGACTGCAGCGACGTGGGCCGCGCCGCGCTGCGGGACCTGGGCTGCCAGGTTGAGCTGCGCGAGCTATGGACAGGCAAGAAGGGCGGGCTTAGCCACTGAGCTCCGCCCCCTCCCCCTATGCCCACCCCCAACCCCGCCCACCTTCTGTATCCATGGTCACAAATGAGGTCATAATGCAATGCAGAGTTCCATGCAGACTTCATGGATCTTTTTAGACTGAGCTCATTTTTTCAGTCCCCCCCCAATGCAAAGTGTCCAACTGTATTTGTTTGCATGTCTCCTTTGTGCAAACATCGCCCATCAGTTCAGGAGAGAGTAGGCAAGGCTGCTTCTGGCAGTTTTCACTGCTTTTCTCTTAGTGGTTCACCAGCAGAGCTTGCTTCTCGCACAGCTGTCACAGACAAGCTTTGGCTGCCGTGTTAACCCTGCTTTATGCTCGGTGAATTTCATGCAGACCGATACCTACAGATGGGAGAATGAAGCTTTACCAGCCAAACAAAATGGAGTGGAGATACCCTTAAAAATATTTGTAAAAAATGCACCTACTGATTTGAACTAGTCATTACATTCCGTTGTGACAAGGAAAAAAACATTTCAGTTGGCTTAAAAAACTCAGTGATAGACAGCTCAATGCAGTCCCGCCCATAATGAGACTCATTAGACCTCACTTTCTGGCCACTGATGAAAACCCGCCCAGAAACCATCCCCAGCCAATCACAGCTGCCAGACACAATCTGCCCCAGTGCCATAAGAGCACCACTCGGGAGTGCATCGCTCACACTGTTTCAGTGTCACTACTGAAAGAGCCCTCCTATAGCAGTAGGGTTTAGTGACCTGTAATGTATAGGGATCCCACAATCCACATGATATAAACATTGGTGCGAGACATTAGCCCTGTTATGTGTGTTTTTTTTTGTCGTTCATATTTTGTACAGTAAATGTCATCTTTTTTTTGTTCAAATTAAATTAATTTTTGTTTTAAATACCAGCATGTGTTTTGTATGGATTCATATATTGTTTTTATTTGTATCTTTTCCCATTCATTTACAGGTTATGTAATATAATCCCTTTTATTTATGAACTAATTCTATCAGACTTAAGTGCCCATTATCTATTGCTACAAAGTACTCCAAAGCACTGTCACCAATGGCAAATTACTGTTTGATCAGAAAAGATATGAGTCTGAAATATAAAAGTGTGCTTATTACTACTTATTACAAATATGCTTACTTTGTGTATTGCGCAGGCCTTATGCAATTATACTCATTTTTCTCGCTGCAACTCCTTACCCTAAACTGTGATGTACAATAACTTTAACCCTGTTAACATTTTCTATCTTTTCTTTAATAAACACCCCTGAATGTCTTCGTTGTGTACCATGTCTTATTTCTCGCAACGTGAATACAGCATGAACTTCAGGAAGGATCTATGATAACAGATACTGACTGGCAAGATAATGCTCTGGTCGACTGTTGTCCTCAAACAAACCCAGTCCCCTCACGCCCCTAAAAGCAACCTATCATGTCGAGCGCCACCTGAAGACTCCATTTCCCATAAGGCCCATCGAGACTCACCCTGCGAGGCTCACTTGCCCGCTGGTGTCATAATAGCAGAGATAACAGCAAGCAGCATGGGAGAAACGCTCCGGCATTAATGAAAGTCAAGTCGCAGTTGTGGCGAATGAACATTATCCAAGAATGCTGACAACATCTTGTGGGTTTGAAGAAAAGTGTCACGACAAGTGCGACGGGCAACTTGCATTGAAGTGCAAGCTGGTTTGTTAGCTTGCAAGTTGCATTGAGAACTTCGCTAGCCAGCTAGCTTTCAAGGAGGAGGGGTCATCGGAAGAGCTGGCTTCAGAGATTTATATAACTATAAAACAAGTTTGATCCAGAGAGACGAAGGACTGAAAAGCACGGAAAGCCACAGGTGGTGTTGCAAAAACATCGGTAAGAAACGCAATGATTGTCGAAGGAGAGCAGTTTGCCAGGTAGCAAGCTTTCTAGACTGACATGGAATGCACGTTACTATCACTAGCATAGCTATGCAACGTTAGCTAACATTAGCCAAGTTACAGCTGACAGCAGTACTAGTGTCAGTTTTGCTATTTTAGCTAACATTAGCTGGGTCGTTCTCCGGTTAGCAATCCAAGCTCCGATCCGTACAGCACCCTGTTTTTAGATAGTGCTAGAACTGCTTAGCCACATCGCTATTTTCTCACGATTGGGCAACCTTGTTACAGATGGTGGTCATCTGTGTTGTTTTTCGATCGTTCAGTGATAAGTTAACGTTATCAGTCTCGTGTGAATGATTACACCTGGTTTGGACTTTTGACTGTCCATTGTGATTAAACATGACACTTGCATGCAATGCGTAGGCATTTAAATCCGTTGCCTGGTTCTGGGCAGCTAACGTTAGCTGTTCTGCAAGTAAACTGCTGGCGTTTGTTGGCTAGCCAGATCTACCTAGCCAGTGAAAGCGACGATGCATAAACCAGGTACCGCAGATGTTTGAGTGTAAACAAATATTCTTCAGATATATCCATAAATATGCCAAAGATATCATTTATGGTAAAACGTCCGAAGTTATTGTATATGTATAACCAGGGGCCTGGGAACGTTTTTGTATAGCTTGGAAGAAACGTTAAGTGTGACGTTATGACTACTTATTACGAAAGCTTAAGTCATTACAGAGGTTATTGCTCAGCTTGTCAGTTACCTGCAATATGTTGTGTTAAACGGTCAATACAGATCTATTATGTCAGCATAAATCCAAATTTACAGACGGCAGGGTGTGGAGGGTAGGTCATTCATACTTGTAAAGTAGGTTTGCGGTTGAGCGTTGATTGTTTAGCGGCTGTCATGGCATTTGTTACCAGACCACATTTCTGTGATGGGAGTTTTGGTACCTGGCAATACTGTCAATATCTGTTAATCAATGTCAATCAATGTTATGTGTTCAAAATTCACGATAACAGTTTGAATACGTATGCTTGAGTTAAAACAGATTTAAAAATATTTTCAAATGTTCTTTCTTTTTCCTGTTTACATATTTAGCCAGCCGATTTGGTAGGCCAGCTTCATATAGTCTCCTGATCATTACTGTATCTTCACTCTATCTTGACACTACAAATTGAAGAGAAGCGAGGTTTTATAACTTCCACAACTTACAGGTTCAGTTCGGTTGGAAATGTCCTGTTACAAACAACAGTTACGAAAAAGTGTAGCGCACACACCCATTATACTCAACGCCTTGTTCTGAGGGTCACTCTGCCTGCCGGTGTTGGTTACAACCGAGTCCTGCTCTACCTGGTTTCATTAATTAGTTTCCTCAACTTGCGAAAGACTTTGTGACATGACTCCTACAATAGAAATGGTCGTATACTATTTCTGGTGAATCTGTGCAATGAAACCTAAGCTGCATGTATTAGTCTTTACTACATATTACACAGAGATGCACAAGCAAGAGAAATGGAAAAAAGGGAGGAAATGAAGGTTGGAAATACAGTTGTAAAAGATAGAGGCGTAGATAGATGATATATGAGCTGCCATATCTGGCACATGGGGGAGTCAAGACGCCAAAATAAACAGTGTTGGTCCTCTGGGTACTGCATTGTGTCCAGGGTAGGTGGCTGGGTTGTCGTTACTGGTGGGCGGTAAAAAGACCTACAGGTAAATTTGACTTGTGCACTTACACCCCAGAATAATTACTCTAAAACAATGACGTAAATATTATCGATCAAAACATACAGTTATTACCGTAGCTGCAGAGGTGTTAAAAGTGTATTCTTGCCTCATGGGAGACATTATGTAGAGGGTGGACCAGTTGTATAGAGGAAGGACAGAGTGGGTTTGCATAGGGTCATACATTGGCCTTGAGCTTTGGATCTGACTTAGCCGCATTCGGGCTGGGCGTTGTTCATGGACTGCACTGCACATTGTTGTAGGGCTGTAAACAAACAGGAAGAGATGTTATATCTGCATGACCCAGAATAGTGCACCACGTTATATTGTCCCAGTCATGATTATATATTATAAAATATTCTGAATGACTTTATTGGCTACTTTGTGTGCTGTTAAGTGGCTACTGTTTGTGCATGTCTGCTGTGCGCACCACTTTCTGGCTGTAAATGCAAAAATGAAAACGGCTAAGACAAATTACTGAAGCAGAGCATGTTGAGGTCCTAAAAAACAGAGGGCAAAGAAAGATGTATATTGACACCAGTTTGAGAGTGTATCTGAGTGTTATATCTTGGATTAAAAAACAAAGAGATTATCTTTAAATAATGGACCTTTGGCCTTATTTCCATAAATGACTTTGAAATGGAGGTCAGTAGCAAAGTAGTTACACTTTGAGATGGTTTGAATCTCTGAGGTCTGGAAAACAGTTTAGGACCAACTTTGACAGGCCTAACATGAGAGGAATCCTGAAGCTGGTGAAAATGTGACAAGTGACATTCAGTGTGGATAAATCTTAAATCCTGCATGTGGGAAATAATAGTTGTAGATACTTCTGTTTCATGGCGGAACAAAAGTGTCTCATCTGAAAATGATTGTTGAGAGTAACAGCTGACCAGTATTTATCAAAATCTTGGCACCACAAAAGCTTGGCTTTGTGCTTCAGCAGCGAAAAATGCTAACAGGATGCAGGGATATATTATAAAAAGTATCAGTTATGAATCAAAGCAGGTTCTATGAAAGTTATACAATGTCTTGGAGTACTCGGTGCTACAATAAAGATATTGTCTATTTAGTATGAAGTACAAAAAAAGCAACTAAATCTTTTCCTGGTGTGAAATCTAAAACCTATGAGGAAAGACTCAAGACACTGAACCTATTCATGGCGTTGAATATGTAAATGGAACAACAAGGTCAACTCCAAAAGTTTTTTTTTTAGGTTAAGTTCCATCTGTAGAGTAAGGATATGTAAATGGAAATGAGTTTGGAGAAAATTCCATACTGATATGAGAATGTATTTTTTTGCCAAAACTGGGAGCGACTTGTCAGGTCAAGCAGTAGTTTAGAGACTACTGGAGTGGACATGCCCTGGCTTGTTTCAGCGCTGCATACTCCATAGATTGTTGGCAAATAGTGAGCCCTTTTGCGCTGAAGGGTGTATTCTCATCATCATTAACTCTTATGCTTCACTTCCTGCCCGCAAAAACACCTTCTTTTCTACACCAGATGCAAGTGCAGATACAGAGACTGACTGGATCAAAGTTCCAAGGTACAGTCATCGCAGCCCAACCTGGCCAGTATCCGGTCACTGCCAGATGATGGTAGCGAAGCGCAGCTAATTGAGTCGAAAGTGCCCGCGGCCTTATGTGTGCTATGTAACGTCCAGTGCCGTGAAAAGTTTTGGCCCCTTTCTTGATTTCCTCTCTTATTGCATATGTCACTGAATGATTTCAGATCATCAAATAAAATATATTAGGGAAACCCATGCAAACTTATAGCATAGTTTTTACATCATAATTTCTTTCATTCAGTGATAGTTACAAATTACCAATATTGCCCCTGTGAAAAAATAACTGCTTAAAACTTAAACTAAGTTTGGTTTGACTGACCTCAGTGGAAATGACTTCAGTGAAACATTCGTTGGTCTTCAAGCATGAACGGCTCTTTTAAGGTCCTGCCACAGCATCTCTGTTGGGTTCGAGTCAAACTAGGCCACTGCAAGTCCCCATCTGAACCGCTGGAAAGAAGCAAAATGAAAGACATGCTTAGAATCACTGTTCTTCTGCATCACCCAGTTACGGTTCAGCTTCAGGCCTCGCATAGATGGTCGGACATTCTTAACAATGTTCTGGTGTACATCAGCTTTGCTCAACGATTACAAGTTGTCCGGTACCTGAGGCAGCAAAATATTCCCATGCCATCACACTTCCACCCTGATGTTGCAATGTAGGTGTGATGCTCTTGCAGTGGAATACTGTATTTATTTTATGCCAGAAAAAGGAGGACTTAGAAAATTAGAATATCCATTTAATATTATCCCAAAATACTCGCGCATCGTTCAGGTGCGTTTTAGCAAATGTGTGGCGAGCTGTGGGACCCTATTTTGAAAGTCTTACATCATAAGTCGTAAATCAGTCATTCCTCGAGTCTCGCAACATTCCGTGAGAGGGTCAGAAGCGCAAAGCTATATTCGTGGACACAAATTCGAGGCGATAAATCCGCGCACAGCTCCAGACTGAAAAACTGTCAGAGCAAGCATCACTTCTTTGAAATCTGCAATGGAAAACTATTTCAAGTGTTACTAAAAATACAAAAATAGCAACATTGCACAAATAACGTGGGTGGGAGGAAGCACAATGCAAACAAATTTCAAAAAGTCAAAATGTCCTCCCCTCTTTCTAATTATTCTTTGCCCTCGCTGGAGCTACTTTTATGTTTACATATTGACTTATGTCGTCACGTAGTGCAGTTGGCACTAATAAATGTTTTTGCAATCACCAATAAAACATTGTTCAGTATTTGTTTCATATCGTCTTGAATATCGTTATCGCAAATTACTCATGAAACATTATGATATTATACTTTTTCACAGCACTGTATATATTCTTAATTTATTTCATATGTGACATGGAAAGAGATTTTTGCTCCTAAATAATTTGGGTTTAGGAGCCAATGGCTCCTAAAGAGTTTTTTTTTGTCTGGAGCCCTGCGAACTATGGACCAAGGGATCGTTGCTAGTTTCAGGATACTCAGTGTATGTTCTTCTCCAGCGTGTCAACACAGTCTGCAGCACAGATGTAGCAGTGTGCTTTTTTTTTTTGCATTAGCCAAAAACAAAAAAAAACTCCCGAAGTTTGGTTCCTTGCTCTCGCAGGAACAGAATAACGGACAGCACAATCACTGATTGTTACGGATGAGCTGGGTTTGGCAGTCGCAAAACGGAGCACTCAGACATGGAGGGGGATTGTGGTATTGTGGTATCTTCGCGGCAGAGGGAGTGGGTGCAGCCGAGTTCGATCCTTGTGTGGCAGTAGACCAGCACTTGATAGACCCCCATAGGCATTCTGCCAAGCGGAGCCCAGCGTCAGACGACTGGGAGCCAACAGATCAGACAAGAGCTCAGAAATCTCTGGAAACTTTGCATCTTTGTATGTCGTATCTACACCTCAGGAATGAATATGTTTGTTCATTTATTTATTTGTGTTGCACTTCAGGGCCACCAACATTTTTGCTTTTCGTTTGCACTTCCGGGCCGCAAGTTTTTGTCTTTGCTGTTTTTTTGATTGGTCTGCCCCTAGTTTTCATTGTTTCCATTTGAGAGGCTGAGGGTGTGCTGCGTTTATTTAATCGGCTTTAAATCAGAAACCAGTTCACACCCAAAAAAACTTGATTTGGTTATTTAAGTTTGTAATCCGATCTTTGATTGAGCACTTTGATTTCTGAGCAAGAACAAAAACCTGCTCGTTCTGCTGTAATCCCCAAGAACGGCGGTGAACACCACTTCCGTGAAGGGTTGGGCGTCTCGCATGCTGCATTGTTCACTGATGACATTAGGCCTACATTATTAGATTATGGTAATATTATCACCAGGACCCATTAGTCTCTTTAAGGCCATATGAGGTTAAATTTAAATAGACATCAGAACAAAAATATCTGATGGATGCTATTCTGTTTTATATGGACAGAACACATTGCAAACAACACATTTGCTTGTTTCCAATAAAAAACACTAAAAGAAAATGTTGTTGTTATGTATAATTTGTTTTGATTGAATTGCATATGTCCTTAAACGAACTAAGTGCAATCGATTGAATCCCAGCCAATTATGTCTGAGATATTATATAGGTGATATTATATCAGTTCTTATTAAGAGGTATGAGGTTTTAATGTCATTGAAACGTCAAAAAGGGTAATGGGGCTGCTGGTTCATGCTGCGTTTTGTGTGCCTGTGTTTGAATCTTGGGTGGTGTTCTCTTACCTTTCCCCCACTTCCCATATGTGGGTGACCTTTCACCCAGAAAGGACTAACGGCCAGGAGTGTTGGGTGTTTGTTAAACAACATGTTCCACGTGACAAACTGGGAGGGGCTTCAGTCTTACTCGGGGCACAGTTAACAAAGTAATGATTCTTTCAAAGTCCTGATTTATCCTACACCCTTTTTTTAAAGACACGATATTTTAGCTGGCTGATTGTAAACTTAGCCGCAGAATCCCTAAGCCAGGTTGACCTTGGCGGTGTGCATATGTAACGCATTCGTTATTCATGCTAGTTGTGTGATTTGACGGCTTTTGTGCAAGTAAGGAAGTCTTCACTGTGTGAATGTGCAATAGCAGTACAGTGCCCTGGATTCAAACTGGCAGCCACTCGCTAACAGCCCCAGATCCTTTACAAGCCTTGCCACATTGTTACGGTGCAAGAGCCAAGTCGCCTTTATTTTTATTGCTGTTTGATACGAGTCTACCCCCATTGATGATTTATTTATAACCATTCCCCTTTATCAATAATTTACGCTTCCAAATGGAAAGAAATGGCAATGGTGTTGTCTCTCTCTCTCTCTGTGTCACATGTTCCTTTAAGACCCAGAAAGGACCCCATTCTCCGTGGACCCAAAGTGACAAGGGTGTCCTGTGAGAACGCCCGACACAAAAGTCTGCCCCGGTGATCTTCCCCAGTGGATTGGGGAGTGGAGTAGGGGTAAGTACAAACAAATACCTGATGAGTGATTTAACTCTTTCATCTCTGGGCAGGAGTAGCCCCGGGAGTGTTTTTGCGGGACTGAAGTGTCCTGATGGGATGGGCGCTGTGTGTTTTCCGTTCTCCGCAGTGTTAGACGGGGGAGGTGGAGGCGGCCGCCAGCGGCACCCCTGAGCCGGCCTGCATGTGCGTGGTGGTGCTGGGATGGGGAACGGGGTGCAGGAACACCGGGGGCCCGCGGCTCTCACGCAGGGGGAGGTGCTGCAGCTCCCCTCCACTGCCCAGACTGAGGTGAGAGGCCCGGCCCAAACCAGCTCCACACAGAGAGCCATAAGCTAGTGCACCCTCACTGAGACTCACAGCCACACACTGATACACCCTCACTGAAACACACTGAGCCGCACTCTGATACACCCTCACTGATCTACACTGAGCCACACACTGATACACCTCACTGAAACACGCTGAGCCACACACTGATACACCCTCACTGAAACACACTGAGCCGCACACTGATACACCTTCACTGAAACACACTGAGCCGCACTCTGATACACCCTCACTGATCTACACTGAGACACACACTGATACACCCTCCCTGAAACACACTGAGCCGCACTCTGATACATCTTCACTGAAATACACTGAGCTGCACACTGATACACCTTCACTGAAACACACTGAGCCACACACTGATACACCTTCACTGAAACACACTGAGCCGCACACTGATACACCCTCACTGAAACACTGATATGTCACATTCTATGGTTCGACAGTGGTGTTGTTCCATGAACAAAGAAACCAGACCATTTAAATGGTCGAGGAAGGTGTGGTTAATTTGGCTAATAAATTTAGTTTTAAGCAGGTGTGTAGGCTTTATGCCCATGTGGTATATGGGTTCGACTTTGTTTGTTTGGACTCTGGAATCTTCTATTTTGAAACCCTTGAATATTAGTCTTAGTCCCTGCCCTTAGGTTGCTGTGTTATTTTGTACAGATTTTTACAGCGAGTAATTCGAAACCTCAGCTTTCTTCGTGTATTAGGTGGCTAGTCCATGTCATTCAAACTAATGGCGGTTTCGTATAATCTCATGCTGGGAACTGTAGCTCCTGCTGCTCTGCGTGTTTCCGTTCTTGAGCGATTCATCCGAGTCATTTACGAGTTGAAGAGTCCTTATACCTCCTTAAAAAGGAGATGAGGTTTTATCTCGAACCCTTGCGTTTGCCCTCTCCTATCAGGGACCCTGTGAGGACACGCTATCTCTCTTAACACCACAGACTGGGGGATTGCAGTAGCTGTTCTCTTATCTTTGTCCCCAGTCTGTATTCTTTCTCCGGTGAATTAGCATTAACGCATGGCGGCATGAGTCAGTACAGGGTAACCCAACTGCCGGGCGCAGCTTATTTCAACAGCAACTCGAGAAATGGACTTGCTGCGTTTGTGTTATATTAACTGGTTTAATGTGTCAGTTGGTTGTTGTGTTAAAGCCATTGTAGTTTTTGCCATTTGGATAAGTGTTTGCTATTGCTGGACTGAAATAGAATTTTTAAGTTATGTTTTTGAATGTTTACCGTCTTTTGTTCACACTCCCAATATTTCGTTGTCCAGTTTGTCAAAAACAGTTTTTTAACTATTTTAATTTTGTGAAAAATTTGTGATTTTTTTGCATTCAGCCCTCAGCTGGGAGGATGATGTCAACCGATGTGTCTTTAAATATCGTAAAAATTCAAGAATACAAGTCTTATTGAAGTAAAAAGCAAGATCGCTTGGTCTTTCTTTGTTTGATAACAGGTTTTATTGACCTGAAAGCTCATTTTGTTAGGGACGACCAGCGTCTTCTTCCTTCTAAGGGAACACATGAAATAAAATCACTCTGACCAAATCGAGGAAGCGTAACAAAGTAACAAGCCAGTTACTTGCCAAGTTAGTAAAATACTTGAGTAAGAGTAAAAATGACTACCAATAAAGTAATGTGAAAAGTTCCTCAAAAATTAGCACATTTCAAGTCATTAACTCCGAACAGAGTGTGAAGTGTAGCCTCCACGCCCTTTCTCGTCCCCCTCTAAAATGGTATACAAAGCAGAGCAGTGTGTGCAGGCTCAGTAACGTATATCTCAGTCAGCACAGGTTTTCTGTCCTTTTTTTTAACCTCTCTTTGTAAAGCAGACTGTTTCATCACAGCAGTGACTTTGCTGTTTAGAGAATATAGGACTGTGTGAGCGTTGGCCACTGTTTCGTAAAGAACCTCTCCCCTCATGCCTTTCTGGACTCTGCAGACCGAGAGGTTTCTCCTTGTGTAATTGTGAGTTGTGACTGCTGTAGAGCCCTCCTCCCCACACACACACACAAACACACACCCCTGGCTTAATCATCCATCGACACTCAAACAACTATGCGGTTCAGAACGACACGTCGCTAGCGGCAACCGCGGAACGGCCTGGCCAGATGAGAGACACGTTGAGTCTTGTCCTGAAGCCCATCTTAGGGAAGATAAGTTGTGCGCAGATATTCTTTTCCATTGAGGTTATTCAAAGAAAACCCGTCATCCAGTTCTCCAGTCCCTCTGTCTGTGCTTCCATTAGCCTTCATTATATTTCACATTTAGTCCTAGAGCAGATGCTGTTAGCTAGACTGACCATGTTCGTGCATAACACTAAGGACAAGGCAAAGAGCAGTACTGACTTAGCTTTGTATCAACTGACTGAATATGGAATAAAGTTTCGAGTTTAGTGCCATAGTAGCTGTATAAAGGTGGATGGGAATGTAGTGCTTTTAGGGGGGACAAAGGTTTGGAAGGTGCCATTTTAACTGTAGAATATGTGACATTCAGCTTTATAAATACTCAGGTGAGGGTTTATTTGGCCAAGATGCGTTTTAAGATTAATGTGATTTTTTCAGTCTAGGCCCAAAGATAGACGGAGGGTGACTTTGTGGTTTTTGACTGTTTTAATGGGCTCAGTTCACCTCTTTCTGCCTGTCTGTCTGTCTGTCTGTCTGTCTGTCTGCAGGGCTTCAAGCAGAGTCGGACGGTAGTAAAGTCGCTCCTCTGCGGGGCCTTCGCAGGAGCCGTGGCTAAAACAGCCGTAGCCCCTCTGGACAGAACCAAGATCATCTTCCAAGGCAAGGGAACCATGTGACCCTCCGAAACGTTGACGTTATCCATAACATATTTGCTTTGCGTTATTTAGGAAACAAATTATTTAAAACTAATTTTCTGATCAGAATCTATGTCATGATGTATCTTTATTAGCTTTTGATTTTTAGAATGTGGGAAAATATTCTGGGCGCTGCTCTCTGTTCATAAAGAACTGACATTCTTTCTCTCCATATCGCAGTGTCTTCAAACAGATTCTCCGCTAAGGTAAGCACGGAACAGCAGCAGTCATGACGGACGCCCCCTTATGACATTTTCAGAGCGCTGAAATGAGTTTTCTGACATATGTTTCTGAATTCCATACCAAATTTATTCATTCACAAGATTTGACATTTCGGGTAAACGTTATGATAAGCTCATGAATCACAGCGTGACACATTTCTTATATCCTCGTATGAAAACTATTACTGTTCTACATTCTATAAAGGAAGCAATACCAGTAAGTATTACTAAGTATAATATTACTTAGTATTATGAGTATACTAAGTAATTAGCTGATTGATTTTGGGTTATAGAAACAAAAGCCTACGTACACAGCAGCCCTCTATAGTAATGGAGTTTACTGTCCCTTCTGTTGGAAACGGCTCCTGCTTTCATTTTTATGAAACATTGTTCTTTCCAGTCCCTGCTCTGAAATGTCAGATAAAATTGCTTGGCATCAAACTGGCCATTGTTTGTAATGTAACTGAATAAGTCTGGTGGCGTTAATTTGGAAAAAAAAAAAAAAAAAAAAAACACGAATGAAAATTTGCTGCTGCTAAAACTGGCAGGAGGGTTGACTCGCCTCCTTGGGGTAGTAACTACACCCAAAGATGAGGTGAGATTTGGGGGGCACTGAAGGCCGGATTGGTCACGAGCGCGTCGTGTGTCCCCGCAGGAAGCGTACAGACTCATCTACCGCACGTACCTGCAGGACGGCTTCCTCAGTCTGTGGAGGGGGAACTCGGCCACCATGGTGCGGGTCATCCCCTACGCCGCCATTCAGTTCTGCGCCCACGAGCAGTACAAGCGCCTGCTGGGGGGCTACTATGGTTTCCAGGGGAAGTGAGTACCCTCCCCATTCTGTACCATGTGACTAAATCTGTGGTCATTGGGGTGCAGCTGATTCACTGTGTTTGACCGTCCTGGTGGCTGTGGAGGCCTTAGTTTGTGTTGCCTGTGTTTGATTTCGTATTCTCCTTTTCTGAAGTAGACTATAATACGGTATCCTGTTTTTGTGGCAGTCTATATTTGATGTTGGTTTTCCATTTTTGTGGTAGTCTGTGTTTGACGAGGTGGTCTCAGTGTGTGTTTCCCATGTTTGATGTGGTATTCTACTTTTGTGGGGTAGTCTGTATTTTATATAATATTTTCTTTGTGTGGTAGTCTTTGATGCTGCATTCTGTTTGTGTGGTAGGCTGTGTTCAATGTAGTTTTGTGTGTGTGGTAGTCTGTGTTTGATATGGTATTCTGTGTGTGTTGGTCCACATTTGGGTACTTCTCCTCGTGTGTAGCCTTTATCTACTTGACGTATACTTTGTCATGATGTCTGTTTGTGGCTTTCTATCTCTGTATTTTGTGGTCTATGTGTGTGTGTGCTAATCAGGTGGTCTGCTCCCACAGTTTGTCTGTATGGCAGCCTGTGTCTTTTCAAGCAGTAAAGTCCAGTGTTTCCTGTCTGCATTGCCAGGGCTCTGCCGCCAGTGCCACGGTTACTAGCCGGGTCGTTGGCAGGCACGACGGCAGCCATGCTCACATACCCGCTGGACATGGTCCGCGCCAGGATGGCAGTCACCCCGAAGGAAATGTGAGCAGATACACTCGTGCACCATTCAGCCGCTAACACCTATAAACCACACACTCATATAATATAATCAAATGAAATAATATAATAGACAAGGAAAACCCAAGCAAACATAAAACAGTTTTTACATCATTATTTCATTCATTACGGTAAATAAAATCACCAATTACCCATATTGTTCCTATGAAAACGTTGAAAAAAAATTCTCAAAGTGAAACCCCTGTGCCTAAGAAGACTCAAAACCTGGCCTATTCAGAGCGCAAAACTTAACGGTATACGTTAACAGAACCGAGGAAGACAGGAAAACGTGAAACCTGTGCTCTTTAAATGTTTATTCTTGTAATGCTTGGAACATGATGGTTGCAAAGTATTAATCTTGACTGAATTTAACATCTCTGTTTTGCTGTCTATCCCAATAGTATGAAATACATAATTGCATGGAGAAGGCGGAATTATTGGCGACTTGCAGGAAAAAAATAGTCGCAAAATAACGTCAGTCGCATTGGCGGCCATTTTGGGCTCTATCTGGAGCCCTGTATAGAATAGATGTTTGATTTTACTGATACAGTTATATGTACACCCAGCCTTACATTACAGGCACTATTTACTTCTGAGGGAAATAGTCCAGACAGTGTTGGATTGGATGTCTCAATGTTTCGTTTACTTTCAGTGAAAACTTGTTTTCTCAAAGATTTGCGTGTTTAGGCTAAACCCAGTCCTGAGTAAATGGATGCTGCTTTAGTGTCCAGTTACTCACGACTGGTACCCCCAACTGTCCCTCTCTGCAGGTACAGTAACATTTTGCACGTGTTTGTGCGGATCTCCCGGGAGGAGGGGCTAAAGACCCTGTACCGAGGCTTCACCCCCACCATATTAGGAGTGGTCCCCTACGCCGGGCTCAGCTTCTTCACCTATGAGACGCTCAAGAAGCTGCATGCAGGTAGAGTCACCCGTGACACACCCCTAGCTCCACCCCTCTATGACATCATCTCCTTCACCATGTCTGTTGTTCATCTGTTTCTTACAATATTAGTCAGTCCTTCTTTTTCCATCTTATTTCTGTTTCATTTTCTGTCTTGGTAACGCTCTCTGTGCTTCCGTCTTCCCGACTGTACCTTTATCTCTTTCCGTTGCTGTTTTTTTGCTCTTCTGTCTGTCTCTATCTTTCTTGTTACACCATTTGTCCTCCTGTCTCCAGCTTTGCCTTTTTTTCCCAGCCTGCATTTGTGTCTATTTCTGTCACACACTGCAGTGTTTTCCTGTGTTCGTCAGCTGTGGTTCTCTGTCCATCTGTCTCAGTGTTCTGTCCAAAGACTGTCACTGCTCCCCTTCCAGCTTCACACTGTGAAGTTAGCCATGACAGTTAATATTGCTGAGAATTTGAAAATGAAATTTAATGGATCAATGGATTTTAATTTGGAATGGTTATATCAGTGGTTTAAACATACAATGTACACAATAACAAAGCACTGTATGGTAATTTCATTTATTTGTTTTAAAGACATAAAAAAGGTAAACATTTGAAAAAAAAAGGATTCTGGGAAGACCATGGGATCTGTTGATTGGTCACACTGCTTCTTCAGCTGTATCTGTTGTGTCTTACTTTGGTTTCTGTCTGTCGCTGTGTGCCTCTGTCCGTCTGTTTACCTCACGCCAGAGAGGAGCGGCCGGTCGCAGCCGTACTCGTACGAGCGGCTGGCGTTCGGGGCGTGCGCGGGGCTGATTGGCCAGTCGGCGTCCTACCCGCTGGACGTGGTCCGGCGCCGCATGCAGACGGCGGGCGTGACGGGCCACACCTACAGCACCATCTCGGGCACCATGAGGGAGATTGTGGCGGAGGAGGGCTTCGTGCGCGGCCTGTACAAGGGCCTCAGCATGAACTGGGTGAAAGGGCCCATCGCCGTCGGCATCAGCTTCACCACCTTCGACCTCACCCAGATCCTCCTCCGTAAGCTGCAGCAGCTCGGGTACTTCCCCTGGTAGCCGCCAGGGGGCGACATGGAGCAGATTCACGCCAGAAGATGCAGGGGACAGTGACCCGAAGCTCCACCCCCAGCCACTAGGTGGCGGTGGCAGACCTGTGATGAACCAGAACGCACAGAGGGAGGAGTGGGGGATGGTGGGAGGCCAACCCAGCAGAGGGCAGCATGAAGTCGAACATTCAGCACAATTGTCTCTGTTTCAGGAAAATGCAGTTTCTGGTACCCTCTGTGTGGCCATGTGTGACAGACAGAGCGACTGTGTGTGTGTGTGAATGTGAGTGTGAATGATTAAAAATTACTGTCAGGGTCAAGAAAATGTTTTGTTTTGTGAAAGCACAAAAAATGTATGGTTATGTAAAATGTTGCCTGGGTTGGAATTCGGAAAACAAGGTTGTTAATTTTTGAAAGGTCACTTTGATCGAGAGCAAAATCAATCTGCCTTTGTGGTACTAGTTATATGAGAGAATGCGGCAATCCGAGCCGTCAAGTCATTAGAGAACTTTCCAGAAACACAGTTTTCCTTTGCCTTTAGAACCATATACTCGCGTACGCATGTGTGGGCATACCAATGCTTACTAATTCTGTACGATTTGTATTATCGAATAAAAACTCAGCGCGGTATTTAAGGCTTAATTTTATTGTAATTTAGCAGAAAAATAAATGGAAAATGCGATAGCAACAGGAATAAACATTGTACAGGATATTACTATACGGTAACACATAACTTCACACTGTTTGCACAGTAAATTACTAAGTGAAATCCATACTTCTGCATGGTTTGGCAATTAACCTGAGCTTCACGCGTTGCTGCTTGCAGCAGTTGTTCGTTTTTAGGTTTGTCGGCACGGTGACTACACTGACTGAATCTGCGCTGTGACAGGTTGGAGGTGCAAATAGACTTTATTTAGGCGCTGATATATTTAGAACCGCGTCTTCCACATGGTGACAGCGGGCCAGAGAGGCTTTCACGCCTCACGCCTGTCGCTGAGCGGTGGGAACAGCTGAGACGCTTGACGAGGCCTTTGGAGGGGCCATGCGGTCGGCAGTGCTTTAAAACGTAGAGAAACCCCAGCTGTTCGAACTATCTTGTACTTGTTGCACCTATGCACTACACCAGCTTGCTCAAGCCGGGGTTTCCTACCCCCTGTCCGGATTGCGCTGGCATTCAGGAGAACTGGACGTTCTTCTTCTTTTGAACGCTTCACGCGTGTCCGCTGTTGACTTTGGAGAAACGTAGGTTAGATAAGTTCCGTCCAGTGCAAAGGAACTGGCGCACTGTCTCTCTGAGCCGAATGGCACAGACTCTAACGCACGTCGCAAGCCAGTGGTTTTTGTGTGTGTGTTGTAAGCCGCTATTCCGAAACCTGACACTACAAACACTCAGGATTTCGGCCGCAGCTGATTTGAATGAAGTGCCTGGTAGAACTGTAAATCTCTACTACATTTTATAACAATGAGTAATATCTGACAGTTTGTTTTTCTTTTCTGATCAACAGCTATATTTGGTAAATGAAATCTGTGTATTTATACGTGTGTGTGTGTGTGTGTGTACTTTTTATGTTGTCAGTGAGAGCAGGTGTTTAGTGAAAAACAGAGGAGAGATACCGTAATGGAAATGGAATATAACTAAAATGTATTGTGAATATATGGGCTTTAGGGGAACTAGAATAGATATATTTCACAGCAGAATTTTAATAAATCGCAACATTTATTGGTGGGCTTGCCCATATATTGTGAATTATTGCGATATCAATAGTGACCTTGACACTGCATTTTATTTACTTTTATATTTCATTTCCGTACGGGTAAAAACAATGACTGGATATGTAGTTTCACTGCCTTTAATTGCTGCAGGGTACAGATCGTCTCCTTCCATATGAATACCAAACTAATATAATGGTCTCAGAATTAAAATGTCAACAGTCCAGTTTAGCTTTATAACTAGGCATTGTGTTTAAAATTGTATGTTTAACTTTTACATGTATGTTTGACAATTTAATATATCCCAGTTCTTAGTTTTACTGGTCCATGTGAATGCAGATCTCAAGCAGAAAGACAATCTAGAAATGCCAAAGCAGTATTCAGTTGAACGCCTTTGCTACGATTTAGGAACACATGATTAAAAAAAATATGTCTTTAGGACGTTTTAATTTACTGTGGCTTAACAAAAATTCAAATGCCGATAAAGACTAACATTTAACTTGTTGAAAAATAAATGGTGTTATCCTGACTCTGAAGAAACAATCCGGTCCGTAACTGCCGTCATCCGCCCATCCAGCAAAATTGTTTCTCCCATTGCACTGTGGGACTCGTCCTATTAGGATGGGATTTCCGTGAGGAATTAAGTATGGGTGGGTGTTTCTCCAGCGTTCCCTGTCGTAGCTACCTGTGAACTATGAGTTATGATGTATGGAATGTATTCTAGTCGCATTGCCACTTTAGTCGCGCATGTGCCTAAAACTCCCAACAGCAGAAGGAGAAGTGAATTTTAGAATGTTTCTTATCCAAGATCATATCGCGGGACTGATGGCGGTGCACGATTTTGAGAATCAGTTCAAATCTAATTCTTTCCTTCTCACCAGTCATGTGGTCACTTTATTTTCCGCGTACCGCTTTCTGTAGAGTTGCATAGCTGCCCGCTACTGTGACTTCTATAATGCCGTTGGTGTAGCGCACTTTACTGAAAGAGCGACTCGTATCCATACGTAATTAAGGTAGATATGGTGTAACAAGGAAGCCGAAAGCCTTGCGTTTAGGCATCTATGTGGACATAATCTAATTTCTTGAACTAATCACACCAATAGTTTAATATTAGTTATATGATTTGAAGCAGCAGATTCCGACTTATGTGATTTCAGTATTTGTGCCAAGAGAATGTGTATGAAAGAACACTGACATCTGATACTTGTACAGTAGTTTTTATTGATTGAGGTTTGATTTGAGTTTTAAATATCTCTGAAGTTTTGTTTAATAAAGTAGGATCTTTGCTGTTTTCACCTTTTTTGTGTAGGCTCAAAAGTTATTGTTTCCTATCTCAAGTCTGAACACAAAATGCACAACTATAATATGAACATCCGGTGGAATTAAGGCTCACATCAATGTACGCATAAATACGAAATACAATCCATCAGTCATTAAAATATCAGTAAAAACGCTCAAATGGATCACCATGAACTCCACTGTAAGGACAATAAAGAACCAATGGGAAATTTTATATAATTTGTTGTCTGCGTCAATTCCACACGTCTACTCATGCTCCTTCCGTAGGGAAAATGTCACTTGACGATAAGTGTAACACCGCTTACGGTCCAAGACTGCGCCAAAGAGGTAAGCAAAACCATTCGGATACAGAATCTAAATACTCCGCACAGTGAAGACAACGTGGTGGAAGAACACATTTAGTCTGGCGACAATATAAAAGTTATATCTAATACCTGCCCAATTACTTTTTAGTTTAATATCTTGTAAAACAAATACAAGAACGTTCAAATCCTAATTATTTTGTAAAACAAATTATACACGAACGTTCAAATACATCCATCGGTTAAGAGAAAGAATTACAGTGTATGTGAGTTATGGAGACACGAAAATCGACATTTTTATCAGCTGAAATATATTGACAAAAATATTTACCTTTTGAAATTACTTATTTTAAATTAAAAAAGATTTAACAGCTCAAAACATGTTTTACCTGTTGGTTAAATCCAAAATAGTTAACTGACCGTGGGTCAAAAGAAAAACAAAAGTCCTCCGGGAAAGAACTGAGATGTGCGCTTAATGGACATGGAACAGAGCCAAGCAGCTGTCGTGACGATATGTAACCAGTAGGTGGCACCATCGCATAATTTTAGTGGTTGCGCAGTGTATTCAACTGAGACTACATACTGCCCTGAACTTGACCTTCACTGTGATCTTTGAGCGATTCTGTATCCAGAACTCAAACCGGAGGCAACTTTTTTTCCTTTTTTTTTTTTTTTTTGCAAATAGTGCTACAAAACCAGATACAAAATGTAGGACTCAATAACACTACCCTCGATAATTCATATACGAATCAAAATAACTCAGGCTGTGATTATATTATAGCCAGATGATAACCAGTCATTTTGTAGATTTGTATTTAGCCGTTGAACATGATCAGAAATATTTTACGGCCTGTAAATTGAAATCCAGATCACTCACTTGATAAATAACATTTTTTTATTGTTGCTTTCCTTTTTAAGTACCTGTACTTTAATTTACAGCTGTGTTACTCCCTTCTGTTGGTTCATTTTTTATTTTCTTAATGCCTTTACCAACTCACCTGCTCATTGCTAAGTGCTTTGTACAACATGTTTGAAAAGAACTTCAAAAATAAAGATTTATTATTAGTAGTAGTAGCATTTATTGTTGGTTCACATAATGTGGTGTATTAACTTCTTGTCATTAAGACGTGTTCATAATAAGACAAGAAACTGGTTTACCTTGTGATTATACAACACACAACAGACTTTGGTCTTGTGTTATGTGAATATTTCCACAGTAAACGGTATTTTGTTCTGTGCTAATGTAACGTCCCCACTTTGCATGAGGGCAAGACAAAAGGGAATCGGTCAGAAATAGGTTAGCTTTTTGGAATCTGATACGCTTGGGTCTCACAAAGCAATCAAAATGGGTGTGTAGTAACTGAGGATTTACAAGCTGGCAAATGTTTAGCCTACCCCAGTCACTGTGTGCAGACAACACGTCCCTCTATTCTTCCCAAGATAATGCTGCCAAATGTGTACAGTTCATGACTGATCTGTAATCATTCAACATCTTGACAATATAGGTGTCAGTCTATGGACTCTCCAGTAGGGGGCAGTATATCATAGACAGCGTCAAGCTGTGCAAGGCAAAGTGCACAGCTTCCCTTCTCTCTTCATGTGCCCTTGACCTTGACAGAGAAATGTGGGCAAGACTCAAACCTGAAACCCCATCACAAGCCACCAAAGATGGAACCAGGGGTGGGGTGGGGAGGTGGCAGCAGTTGCCATGGATATAATTAAGGATGGAACCCAGTGAGGGTCAGGGGTTGGGTGGGTGGGGGTATTCCTGGAAGATGTGGTTGCCATAGGTACCTGGAACTGTGCCAGGACTCATTTGCATGTATTCAAATGATGCATGGGTCGCCCGCGTTTACGAGCGCGCGAAGATAGCGCACAATGGACCTCCATATTCACACCCCTTCCACCCCCCACCCCACCCCTCCGCTGTCTCTATTAGTGTGGGAAACCCAGAGAGAGTGACAGTGGGTGTGGATGGAGGGATGAAGGAATAAAAAAAGAATAGTGATTTAGAGCCTCAGAATAACCCCCCGACCAAAAAAAAAAAAAAAAAAAAAGTCTGCTATGCAACTCTCAATTCCTTCATTGCATATACAATATCAAACCGCGGTTGTCCCACCATGGTATAAAACCAGGCAGGGGTGCTACGATCGTCAGCTCAAGCATATGAAGCAACTTTCAATATAAAAAGTTGTCCCATTAATAAACCAAAAAAAAAAAAAAAAACTCTGGAAGCATACCCCACCCTCCATGATTTTTAACACTGTGCAGTTACAGGAGATTCATCTTATTGGGGGAAAAAAAAAAAAAGATGGCCGCCCATCTCTCACAGGCAGCCATGTGGTACACCTGGGGCATTCTGGGTAAAATGATGCTGCAGAGTCATTCCAGTTACCTCCGTTTGGCCCGCAGGAGAATCCACCAGCAGCTCGGCGCTGTCTTCTCCTGCTTTAAAACGACCACAATCGGGCTGTGGACCCCCTGTAAATGGTAAAAGCAAAACTAAATGACAAAACATGGAGAGTCCACCATGATGCTAGACCTCATTTAACGGATATGCGAGTGGAGTAAAACAGGACCCTGGCAATCATTTTTGGCTCTGAGGATATTTCCAATTACAGACATGAGAGCATCTCATACAGCCTACCGCTTCATGACGTCTGGTAGTAATTATAGCACACCCATAATATTTCTACATATTAGATTGCACTGCAGTAAAGGTGTGGGAACCCTGCTATATTAAAGAGACAGGTCAAAGTACTGTGTTTGAGGGAGTCAAATACACTGCAACCAAGCACTACTCCAATCGAATATTCAGTCTTTAATGTCTGCATTACAATAGCCATATTTTAATGTATCCCTTCCAAGAATTTCAGAAGATGGTTCTTAAATTTTACTGCTTTTATAATTCAACAAGACACTGTTTTCATTGATACACATATGTACTTGGGATTGAAGTAAACCAGAGTATTTTACACATACAAAAAACTAACCTAAAGTATAATTAAAACTAATAGATAATTATATTTGTTTTTTATTTCAGGAAGGGATTCACAAATACATAAGACATTTGACTTATTATGAAGTCCAGCAACAAACTCTCTCCAATTCTTTTCTTTTCATGTAAACTTGTATTATATGTAACTCGATTATATATAATTGTGTGTGTTTTTAAATATACATGTAAATGTCATGTGCATCGTGAATGCTACTTCACACGCATTTTCCGTGTTTTATTTAAAATTCCACAGAGAACAGTCGTCGACGCCCTTTGAAATCCCTTCAGCCCCATGACAAACCAGATTACACCACATTAACTTAAACTTCGGCTCCAGGTTTAATGTTGAGTGTGGTTAAGTCGAAGTTGCTGTGAAAAGTTCTTTCACGCAGGTAAATCTGTCTGCTAATTCCTTATAAGTCCAGGCTTACTTTCAGTATTAAAGAACCAGCACAGTTTAAACTATCAGTGGATTAGTTAACAGTGAATGCAGGGGGTTACAGAGAAGAAAAGGCCAGTAATAAGATCAGAGAGATAGTGATAGCTTGTCACCAGTGTTTGGCTGAACTAAATTCCAGCTACGAAACTTATTTTGAGGCAAAACAGTTTTCTAAGGTCCAAACAACCTTAGACAGCTGTATTGCCTCAAAACAAGTTCCGGAAGGTTTTCGGCAAAAGATGATTTCAAAACCGAATGGAAATTAAGCAGAATTCTTAATGTTCGAGGAATGTTTTTGTAAATTTGGAAGGACCCATTTTTTTTCTCTGAAGATTCTTTTCCAAATTCTGTTTGGATCTATTCTATTTTTAACGCTTAACAGGCAAATTTGTTTGCATCCCTAAATAAACTATGTGCGATACAGCCGTAGCAGTTGTAATACCTAGCAGTGACAACGACTGTAGTGTCACTTGACAATCATGACAACGATAACAATACAAGAACAACCATAGCAGTAATAGTGACAATTTGGCTAACTTGTTGAATATGCCTTGAATATGATTTGCAATAAATTGTCACCCACAACTGGATCAGTGATACATAGCAAACCAAATAAGAGCACTTTATGTGGTTTAAACTTTATGCCAATACCGCATACACTCTACATCAGCTTTCCATTTAACTTAACAAAAAAAAAAAAAAAACTAAACACAGGAGAATAAGAAGTGAAATGAACTCGGAATCTTAATCTAGGCACGCATACGTTCGTTGGAAAAACTCATCCAAGAATCATTACCCCCTCCTCCTCTTCACAACCCCCGTTTGAACCTCGTTTTTATTCAGTTCATGAGTTATGTTCAAGTTCTCTCCTTGTCCTGACCGCCAGACTATGGAACCTACACGAGCATGTCCAGCCCTTTGTCTGCTCACGGCAAGGCGAAAGGGGGACACCCTTAAAATGCGTGCAGACGGGTCACCGACAGTCTGCTAATATATAAATATATGTGTATTTATTTCGGCGGTGGTGAGGGGGCTGTGCGGGCGGACTTAACATGACAAAAGCCGGGGTCCTGTGAACCGTCTGCTCCCTGTGTTTGCCGTGACACCGCGCTCAATAGCGGCTGCATGGTTAGCATGACAGACCGCAGAAATCGGGGCACGCAGGCCTCTGGACTTCACGCACAAATTTCTATGTTTTTGGAGTTTTTGTGTCTTGGTATGCGAGGCTAGAGGGCAGTGCTGCGCTTGAAATTACAACTAATTAAGACCCCACATAACGCTCAAAACGCTGGAAAACCATCTACGTGTATGGCCTATATATATGCAGGATACACCACAGTTACAACTTAGACTAGCACCTCAAATTTGCTTAGCAGGCCAAATATGAAATAATTCCCAGTGAAGGATTTTTTTTGTAAAACAAGTTGTTAAACTTTTATTTCCTTCAGTTTAAAATAACCGGTTTAAAAATACCTAAATGGAAATTTAGGTTCGTAATCTTCACTGACAATTTGATTAACTGTTTTAGTAAAATGATTTTTTGCCCCAGTTTCAGTTATTTATGGACACTTGGTTTGCTGGCCTTGAGGCGAACCAATAAAATTTTATGCTGTTTTATTTTCACGAGCCAGTTCATTCGTTTAGCCTACAGGGTCATGCCATGTTCAAGTGCAACTTTGGATTTTGCAACTTTGGATTTTACAAGAGGAACTTTGGATTTTACAACAAAATGTAGCCCAAAACTAGCCTACACGAATTGTTCACGGGCCTAGAATTTGAATACATTCCACTTCCTGAAAGATATATAAAATAAAATAAAATTTAAAAAAAAAAACTGGGTCAGCTTCGTTTTTATGTTGCATTATAAACGTCAAATAAGCTAATGAAAGTCAAGGTGAAGTTGAATAAAATAAGCAATGCGAGAATACGCATATGCAAAATAAAAAATTGTCTCTTGTGTAGCCCACCAGTAATTATTATTAAAATTATCACACATGTAATTGTGCTCGCGTATACGGACACATGTGATTGCCTCTCTCGTTTCAATAACAGGACTGACTGTGTTATAGGATTGACGTTTTAATATATAAGCAATTGTATTTTGTTTAATTATTAAAATTGTGTCTCAAAAAGTTTTACAATGAGGGACGAAACTTGCCTTTGTTTCGGAGAACAATTCAGTTAAGATGGTGGAAACGTGCTGAATCAAAATCAATACGCCGCATTTTCCTGTCATTTAATAAATTTTAACTTACAGTTTTGTTGATAATTGTCCATGTTGCAGAAGGTGCATTAATGAAAAGATATTTAGCTACTTGTGGAATTACCCTAAACCAAGGTTCTGTGGCCACCTGGAAACAACTCCACACAGTTTTCCACATTAATTTAGGCCCAACACCGCAGTTGAAATTAGCCTAGTCCAAATCATTGGGTCGATGCATTTGTACCAATATGAATTTGAAATTAAAAGGGTGCAGTTGGGTGATATATTTTAAACGTTTTTGATAAGCAACAATTAAATATATGTAAGTTAATTATTGCACGTTAAAGCTGAGAGCTCTTATTGTTAAATTCCGCTGCTTACACTAAATTCATTCGTGCTTTTACCATTGAGATTTTGAAGAAAATCTGTGGCGTTGATGGTAAGTCTCAAGTTTTCTCGAATTTTACTTGCAAAAGCTGTTGGTGTTGCTGACCACGAACCCCAATTAAAACGAATGGCCCACCAGTCGAGCCGTGTAATAGCTTACCCAGGGTCCCTCTGAAGATTGTCTCCGCTCCCGCGGTGTAATGTGCGTGTAAACCACACGTTTGGTTATTCAAATTCGTCATTATTAAGGCGCTTAAATGTTTACAATCCCAGCGTGTTGGGCACACTCCCATTCATTCTTTTACCACAGACTGACCGCCTACCGCGGTGAGACTAGGCCTCACTTCAGTGAACACCAGCTATTACGCTAAACTACTATCTTGTCCAAACATTACGTGAACGTCTTACACAGATGACATCACTGATATGTCGACAGGTAAGCAATCTTGCGCAACTCTATGACGTAAATGACATCTGACTCGTTGCTCGTAGAGGAAAGGGTGGTAAAATTAATTGCAATATGACAAAGTAAATACACTGAGAAAGACTGGAATATAAAATAAACGTACAGGAATGTGGTCCAACCGTCTTGCCAATTTGGGATATAAATTCGGATTTAAAGATTATTGCTACTTCATGTGGGAATATTTTGAGCCAAAACAGATCTTGGACGAGTGTTGTCCTGTAATTCTTTACACTTGTGTGATAGAATGGTTACATTTAAGCATAAACAGTATTCATACTATAGGTGTAATATAATTATACAATTAACAAACACAAGTCCTAGTCACTTCGTTCCCATTTTCATTGGTCACTATTAAATTGTAATACAATTATAACTGTAGTTTTTAAGATATTTATTTTATTCAAAGATATAATTGTATTTTTTAAAGAAGGCAAACAAAACCATTATGAGAAAGATTTGGCCAAACACACTTCAGGTGTACTGTGATATAATAATTTCCTCTCAAAAACCAAGAGCAACCTCACAGATAAGTAGATTGGCTAGTTGCTATATTGGGTGACAGACTGTTCAGTTTATATGTTATAAAAATGAAGATTTGTTCCATATTCTAAAATTAGCACAAGACTACTTAGTACCCAGAATGGTAGATACAACCATCAAATGTGGAAATTACAAAAATCAAAAACAGACACTAGATATTATTTAATTAAATTGCAGGCTCTTGGTAAGTAGTGCTATAGGCTGTTTTAATAGGACTATTCGGATCTAACAAAGTGTGCCCCAAAACGTTTGCTGAACATCCTGTAAATGAACAAGGTTCTTGGTACTTTCAACTGCTAGATAGATCCTATTCAATATTACACAGGTTTGACATTGATGGAACCATTCCATTATTATAATTAGCCATTATATCAGATAAATAACACTGAATTAAAATAGATGTAGCCTTTTAAGCAGATATATTTCGTTTGTTTTTGATTTACCTCTAAACAAAATAACATTTTGTGCGCAATATAAAAAGCAGCAGCCTTCAAGTGGAGTCTGCCATTGAATGCATTGGTGAGTATTATCAATATTATGATACTTGGCTTCATTAATACACCTATCTTGTATTTGTTTCCCCCTTGTCAAGTGTGACGAAGGTTCTATTGGACTTAAGCAATGTCTTTTGTTTGTATTTTGGTGTTCCATTGATAAAGGAGTGGAGAGATTGCAGACTCCTTGGATTCTTACTGCTGTCTTTTATTTTTCACTCTGCACCTCATTTCAAAGTAAATTTGCGGCCAAAGTCATGTGACATGAGTCAAACTCTTTTTAGAAAAAACTCTTTTTTAAAAAGGAAGCTGGGCTCCGGTCCGTGGTGGCAGTGAGCGCGCTCAGACGGTGGGATGATCCTAGCTGTAATCCTGACTGAGGGGGTCCAGGCCTGGCGTAAGAGGATGAGGGCGGACTGAGGGCAACGCTGGGGTTTTTTGTGTGTGTTTTTGGGGGGCTGTGCCGCTGTAATCCCCCCCCCCAGGCTTGTACCCAGAGGTTTATCCCCGATTGAGAGCGGGGGAATCTGCGGCGTGCCCCTGTGAGCACGGACACCAGGCCCGTCTCACGGCTGGCTGAACGCACCGTGGGTGGCACCCCCCAGGCTCTGGGCCGGGCAGGGCGGGGCAGGAGCGGAAAGGGGATAATCCCCCTCTCCTTTTCAGCTGTGATCCAGATCCTTCGCCGACCGGCCTTTCGTTTTGGGGCAGGCCGAAGAAATGGGGTGGGGGTTGGGAGCTTGGCATTATAATCCTGCTGCTGGTCCCCACCAATACGCTAGCAACAAGAGTCAGGCTTTAAGACTTGGGGGTTACAGGTTTGACTCCAGGGCTGTACCTCAATACTGATGTCATACCCTGGGCCAAGTCAGCTGAACCTCAACAATCGCTTTGGTACATACCCCGGCGAATGTACTGGGCAAATATGTCAAAAATAATGCTATCGCTCTTTGATGTCGATTGAAAGGATGCCTTTTATGCAGGTGTTTTGTTATGATCTGTCTGCTGTCTGAAAACTGTTGTGAGAAGAATTGGTCAAGACAGACACGAACCATCATGGAAAACATAAAGGCAGTGGATTTAACTGGTACACAGAGCCCAGAAAGATTACAGGCACACAGGGAGGCAGTCAGAAATTAGGCTGTAAGTTCCTCTGTTTCTGTTGTTATTGTAAGACTTTAAACTTATTTGATGTACAAAAGAGGACACAACACACATGCTTTGGCTGCTGGATCTCTGCCAGTTAGGAAAATGTGACAGAAACAGTCCTGTAAATTTGACATCATAGTGACAACGTTTTCCTTTCAAATCAGGCTAAATTGTCTCCTACATTTTACAAGGGATTGTATAACACATCTCTACATTGCAGAATTAACTCTTCGTTTATTGTGTGTTACGTCATTAATCAGAAAGACCTCAATATTATCCAGTTGGTTTGGTGTTGACAGAAACAGTATGTTCTCATTGCAATAAGTAATAAAACAGATTCAGACAAAGTGTTTAATTTTTATTAATGTTTATTGAAAAGCCACAACACATCAGCGAAACACAGGACCAAAAGACAGCATAGATCATTGATTGCTTTTATTTCAAACATTCATTTAAAAAATTAATTCAATCGAGCACCTTCCTTGATCTTTCTCCTTTAGTAAAAGATACAAATTTAATATCACAAAAAATGCAACTTAAAAGTACAAACAGATATATAAATTAGCTCTAATCTTTAATTGATATACAATATTTTGACTGCACTACCAGCCATCCCTGTGTTGTACTTGGCACAGTGCTGCAGGACCCCTTGGGGACCAATGATGTCTGACCATGAATTTGCCTGAGCAAAAATAAAGGGTTCTTACATTCAATGTTAACTCAGTCTGCCTTGCTAGGTGCTATCTGCTAATCTCCCTGGTGATATATTACCGCAATCTGTCCAGTCTAGGGATCATTTAAATATGTACTCAAATAATTTTGAACTTGGCTCTTGTAAAATCTGTGCGTATTTTAATCAGCAAGTCGTGGATAACACTACTCCAGCATACTACGATATTATAAAACAAAAGATTTCACTTTGGGCTCGGTTCCAAAATAATGATCTGAGGAAGGATTACAAATTCAATGAAAATGCAATTCTTTATTTAGACGACAGCTAGACCTTTATACTTACCGAAATCACTTGCTGATGAAACTCACTTACCTGTAAATGATGTGAAATTAAAATCACACTTGTCTATGGTATCAGTAGCCCATCCTGTTAAGTTCTAGTTCAGGCTAGGCTCCCAGGTCTTCACCACAGCCACAAGCTGAGAGACACACAGCAGTGATAGGCGGAGGCCATTTTTGATGACATCACTCCAGCTTCCCCTCCCCTTTCAAATCCCTAATCTTCCATATAAATCCGAGTGCCTGAGGAGAGCAGCATCGGGGATCTCTGTCTGATGAATGTGGCCTCGTCTCATTGGCTGGTCCCAGGCTTGTATGGACACTGCGTCTGGGGAAAGACAATAGAAAGGGCTCTTGACTGGTTCTCCTCTCAGAGACACCTTGAACAGTCACATTAAACACTTTCGATGAAATTCAAACCCACCTGAAATAAGGACAGAAATCTAAAAATTTGCACCCCCAACCTGTCCAATACCTACATTTCTATATTCTGGATAAAAAACAGAATACATGGTTATAAGCATTCCCTAACTGTGCTTTGAAATAGAAAAATTAAAAAGCTGCACACAGACTGAATGGCAACATTTGTTAACCAATAAAACAGCAACACAGATGCTTCAGGCTTATCATGTGACCAGGCCATCATCGCTAATGAGAATGCTGAAAAAGTTAAACAGCTAAACTAATAAAAATACAAACGCAAATGCAAATACAAGTGAAATACAAACGTAAAGGAGAGAGCGGGCAGGTGTGTGAGTGTTGGTGTGGGGATGAGGTGAGGAGTGTGTGTGTGGGGGGGTCGGATTCCCCTGGGGGTGCAGAATGCACGTGGCGAGTGTGTAAACAGCACTGATGTGCTGGCACAGTACGCGTGTGTGTGTAAAAGCGTGTGTGTGTACGCGTGCGTTCCTGTTCCCCTGCTATCAGCCACGCCACGCCATTATGCATGTCTGGTTTGGGTGTTTCAGGAGGGGGGTAGGGGTGTCGGGACGGCCCTTATCTCCCGGGACATTGACCCCCTGAGCCAGCCGACAGACACAGGTCAGCGAGCGGGCCGTCTGGCCGATCCCCCAGGGAATGGGGACGGCGACGCGGTGACTGCTGACCCTCATAAACACGCCGGATCAGCCACACTCCCCCCACCCCGCCCTTGTTTTGGGGCTTTTCTGCAGCGTCACGCAATCGAGCTCAGTCTCTACTGCAATATAAACACATGAAAGACCGAAATGGGTGGAGAGGGTCGTTACAGTGTGATGTTATTGTCCTGGGACACGAAACAAATGTGCTGAGGCCTACATACACACGCTCGCAGAGTCGTTAAATCCCACAATGCATCATCACCACACACGGCACTGACTTACTCATCACTGACTTTCAAAATCAGCACTTCATCACATCACGTTACCCTTTTGGTGATAGCATCCGACCGAATAAACGAGCAACTATCGAAGTAATTGTTACGTTAACGATAAGCTGTGGTGGAATTTTCATCGAGACCTGCAGTTCGTGGGTGGGCGTGATCTTGTCCTCAGACACGGGATGCTAGCGTGAGCTACACTGGAAACCGCCCCCAGAACGAGTGTGTTTTTCTGGGACCGGCTCAGGAGGGACCCCCACTCAAAACAAACACCCACGCTAACACACAGGCCCCCGATGTGTACTCGGTGGTGTTAAAATAATGTAAAGACTGGGAGGACAGTGGTGGAGGGCGGGAAGATGACAGGGCGCTGACGGAAGGGGGGGGCGGCTTGCCGTGGACACAATCTGCTGACTGGGAGCCGGAGAAAGGGAGGGGTTTAATGTATTCAGTAACGGTGTGTGTGTGTGTCTGTGTGTGTGTTTGGGAAAGGGGGTCTGTCTGGGACCTCGTAACACTCATGGCTGTAAGGGGGAGGGGGTATGTGAGCCTGGGGCGGGGTTGGGGGGTCGGTGTGGGTTTAGGGTGCAAGCTCTGACTGGCGCACCCGTAGGCTTTGGGACGGAGAGCTGGAGGAGGGTAAGGGGTGGGTGCTGTTTAACCCAGCCAGACTCCCAAACTCTGGGGCCCTATTACTTAGAGAGGACGTCTGCCGCATACTAATTTAGGCCAAGGGTTTCAGACAGAAATGGGGCGCTTACTTTTTAAAAGGGTGGGGAAATGAAGGGGAGGTTCGTCAGGGCAGAGGGGTCGGGCCGAGTATCACACAGTGTGTGATTCCTGCTAGGTACCAGAAAACTCTAATAAATATTTGCTAGTTACACGAGGGTTATTTGTATTATGGCACAGTTAAAGGAAAACACATATAGTTACATCTGTGATCTAAATGTGGTCTAAATCTGAGTCTCACCTAATGGTGTTTGTGCCTTTAGACACACACAGAACTGAGAAAAGCAAAAGCAAGTGGGAGACAGTTACAATATTAAAAAACTCAAATTTGTGCTTGTTAAATGGGTGATTATTTTTATCTCTGGTGGTAAACTATTTGATCGAAAGATGAGTAAAATAAAATTATCTGGAAATATTAAAGCATGATGTACTGAGACACAAAGTATTTGATGAAAGTGCAATTTCAATACATGATACTTTTCATTCTTTTCAATGAACTTCCTGACACACACACACACACACACGCTCTCTCGCTCACACACACACACACACACGCGTACACAGTGACACTAACACACACACACACACGCTCACGCACACACACACACACACACACACACACACACACACACACACACACAGTCGCTCTCTCGCTACACACACACACTAACACACACACACACACACACAGTAACACGTACACACTGACACTAACACACACACACACACACTACACACTAACGCGTACACACTGACAATAACACACACACACACACTCGCACTGTCTCTCTCCCTCACACACACAAACACACACACTAACGTGTACACACTGACACTAACACACACACACACTCACACTGTCTCTCTCCCTCGCACACACACACACACACAAACATTAACGCGCACACACTAACACTAAAGCACACACACACTCACACTGTCTCTCCCTCTCTCTCACACACACACACACACACACACATTCCACAGTCGCAGTGGAGAAGGCCGGTCTCTGATGACATTATCATGGTAAGTGAGGCTGGTTATCAGGAGCAGGGGAAGGCGGTGTGCGCTGCCGTCATTCAGCCGACTGGAGGAAGGGCTCTTTGCTTTGTCTGGGGCTTTTCTGCGGGCCTGGCCAGCCGTACACAGGGCCCGAGAGGAGAGAGGCATGGGGCGGGCGGCCTGTCAGGGGCCCCGCCTGGGCCCCGGCCCCCGGCCCCCGCATTGTGTCCTCCCAACAAAGACGTACCCCCTCATTAAACATCCATGTCATTGGATCACACTTCATGTGAATCGCCCCTTCCCCCCCTGTATAAGTGACCGTGACTATGGGCTGAAAGGGAGAATGTGCCAATACACACCCTCCCCAACAAAAAACCGATCCCCCAACACCCCCCCATCCCGTGGGAAGCGCCTCCTCACAGAGGGGGGGCGAGGGGGTGCTGGAGTTTGGGTTTGGGGTGGGGGGAAGGGGGGACGTTCTGCCATTGTTCCTCTGTTAGCCGCCACTCACTCAAAACTCCCATTTTACAAACTCTGCGGAGCGAGAGCCGGGCTAGCTCCCTCCGCGTGCGTTTCATCGCCGAAGAAAAGAGCCGAGGGACAGGGAGAGAGAGAGGAAGGAAAATAATAGAGAAGGCTGTGAAAACACGAGTAAAGAAGGGGGACGGAACGAGAATAGAACACGCCGAGCAGAAGTAAACAGGTTTTAAAGAGGAAACCTGCTCCTCTCTGTTGCTGTTAGCGTCCACTGCGGTGTGTGTAGTAATGTACAAGGTTTAACCTGCGTTCTGTGTTTTCTGTGGGAGAACCCGTCCTCACAGCGGGGGTGAGGCTGACAGCTGGGGGAGTGGCACTGAACTTGTCCCCCGAAGTGAAGTTTGCGAGGGGGCGGAGAATCGAATTCTGAACTGAGGATGGGAATTGGGGGGGGTGGAGTAAAGAGATGCTATACAAGCATTTGCATGTGTGCGTGTATGTGCGAGCGAGCGCTAGCATCTGTGTACCCGTGGAAAAAAAAAGACATCCCAGAATTACAAATGTGGGAGATCTCTCCACTCCCCATATCCCAGCATCCTCCTCCCACCTTCCCTTCTCTTCTACTGGTGCTCACAGCTCAAGGACCCCGGATGCTGTTTCCATGGCTGTCCGCCGTGAATGCCTGACGGAAAAGCAAGCTGGTGCAGAGGACCCCCACCACCACCACCACCCCCCCCGCCCCATCTCCAAACACATACGCATTCATAGTCGATATGGCTTTCATGCCAGTCTGAAAGACGAAGGGGGAGACCAGTAGAGCCGTGGTTGAGAATTCGTCTGAATACATTACAGTGGGGTACAGCGGCATTAGAATGGGAGTTACCGTGGATCCCGAGACCACAGCTGCAAATCACCACCCGAAAACGATGGCGGGGACAATGATGATGTCACTGACGGCGAGGTTGTGACAGAAAAGACAATGCCGGGTTAAAGTCGTGGGAGAATGAACACAGGTGGTGCATTGCGCTGAGCCCGATTTATGTGAAAACACAAGGAGAAGTACACAGATAAAAATGGCGATCGTCCGCATTGTTATGAACTGCGGCCATCTGACTTTGAGCGAAGATACTGACAAAGGCTGGGGACCCTGACAGTGGCTAGCTTCATACAGTGCTTTACAGCGGAGCATACACAAATACACTCACATACGCCCACAATCTCTGTCTCTAACACACATGCGCACACCAGACCAGTAACACACAAACGCTCACGTACACACACCATCTCTGTCTCTAACACACATGGATACACCAGCCGAGTAACACACACACACTCACACTCACATACACCCACAATCTCTGTCTCTAACACACATGCGCACACCAGACCAGTAACACACAAACGCTCACATACACACACAATCTCTGTCTCTAACACACATGGATAGACCAGCCGAGTAACACACACACACTCACACTCACATACATCCACAATCTCTGTCTCTAACACACATGCGCACACCATCGCAGTAACACACACACACACACACACACTAACACACATATGCACACCATCGCAGTAATACACACACACTCACATGCACATGCAATCTCTGTCTCAAACACACATGCGCACACCAGACCAGTAACACACATACGCTCACATACACACACAATCTCTGTCTCTAGACACACATGCACACACCATCGCATTAACACACACACACACACACACACTCACATACACATGCAATCTCTGTCTCTAACATACACATGCACACAGACCAGTAACACACACACTCACATACACACACAATCTCTGTCTCTAACACACATGCACACACCGTCGCAGTAACACACATACACTTACATACACACACACACGCAAACAAAGACACAACCTCTCTTTCTCACACACGTATGCACACACACATAACCCCGATCCTTCATAAACACATTATTGCAATTTGTACACCAAATTAAAAAACTACACTAACCACACACACATAGAGACTCCAAACATGCAGTTGAACTCACACACTTTAGCAGATAGAATCTATACAGGATTATGACTAGCTGAATGATTTGTATAGTGTAGATTCTCAATATTTATTATTCAATAATCCAAAAGTTAACACAAACTGTAAATGAATACTAAATTACAACATTAAGTAAAATTCTAATGTATGTTGTTAAAAATGTATGGATATTGTCTAAAGACAAACAGCCCTAAAATTAATGTGGACAGCACAACCTCTTGAGGAATGTGTGAAGTATTGGATATTATCCATTGATCTGCATTCTTTATACAGACCAATGTACATACTCAGGACACCTCAGCCAATTGCAAATCTGGATATTAAATGGCCCAAGTCTGATTCCTGGGATTTGTAGTCTATTGCTTCCATGTCCAATACTGTATACCAACAGTGAAAGTTTTCAGTTTCGGCTAATTGATAAAATTGTAATAAAATAATATCTGGTGAATATACTGTTTATTACCTTTATCTTTTATGTTTTTAGCTATTTCTCTTGTGTTCAGCTTTGAGTAATTTTCTGTCTGTTTTCCAGTTACTGTTGAATCTACAGATCTCCTTAAACTTCAGCTAATTCAGTTCACTCACAGAAACATGCTCTCACCATGGTGTGACGTTCCATTTTCATACTCAGTCAATAGATTGAATATGTTAAAAGTTTGTGTTCAAACAGAACTAGGGCCACAAATGATTTGAACCTGATATAGTGTAATCTGTGGTCTTTATTTCTTCACCAAAGCAGATATCGTTTCACAACTATTGACCAAATATGGCAACATATGTGAAATTACAGTTTATCTCCATTACCTGCTTCTCCTGTGCCTAATCTGGCCCTGAAGAGACCATGTGACTTGTTTGAGCATTTATATCACTTTGCCTGGTCCAAACACACCTTCATATTTCAAAAAGGCCATAAGGCGACCTGATAGACGATGGCAGACATTGTCAGAGGTACTGTTCTTAGGAGCTGAGGGGTAACTGAGCGATATCGGAGTGACATGAACTTGTCAATGATGTCGTGACAAACGTGTAATGACATCATAATGTGCTATTGTGTGATGACATCATAAGTAGACACTGTCACTGTCAGATGACATAATAGGGGAGATGTTGTGTGATGACATCATCATGAGATACTGTGTAATAGTATCCTGTAAGTGAAGTGTAAGGGACCAGTGATCTAGTGACTAAACAATCTAAAATTAAAAACAGCGGAGAGCAGAGGGGCATTTGCTGGCCAAATTTTAGTCTTATACTTGGATGCCTGAATGCTGGGCTGGACAAATCATTACCGCACCGTTTACAATTAATGACGGAAGCTGGGCAGATGAGGAAACGCTGTGCAAATGACACAGCAATTTATGGTGGAAGAAGTACTGGATATGGAACAGACAGAGAAAAAAAGAGAGAAGCAGAAAGATAGAGACCTGAGGATGGGAGGGAGGTGGTGTAAGCACAGCAGTTATTGTAGTGGAGCCCAGCTGGGCAGACATTTTACCGACATGCGGACGATGGTTTGAGCGGCGGGTGGGTGTGTCGACTGCGCTAGTTGAGGGAATGAGAGAGAGAAGGGGAGCACTGAGTTAGGGAACTGGGCGAAGGGCGGGGGGGGCGGGGGGCGAGGGGTGCGGTGGGGGTGTGGCAGGCCCTCACAAAAGTGCTGTTACTAAAATTCATTTCATTGCAAGTTGAGACGATTAGCCTGAGAAAGTGGGGGGGGGGTGAGGAGAGGGGGCTTGGCGGGTTTTTTTTTTTTTTTTTTTGGGGGAAGAAGAAGAAGACGGACAGGTCTATTGAGCCGATGTGGAGGGAGGGCTCCTTTCAGACAGGCTAATGAAGCTGAACCGGACGATGAATAATGGGCGCCCACCACAGAGAGGGAGGGCCTGTGCGTCACCCATTCAGTCCCTTCCTTTCTCTGGAAAAAGCGGCTCATGAGGTAATGGTTCCACCTCTTAAAGGGGTACCGGAGTCAATGCGGCTCGCTCTGAATGGCGACTCACCGAACGGGTGGCGGCATGACCGCGATACTCACGGATTAAAGCCCGCGAACGAAAGCGTGACATCACGTGTCTTATGTGGGGGGGTCGGGGGGGTGTCTGAATGCGGATTCCTGTTTGTGTGACTTTCCCTCTTTCGTGCTGAACTTGACCTCCTTCTCAAAACGATACGAATGTAGCATCTTAAGCGGCTACCTACACATAAGGACAAAGGAAAGGCAGCGAGTGAGAGATGGAGGAGGAAGGGAAACGGAAAAAAGTGAGATGAATTTCCGTCCCTGTGGAAGCTCACAACTGAACTATGGCTCAGAGCGTGTGGGGTATAGAAAAAGCCTTCCCGTGTTTTTAGATGTCGCCGTCTCTTCTAGGATTCAAACCCAGAGCACGTGACCGCCAAATCCCTGTCGCCCCTGACTTGCCCCCCCGCAGCCTCTGACACATTCTGAGGGGGCAGAAAAGCTCACCTAGGGGGTCCCCACTTTGCACTTTGGGATACACAGCGCTCCCCCTCCACCCCCAACCTGTTCCCCTGCTGTTTCCCTCCAGTCTCACCCACAACCAGTCTGTGGGTCTTCTGTGGATTCATGTAAAAACAATCCAGAGCCAGCGCCAAGCTGTGCGGCCTCACACTTATCACGTTTTCCCTGCTCCTGATCGAATAACACCCTCCCGGTGCTTTCGCGCCGGTGCTGGAGACAGAGGCGACCAACAGTCAGAGCACAAGGAGCGCTAGCAGAAGAAGCAAGCAAGGAAAGAACCAATTAGTACCTTGGCAATGATTTGACGCCTGTTTTTTCACTGCATATATTAACGAATTTGGGATTTATTCGAGCGTTTCCCATGAAATCATTAGTGATAATTTCATTTAATTGGAGCTGTCTTTCACTGAGAACATCATATGAAAAACCTGCTGTTTATTTGGCGATCTTAAGGATCACGGCCAGGTTAAAAGTGAGCTCTTTGCCACTGATCTTCCTCAAGCTTTCATGGCTGATAGTTCTAAACGATCATTAATATAATAGGTCTATCTGCCTTTTTCTCTCACGCCTCTTGAGGCATTGCGATATGCAAGCCCAAACATGATATTAAAATCAGGCATACATATTCAAACGTTTTACACATTAAATTAATACAGTTACACATGTATCTGTGAAGTTCCTTCAGAGGAAAATTAAGTTATTTATCTAAATGGAATATTTGCGTTTTGGTGTCCTTTGGTGTCTGTTAAGGGTTAAGGACTGACACGGTTTTTTAAAGGGTGGGCATTAATGTGATTTATATGCAGTGTGGGTGAGTGAATGAGCAGCGGGTATGGCAGACCCACATGCTGCAGCTCTTCTCTCTCACAGAGTCAGGCCTCATGGTCAGGCTAACACTGAGAGATGGTGAGTGTGTGGGGCGCTGCATGTGTGTGTGTCTGTGTATGTATGTGAGAGAGTGTGTGGGATGCTCTGGTGGGGGGGGGGGGGGGGGAGCAGCGGTTTTGGGGTACTTTTGTCTAAAGCCTGTCTGCTCTCACTCACAGAGAGGGTGCTAAATATGCTAATGCGCAGTAGCAGTAGCGGCGGCGTTAGCACCATGATTAAATAAGCAAACACATTCACGTCTGGGCCCCGACAGCCCCAGTCTCACAGCAGATGAGCCTGAACCCCTCCTCCCCCCCCCCCCTTGACCTTGACCTCTGGGGTCCTTCTTCACCTGCGGCGCAGACGTTCGGTGCAGCTGGGCTGTCTAGCCAGCGCCTGACGGCGCTGCACATGCTCATTCCGTAGCGGCGTTCCCACGCTCGGCCCGCCGTCCCCGCTGCATTATAATCAGGGCGCGCGGATGACTGGGGGTCCCTCTGTCTCGGTGCACACCCCTGCACCCCTCTCTGCCGCCCCCCTCCCTCTACCACTCCTGCTGCCTGCGTTTGTTTAAAACGGTATTCTTCGTCCTCCCTCTCTTTTCTCAGGTATTAGAGCTGCTTTTCATATCCTCTCAGCCTCCCTCCTCCAGTCTTTAACATCTTCACTCGGAGCTGAAGTACCTCACCAACGACTCCCTCTCTCTTTCTCTCACTCTCTCTCTCTCTCCCCTTCTCCCTCCCTCTTTCTCTCACTCTCTCTCCCCCTCTCACACCCTCTTCATCTCTTTCAATGCTTCATTGGCAAGAGACGGGTTCGTAAACATTGGGGGTGTACAGCAATACATTAAAACATTATCACAGACTATCTCTCTCTCTCTGTCTCCCTCTCTATCGCTCTCTCCCTCTCTCTGTCTCTCTGTCTCTCCCTCGCCCTTGCGAAAGGCAGGCTGGGGTCTCTATGGAAAGGCGCTGGATCTCAGTTCGCCCCCCACCACCAACCCCCCCGTCCCGTTGCCTCCCACGCTTTGTTATTACTCCTCTCCACTTTAGACCTGTATCTCACCCCCCCCCCCCACACCAAACCCCCTCCAGGGCAGGCAGTTTGAGCACACCCACGCTACAGCCCTCTGTTTCTTTATTTTCCTGGTTATTTTCTAAGTCTGTGCAGCAGCGGGTTGGCTGTTTTTTTTTTTTTTTTTTTTTTTTTTTTGCGGGTGCTGGAAGTGGCAGGTAGGGACTCAGTAATGACACAGTCGCTGACTTGGATAAATATCTCCAGTATTTTTTTTTCTCTCCCCCCGGCCCGTTAAACGCAACAATCGCTCGCCGCTGCCACCGACGCCGCCGCTTGTTTAAAGGAGCCTCGTCGCAATGAGGACGGGCAGGCAGGTGTGCGGCGTGTTACATGCGACGCGTTACCGAGCTGCGATGTGCGGGACGGAGAGCACACAAGCCGTAAAGTAAGATAACGCAAAGACACACGGGTCTTTCAGTCCCTGAGACACACTTTCTGAGGGGAAGGTTTTGAAATAACTCAAATAAATAGGATACCAGTTAGCCCTTAACCTCAGCATGAATGACTTCATACATATTTGAAACACAGTGAATACACACTAAATTCAATGAACAATGAAAAAGAACAAAAGCATCGGGTTGACAAAATGGTCTTCATCACTTAACTTAGTTTTAATCAACAACACACTATCTGTACCATTCTGAGCACAGCCATCAGAACGTACACTGGTCGGATCATATTCGCAAAATAAGCATCAAGGGTTTATGTTTTTAAAACAACAAGAAACACCAATGTACCAATGGACCATAAGTCCAAAGAATGGAATAGCCTTTTCAAAATGTTTCTACATTGCAGCACATAGCTGTTGTATCTGCAGGGCTATATCTGGCACTACAGTACCACACCTGCTTCATCTAATGTAGACATCCACATAATGGACACACCAAGTAGGCTAAATTGAGAAGAATTTATACGATATCAGGTTGGAAGAGACATGCTTTTATCCTACACCCACAGCATAAATCTCTACGATCATTACTGTGTTTTCTTCAGTCAGAAACTCTTCCTGTTTGCCTGGGGGCTGTGCTCAAGACAACATAAAATGTTTAAAAGGAATCAATAACATTCTCAATAATGCATAAATACACTAGCACAGTCGATACTCCCCTGCAAAAGTAAAACAGGGGAAAATAAACCAATTTTATGCAGTGTTTTATGAAACAGACTGGTGAAGCCCAGCTAACTTCTCTTTTCTTTAATGCTTTAAATATGACTATAATCTTTAAATCACACTGATCTGGAATGGCTTCAAAAGCACCTATTTGTTTTTGACTATATGCTACGGAGAAAAAGCATAGCGATAAAGCAAAAATACTGTCACAGAAGCACAATATGAAGAGGAAAATATTCGTGAGACGGAGCAGATGTTGAATTTATGAGATGAGCACCTGGGATCAGTGTGCATGTGTGTTTCAGTTTGCAGGTATGTGTATATATGCGTATGTGCATGCATGCGCAAATGCTTGTGTTCCTTTTAGATTGCAGCTGTGTGTATGTGTATATATATGTAAATGTGTTAGAGTGCATGTGTATATGAATGTTTGTGTGTGTACGTGTATGTGCAATTTTGCGTGTGTGCATGTGTGTGGAAGTGAGTCTGAGAGTGTGTATGCGTGTGCATGCAAGTGTGTGTATGTGAATGTGTGTGTGCATTTGTGTGTGAAAGAGTGTGTGTGTGTGTGTATGTACACTGCAAGTATAACCCTTCCCACAATGCACAGGGAATTCATAGGTAGTGTTAGCTGCGCTACTCTGCGCAGAGTGAGCCCCTCTCTGCTTAACCGAGCCCATCCTCTGAGAGCGAAGTGGCCTATCTTCTCCTCACGCAGGCACCGAACGGGTGAAATCTGCACCCCGCCTCTGCACCTGTTCCCGTCCTCTCCACCGCTCACTGTACACAGCTCTCTGTCTCTTCCCCTCTCTCTCTCTCTCTCTCTCTCTCTCTCACTCCCTCCCCCTTGTTCCTCTATGCCCAGTGCTGAAATAAGCAGACATAAGGTTCCTGCTCGTATTTCTCTGATTCTGATTATCATTATATTTGGGAGGGGCGTGCCGTTTTTGTATTTCCCTGGGAGTGTCTATTTTTGAACTTGACAAAAAAAATCTTGAGCAGTTAAAAGAGAAGTGGCTAAAGGGGCAGTTTGTGTCACTTTGTCTGGTGCATGTAAAAACATACGGGCTTCCAAGCTGTTCTGAATATGCAAAGTACATCGCTGGCGACCCCACCCCCACACACCCCATGCCCCTGCTCCGCTATTCCCAGACACACGAGTCTACTAGTCTACCCCAATTTCCCCTCTTTATGCGTACTGTCCAGACAGACTCACCCCCCCCCCAAATTCTCTGCAACACCCCCCCACACACACACACACAGCCTGTCGCCTCAACACCGCAGACACACAGCGACACGGAAGGCGTGACCGCCATTTTACCCAGGGAAGCTACTGTATGGCTCCCGCCGCCATCACTGCCACAGCGACTGACTAATTTCCGCAATTAAAACGGCGGGAATATGCGATGAATCTACGGCTATAACAGCCCCTCTCATGTGAGACAGCAGACGATTTGGTGCGCACACACACACACACACACACACACTGTCAAACACCTCCACCCCCAATGGTGCCACACACCTTGTAAACCCACCCCCTTCACCCGCCATCCCCCCTTTCGCGATAAGAATTTTTTTGCATTATAAAAGCATCATCTTTTCCGAAACGCACGGCGCCCCACAGCCCCCATCCTCCACCCTCCAACCACAGCGGCTCCAGCATCCTGTACCCCGCCCTGCCCCTGCCATCTCACTTACTCTCCATTCACACACAGCCTCCTGCCGGATACATAATCACAGAAACACTGCTGACAGCTTTGATGAGGACCTCATTTTAACAGCCCAGTAATGGGCTTACAGCTTTTTATTACACTCGCTGGAGTTTAAAAATAGGCAAGCATTACTTTATTATATCTGGCAGTGCCAGGAATAAACACACACACACACATATACATGCACTCACGTACAAACACACACACGTACACAAACGCTCTGAAACTGTAACCGCAACGATAACTGTCTCTACAGTTCGACATAAAAGGGCATACTTGACAAAAGCGCTTCAGTAATTTACATTGCATCATGAAAAACTGTTAGAACCACACAGTTCTCCAATTCCAAAATTAAAATTTACAAAAGCATTAACACGCCAGTACACAAATTTGCTCTTTACTAGCCATGTGATATCTTGCTTGCTCGCTAAAACAAATGATTTCAAATGAAAGTGACTACTGAGCTATCGGGCCGGTGGCGCTACAAGGGAAACCTATCCCAGCTTTGTCCATGAAAGTGACCACACCTTCCTATGCAGATAAATATACCCATATCAACCACAAGTCTGAAATATCGCTGGCCTTAAAAAACCTGTATACGCAAAAACAAAATGACATGAAAATCTGTTGTATTAGGGGGATATTTGAGTCACATGGTTTTCTGAATACATCTGAATTTGTCCCCAGAGCAACGTCACATGATGATGGCACAACATTTTCTGCTCGACTATTCTACTAAAAAACGGACAACTAATGTTTTTTTTTCCACAGACAAAATTTCAGTTAAAATCCATCATTTCACACATCCTAAATGTTACTAGTATGATTATTGTAAATATTTGTATTGCGCTAAACAGACATGTGACATGACAACGTCATAGTTCACAAAAGCAATGCAGTTTTCCTGAATAATATATTAATTGCAGGGGTGGTTTTGAGTCCTGACTGGTCTCACTGTACTTGTGTCATATTAAAAGGTGTGTCATATTGACAATTTTTATTCACACAGCTCTTGTGGAAAATGCCAGATTATTTATGTAGTGAGGCTCTGGATTTTGAAGTAAGACAAGTTAAAAGATTTGTTGAAGATTATTGCGTAGTTCATCCACCTTTATGAAATTGATTTATCATTATGAAATATGAAAACATAAATAAATTATTTTTATGAAAGTGTTTTTTCCCCATTTTTCTGCAGATGCCTGGGCGCTCGCTGACAGACTGGTATGGGAGTGTGAGTGTGTGTGTGTGTGTGTGTGTGTGTGTGGATGCAGACCAGCCTCCTAGAGCTTAGTGTGTCCACGCCGAGCTCGGGCCCTTGGCTTCCTTCCAGCCGTATCCTGGTGTGCGATGCGGTGGGTCGGGCGCGTGTCACATGTATGCGGACATGCATCGCCGCACAGCGCCGTCCCTACACCGAGGCATGCAGCGCATAATGATGAGGTCATTATGTGGAGCCGGCGTGGGTCCTTTACAGTGCGGGATTTGCATGTCAGGAGGCCAGGAGGCACAGACAGGCCATCTGGTGAGACTAAGCCCATGTCTCAAACCTGGGCCCTGTGTCTCAAAACTGCCAAAACTACCCCTTATCCAACCTGCCCCATATATCTATCTGCCACAACTGCCCCCTGACTCTACATGCCCCAACTCTAAAACTGCCACAACTGCCCCCGACTCAAACTCGGACAACTGGCCCATGTCTTAAGTCAGAATGTCTCAAAAAAAATGGAGACATGGAGACAAAATGTGAGGAGAAAAGGGAGGAAAAACGGTAACATCTGTAGCCATCTATGGAGCTTGCTGCTCTTACCAGAGCTGGCCAACAAATCCCGCACACGACCCTTACGCCTCAAACAACAGGCCTGCATTCCCACTGGGATGGGGCAACAGGCGGGGGCTGGTCGCCTTAATCAACCGTATACAGATGCAATTAGCCCAGATTTGCATACTGTTAGCGGTGGCAGCGCAGATGGCGGTATTAACGCAGGCACCATCTTGGATCTGGTGGGGGGACAGCCAGTCGATGGTGGCGGCCATTTTGTGTGCTGCAGCGGTGCCCGTCAGAAACGCGGTGCCAGCAGCGCAGTGTGGGATCGGGCGCCCTGTTTTACTTCGGGGGATACGCTGTCATTATGGGCCCACTGAGGTCGATGTAAAGAGAAAGCATGAACAAAACTGCTCTTACATGTTTGCAAAATAGACTGCTATAACAACACTGCCGAGAGGGGCTTATGACAATAAAACAATACAAATTCTTTCAATGAGGCGTCTGAAACACTTAGTGCGCTGGTTGATAATGTAGGCCTATAAAATGGAACCAGGGTTTTTGTGCGGTACAAGTCAAGGCCGAGTCCCACAGTTTTCAGCCTGCTACAACCAGGAGATTAGAGAAGAGAGAGGAGATTATTTTCTCCTTTCGGCCAATATGACTCCTTTCTCTCTAGCAGATGCCTATTGTTATGACAGCGAGAGAAGTGTCTCTCCTACAGTTAGCATTAACCGGCAGGTCTGCTATAGCACTGTGTGTTCCATTTGGTGTAAGGCCACTGCTAAGTCGTAAGTGAGTGTTTCAGAGAGGTATGTGCGTCAGGTGGAGGGGCACTGGTGTGGGCCGGGGAGGGGGCACAGGGGTAAATCAGGAAGCCCAAATTTAATTAACTTACTGTGACTATTAACTGTTTGTTCATTACAGCAAAACATGTCACCCTTCTGCATTTTATGCATTCAACGTTTCTGCACTTGTCGAAGAACTTGAATAAAAAGTACCCGTTAAATAACTGCGATGTAAATGTTTCAACAGCCTACAGAGATGCTACACGGACCAGGCCAAGAAGTCAAATTAAAACAACCTATTCTGTACCAATGCAGGACCACAGGAAAGTTCTGGGCTTACCTGTATCTGTCAGCCGTTGGTGCACTCTGTGCTCTCTGAAACTGTGCTGTCCCCTCCTCAGACGGGACCTCCCAAATAAGGAACCTGCTCCCCCAAAGTCCTCCCGGCAGTCCAGTGTACGGCCTCACACAAACGTCGGCGCTGTGCGTTTGGGTCAATCCTCTCAAGGGAATGATCGCCAGACAGAGAGCGATGAAGTTGCCACTGGATCAGGGTTTATTGTACTGTTCATTTCCTACTTTCACGGTCCCCAATCAATAAAAAAGTCTTGTCTTCTTTATGACACATACTTGTGCGTCTAAACGACAAAAAAGCATTTACTGTGATGGCATGAAGAAGGAGGAGTGACGGTCCAGTCCGAGAAGTCACATGACAATGGCCAGGGCTCCTTTTTGAGTGGATGAAGCCTCTTCTCCAGTGAGCTCCAGAATTCTCGGGGTGGGGGTGGACCGGGGTGAGGTAGGGCTTGGGTAGGGGGGCTCGTCCGGGAGTAAAGTCATTCTTTTTGCTGTCAGCCACTGATGCAATGCCATCCAAAACCAGCCAAAACCCACCTCTACATTCACTATCTCCTGAGTCTGTATCTGTATTTCTGACTTTCACCCTGTACTCTATACATGCTGTTTTAAAGGCAGAGTGTCCCATGACTCCCAGAGCAGTAATAAGTGGTTTAAAATAAATCCATCACTATATAGTAGTAGTAAAAACAGATATCTTTTGCTCACATTTGAGTTCCTGTGTTAGCGGTGTAGCCTTAAGCTCTATTTTCACGTGAAGTGAAGACTTCTCCACAGATGTTATCCATTACATACAGTTCCCACCACTGTGAGGTAGGTATGTTGTTCAGTTAGGTACCTAAACTACATGCTGACAATTTAGCCAAACAACCACTTTTAAGCAGACATGCATATTCTTAAATATTCTTGGATCGGATATCTACTGTATACATTCAGTGCAACGAGAGTTTTACTGGCAGCGGGTCATCAAAATGCTGTTATTGTAGTTAGCAGCTCAGTCCAGCTGAAAGATTCACCTCAGAAATTCTTGAATCCCTTCTTAGTGGGAGGAAGTTGGTGGAATAGTAACTTTAATGGATACCATGAAGGATATTTCTTCATTCCTTTTTCTGTGTGAATATGGGCTGCGCTGTAGAGCTGGGGTAAGGTGTGTGTTTGTTGCCTCTCCTGGGCTCTGGGGTGAGATAGGCCTGTGTCTTAAACACAGTTTCTCTGGTGGGCTTTATCCTTTGCACTGAGCCTCTCTGGGAGGGGTTTGAGGCACTGTCGCTCCTGGGCCACAGGGCCAGGGGTGGTCTTCATTGCACCCCCTTCACCACCGTCACTCTCCAGTCACTCCTTAGCACTGGAGAGGAGGTGAGCTCTCTCTCTCTCTCTGTCATTCCTGCCTGGGCCCTTCACAGAGGGCAGAGGGGATCTTGAAGGAGGAATAGGGAGATGGTGCCCTCACCCAGCCACTTCACTGTCCTCCTCCTCCTCTCCTCTGCTCCTTTATCCTCCTCCTCCTCCTCCTGCACAAAAACAGCAAGACAGAGATTTGCGTTAAACGTATGCTCAACCATACTCATTTTACATATTTTTATGTATGTTTCAGCGATAAAGCACCTGCTGAAGAAGCACCATCGGACTGAAGTGAGTGAGAGGCAGCCAGAGATGCTTCTCTAACCTGCATCCCACACAAAAATCAGCAGTCCATTTCTTCAGTAGTCAACTCAATAAGAAAAGCACACTGAACACTACGACACCAACTTAAAGAATACGAAAGATAGGAAACGTCCCTTCAACACAAACCCCATTCGTTTTTATCCTTCTCTAACTTCGGTTTATTATTCTCTCAGCTGGAAGCAGTGAGGAATGGTGTGTATATCTGTGTGTGCTCTCTGTCTTAGCTACCTCTGCTGAGATGATTCGAGGGTGATGGCAGAGAGTTTGAGAGGCATTGTAAAAGCAGTGCTCCACCACAGGGCCTTAATAAAAAGGCTTGGCTCTTTTGGGGGGCTCTGACTACCAGCCCCACTCAAATAAACCCTACAACTACCGCTGACAGACTCCCCAGTCCAGGGCTGCTCATGTACTGTGTTTACCCGTGGCTAACGAGTCACATGAAATAACAGCACTTTTTAATGGAACAATAAAGCAACAGACAGAAAGAGAGACATTGTATAACTGAATAACTTCACTTTAATTAATTAAATTAATAATTGAATGAACCCAAATACACCTCCTTTTGTGCTTCCTTTATTTTCTTTGACCCTGAGGAAGATGTTGTATACAACCAGATGTTGTAGGTGTTGTTGAAATGTCAGTCTCAACGGCGGTCCCTGTTCATAAAACGTGTTCTCTGTTCTGAGCTCTGAGTGGCCCATTCTTCTGTATTTCAGGTTAACCCTAGTTAAGGTATCTGGGTAAAGATCCCTTTATTCGAGTTTGGTTGTCCTGGTTGTTGAGCATCTTTTTATTCCTCTTTTTATAGTTGGCCTGATGCACATTCTGGTACCTGTGCTGAATTGTGGTCTTTTGACATTTTGTGTTTAGATGTTGCAATAGGAGTTTAAAAACCGAGTAAAAAATGAGCAGGCAGGAGAGAGAAAATGGGATGGAGAAAGAGAGAGAGAGTGGGATGGACTGAGAGAGAGAGAGAGAGTGGGATGGAGAGAATCAGAGAGCCAGCTCGGTGCCTCTCTATTAAAAACAGAAGACAAACCAGGAGCTTCTGGTGACTGAACTGTGCAACTTGTTCCCATTTTTCAAAACGAAACAAAGTTCCCTGTCTCAACCTCCAGTTTTTCCACTTGTATTCCCTTTTCCAAAGTTTGGTTTGTGAGAGAAACTACACAGGCATGGTGTCGCTGTGTCAACTATTCTCTATCCCAAGAGAGAAAGAGGAATCCCTTTCAGACATAAAAATTTTTACCCATAATGCATTATTCAAAATGATGATCCCATGTTTTTGGCATCCTGTTGTTATGGTAACGGGGGTATCTTTTCATGGGACCCTCTGTGCTATTATGTGCCTGTGGACTGTGAAAGGGCCTCTACAGACACCCCGGCACCCCTGCAGGAACCCCCAAAACCCCCCAAACCCCACCTCACCTACCCCACCCAGAGAGACGAACGCTCCCACAGTGGGCCAGTGCAGAAACATACAGGGAGGGGTTTGATGTGACATCAGGACAGCCTAGAAGTGCAGAAAGTAAGAGAGAACGATATGGAGGCAGAGAACGAGAAGAAGAGAAGGGAAGAGCAAGTGTCCGAGAGAAGGAGATGGAGGAAGAGGGAGGAATGGAGAGCAAGGGGAAAGGGTACAAGAGAACGAGAGAGAGGGAGGAGGGAGAGGGACGGGGAAAGAAGGGGAGAGAGAGAGATGGTGTCATTGTTCAGGGGTTTTTGGGGTGCTAGGGCGGGACGGGTCTTAGCTAGATGTCTCAGACACAATAATGCCTTTCATAGGATCCAGACATGGGTGTTACTCCTCTCTGCCCGGCACAATAGGGCTGCCTGCCATTCAGACAGCTTCTGTGAGATTGTTAGTTCAGCCCCCCCAAAACCCAAACCCTACCCCCCAACCCCCCACCCCCACCCCCAGCATGGCTGGGATAAAGGGGACAGGCAGGATGGATGGATGGCAGGAGGGGTGAAGGGAAAGAAAGGGAAAGAGAGAGAGAGAGCCCTCCGTTGGTCTGCCTGTCTGCTTGGAGGGGAGGGTGGAGGGTGGGGGGGCAGATTTGGACTTGAGTTAACAAAGAGCCGAAAGGGGTGAGAGGGAGCGGTGTTATAAATATTTTGTGTTTGGACGACAGCGGACAAGTGCAGAAGCATAGAACAGACGAGGGCTGGGGGTGGGGGTGGTGGTGAGGGGGTTGGGGGTTACTGGGAGCTTTTCTTTAGAGGGGCGAGACTTATTTTGTGATGGTATTTGAGTTGCATTGTGTTGGTATTTTCGTGTTCGCGATGGCGACATACATATTTCGTTCTTTGCCTGCCTCAGCAAAGCCGAAAGAGCGGAGAGGGCGAAGAGAGAAGAGGAAAGGTAGAACGAGCGGACGGCTGAGGTGGAGAGGCGGATAGACGGAGAGAGAGAGGATGAGAGAGAGATGGGGTGAGTGACCGACGGAGGTAGAGAGGGAGAGACGCATTTCCGCTGCCGTTTTGGTTTGAGGTTGTGCCGGGGCTGACGTGAAACTACCGCGAGACTGCAGTCACGGTAACGACCCCCACGGTTTGGAGAGGGAGGGAGGGGGTGGAGAGGAGAGATGTCCCCGTTAAAGGAGCGGGGGGGGCGGATATCTGTGCCACGGTCACAACGCGGCCGCCACTCCAGCGGCCGCGCCGCTTTCATGCGGCAACAAAAGGCGCGCGAGGAGACCCGCGCGGCCGCCGCAACCCCGAAACGCATTTCCGCTGGGCGTGGATCGTGATGGAGGCGCCACGCCGGCGTTTTGCCAGCAGCGTTTCCGGGATTTAGTGAAGAGGCGCGCTTGTACATCAAGGGAGAACATGGACTCAAAAATCTGTGGTCCCTCACATCTTCTTTCAAAGAATTTTCTTTCAGTTTTCTGAATTAAAATACATCAGTGTCAAACGGACAGTTTATTTCATGAGTGCAATCCGTTCATTCCGATAGGTCAATATATTGGTTTCATACACTCCCCTTCACTTACTCAAAAGCATCTGGACAGACCAACTCCTTTTAGTTCCACCACAAATTAGGTTTCTGCTATAAAGACCAGCTACTGGACTCCTAGTTGCGCCACAGCCCTACAAAAACTAACTCTGTGTAAGGTTGGGGATCACTTGCATTCTGATTTTGTAGATTCGGAAAGGAGTTAAGAATTAGTAACCCATTGAAAAACAACGTCATAAAGACTTTTCAGTTTCTGAAATGAGCTTCCAATTAATTTCCTGAATTGACATGTTATTGAACTCAGTCTAATCTTATTTTCTAATGTCAGGCAGCACTTGCAGACTCAACAAGCCAAGAGGAAAGAATAATGTCTAAATTACATTTTTACACCGCTGCTTCGGATGCATACATTTACTAAAGCATTTAGTATGTGCAGCGCTGTTTTTCCGGAGTGCAAAAAGACTAACAGAGCAGGTGATTGGCTGAGGTAGTTCATTTGCTCCAATCACAAATCATGTCACTTTGTTAAAGGTTTTGATAACACTGATTCAATTATTCATGAATTCACTGGCCCTTATTCATGAATTCACAATCCACAATCTTGCTTGTCATCAAAATGAATGAAAAATACATGAAAATTTAGTTAATAAATACTATTTGCCTTGTAAGTGTGAATATAACATTTAGCAGGGCCAACCGTGGGTTCAGGTTTAATTGGGAGACCAGCACCCCACTGCACTGTCACTATCATATCTAAACCACAGAGAGACCAACACCCCACTGCACTGTCACTATCATATCTAAACCGCAGAGAGACCAACACCCCACTGCACTGTCACTATAATATCTAAATTATAGAGAGACCAACACCCCACTGCACTGTCACTATCATATCTAAACTACAGAGAAACCAACACCCCACTGCACTGTCACTATCATATCTAAACCGCAGAGAGACCAACACCCCACTGCACTGTCACTATCATATCTAAACTACAGAGAGACCAACACCCCACTGCACTGTCACTATCATATCTAAACTACAGAGAGACCAACACCCCACTGCACTGTCACTATAATATCTAAATTATAGAGAGACCAACACCCCACTGCACTGTCACTATCATATCTAAACCGCAGAGAGACCAACACCCCACTGCACTGTCACTATCATATCTAAACCGCAGAGAGACCAACACACCTGAGGTTCTGTCAGAACCATGTCCATAAATGAGTTCTAAATGACTCACCCCTGTGTAGCATCACAAATTTCCATCACACCATTTCAGTGAACGTTTCGGCCGCTAAATTAAATTTTCTTACTACACCCTAAATTTCCCACGTGCTATATCAAGAGTTCTTGCATATTTCAAAATCCCAGCTGGTTCCTTGAATGACATCATCAGCACTCTCGGAATGACACGGAGTCTTTTTTCTACGAGAGCAGGTATAAAAGTGAAACGGGCTGGAGGGAGCTTCCAATCGATGGTATTGTTGCCACGGTGAACGCGCAGCCTGTTTTAACCGGCCCTCACTTTGTTTGTTTCCCCTCCGGTTAACTCGGGGAAATTTGTTCCCATGGTAACCTTTCCCCCTGGTCGCTGGGAGGCTGACGGCGGGCTGGAGGAGGCACTCCGCTCTCCCCCGCTCTCTCGTTAGGGGGAGTCTGACTGCTACTCCTGCTGCAGAGCCCTGATAGGCCCTGGGCCCATCGATACCCACTACCCAGAAATACACACCGCCTCTACATCACACCCCCACGGCCCGCTGAAAGCCTGTGTTTATACAGCACAGCACACTGCATTTGAATAACAAATAATAATAACAACAATAACAATGAAATAATAATAATAATAATAATGATGATGATGATAATAATGATGATGATGATGATAATAATAATAATAATAATAACACAAGGGCAGTCTGAGTTTGTACATACTTTCACAGACAGCTCACATCCTCAGTATTGAGTATTGTCACTATTATGTAATGTAATAATAAAACACATTTTATTGATTTTATGAAAAGTTTATGAGCTTTCCATGTCAAATTTTTGGGGAGATTGAAGCATTTTTGGACACATATATTGATGATACAATCATGCAGAGAGACCAACCCCCCATGTGAACACACACACACTAATGCAGTGTTTTAGCAAACAAGCTGGGCTGTAGCATGTATCAAGGCTACGTGGCCTACAGGACCAATGGCTGGGTGAGGTCAGGGTTTTGGGGGGTGGCGCTCCTGTCGGGGGGCTAATGGGTCCTGCTGGCTGGGAAAAGGGGCTGGTCATTGTCTGGGCTGAGGGGATTACACCGGTGGGATGGGGTCAGGACAATGTCCCCCTCCTGCGAGGGGAGGGGCGTCCGAATTTCGGCAGGAATGAGGGGGGCGGTCAACTGCTCACTGACTCAATTAGGGCACAGAGAGAGAGGGAAAGAGAGGGAGAGGGGGAGAGAGAGAGAGTAAGAGGGAGAGATAGAGAGACATAAGAAGGGCTTCAGGGCTGAAGGAAACAGGACGGGGGTTGTGAGAGGGCGCACCTTTACTTAGTTATTTAAACATTATCCACATCGGCCAGATGGACGTCTCCTCAAGCAACCATGGCTATATGCCATGTTCAAGAGCATAGAAATCTTCCCAGCAATATCACAATGTTTAGCCCATTTAAAAGGGAAACCATAACGAATAACAATTCTGCAAAGACTATCCCCGGTATTCAATCGAAAGCACTTAGTGTCTTAATGGCTGTATGCAATCCATTCAAAACAAACTTCAGTCTTTTTAAAGGCTTCTACTTTAAAGAAAACGCATTTCAAAGGATTTCAAAAGGCATGTCTGCTTGTTTCTAATAGGCTAGAAAATACTCAAGACAAAAAAAATATACATAAGGAGGGTGGCTTGGCCAATCTCCTAAAAAAAATACCAGAGAAAGTTCACACAAGACAAATGCTTTTGTGCCTTCAACAGTCAAACAAACATTTCTAAAGAGATGTGAATTTGCTATGTGCTGCGTTTATCAAATGTGTGTATGTCCAAGCGGTGGACCTGAAGTACATCACTCATATCCATCCTCTATGCTCCACTGTTATTAGCAATCACTATAATATATGTGATATGATAATAAGGCACCTATTCATTGCTGTTATATAGTGCAATGTTCAGTGTTAATTTCACTCCAACAGTGTAAATGTGTCTGACTGGGATCACATGTACTCTATAAGACAAAAAGTACTGTATCACAGTTTATATAACACTAAGCATTTGACTGTGTATCTGCACAACAAAATCATTAGTTTATGTTTTAATGTCCAAATAATTATGATATAATATGAATGTAGATGAAAGGGTTAAGTATTTCTATGTTGTCCATTTCCTGATCAAGGTCAATGACGATTATTGTTCATATTGTTTTTAATGAACTTGGGAAACAATGTTAATCAAAAGATCTGTAGTTAATGTCCTTACTGGTGATGAGGCTAAGCTCTCAAGCAAATCCAAAGTGGTGGGAAAATAAATTATCTTAATAATTGAGCCTCTATGGGTCTGTGCTCTCTCGCATGCTATGTTAAAAACAATGAACTCTTGTGGGTCTTCCCATTCTATCAGCATATCTGCTTTGAAAATTAGCAGCTGAGACGAGAAAGAGAAATGGCTGTCAAAAAGTAGCAATGGAAGGCAAAACGGCTATCAAAAAATTAGCATCTAAAGGAGGAATGGCTGTCCAAAAATTAGCATACAATGGCGAAAAGCTATCAAAACATTAGCATCTGAAGGGAAAATGGCTATCAAAAAATTAACAACTGATGGAGAAATGGCTACTGCTGCTAGAATCAGCTATACTATCAGCACAACCGGGAATGCTAACAAAGACGTCCGACTCCTCAGTCAACAGCTCAGTATGAACCAAAGCGCTAAGATTTGGGCCAAGACCCAATCAAAAATGTACTTCCTCTCTGTAAGAGCATACGCAATTCAATCATGAGAGACTTTACATTACAACATTTTTACAGGACAACCATATTTCACATGAGGCATCCCAACATGTCCTTTGGAAATCACTGTTTTAAATCTGAAATAGAATTGGGGTCAAGACTACCAGTTGGTTGGTCTATATGGGGAGTGGGGAGAGTCTACATTTGGATCAGAGGTGATCCGATATATGTCAGGAGAGGAGAAGCAGCGATGAAAGACTGCCCCTCAACAACAACAAAAAAAACCCTAAACAAAGACTAACTAAAATACATTCCTCTTTGATGGCAGGAGTTGATCAAGGGTACATTTACAAAAACCAGGAGATGAAAGAAAACAGAAAGAAAGAACGAAAAAGAGGAGGGCGAAAACGTTTCCCAGCCAAACTGAGGAAGAAGGCTAAAAATAAGCCCGCATTTCCTTAGCGTTTATTCCATCCATCCATTCAAAGGACGTATTACCTTATCAATTAAATCAATTAGAAATGCAGACCTGGCTGCAACATGAGCTTATTGGTAGTTTTGGGGGGCATTGTTCCGCGGGCCCTGAGCGCTGTGGGAGAACATGGGGCCGGGGAGTTGGTGAATTGGCAACGGCTGTAGAGTGGTGAAAGCACCCCCTTTTCAGTGAGCGAAGTCGACAAAGACGGGAGAAAAGCTGGCTTTCAGACGGGCCAGATATGGACTCTGCTCGCACACCCCATTAACACCCAAACCTTTTTCACACATTGTGCCGCCTAATTGCCACAAGGCAGGGTTCGCGTTGAGCTAATTAAAGGGAGTCTCTCTTTCTCTCTCTACCCCTCCTTTCCACTCTTTCGCCGTTTCACAGAATAGGGACGGGGAAGGGAGGGGGGGAGGCGGCTGTGTATGTGTGTTTATGGAGAGAATGGGCTTGTGTCTTGGGCTGGTGTTGTGTGTAGGGGGTGTAGGGGGCTAGGAAACTCTGGATGAAAGAGGTCCACATAAAAGAGGGAGTGCGGATGCATTTTTTCGGGGAGCCGCGGTGACGTCCGCTGCCGGCTCTGGGGTGGCGCACAATTTGGGACGAACCCCGCTACCCTTACAGAATCACGCATGGCACAGGAACTAACAAACATGGGATCAGAATCACTTTGGTCAAGGTTCTGAAACGGCGTCACAGAAGGAGTCCCCCGAGATGCTGAGCAAAAATGGAAAACGTTTCCACTTTAGGGGACCTTGAGATAAAACACCTTTCCAAAAGAAAATCTCCTGATGGAGGAATTACAATACCACACTGACTCTGTACTCTCCGCTGTACCAGCCAACACTTCTGTGCCCTGCCACATGAGGAGAATGTGATGATTACCCTGCTAATTAACAGAATTACGGCAATAAACACCAAAAAGGACTGTCCCGTTACTGTGGATTCCATGTTACTTAGCCTAGCCTTAAAACCAGAGCACACAGTGTGATCTTAGCCCACAGTATGGTTTAGCTGTAGAAATTGTACGCCATCCTAAGTGAACTGATGTTAGTTGGTTAGCGGATATTTTACGACTTTGATTACTTTTTTTGTTTGACTAGAGGCTGTTTAGGCCGGACGTGCACAGGCCAAAATTTTTGTCAAAACTGTCCTTGCAAACTCCACCCTGACTGGTCATCTAATGGCGGCAGGAGGGTTTCGCACAAAACAGAAAGTTTAGCTACAGAGCAGAAGATTGCCACAGCACCATCTTCACCATCTACGTCTTTATTTTTTTACACTTTCTACACTGTAAACATAACCAGATCATCAATCTCACAGAATATTCATTAATCTCAGAGAACAGCAAACTGAATTCATCAAGCGCAATTCAACCAGAGATGACGATTTAAAATGACATCACTCAAAGCATGAAAGGAACTAGCTTGCGCTGAGCTTGAGTGACATCTGCTAGTACAAAGGTTCATCTTCGGCTGGAGTGTATATAGTTGAGTATAGCGAGGCCTTAAGCCTGTGATGAGCCTGCTCTTGCAAGTTCATGGAATAGAAAAAGAGAGCCATATCTGTTTTTGGATTTCACATCAAATTCTTAATAATTTGAGTACAGCAGTCATTGATATGATCTTACAGTTTAGCTACATCTTTGACAAGTTTATGAGTGACATTTGAACACTGTTCTTGTATCTGTGCATTAACTGGCTCACTGTGGGCTAGTGTGTGAGGTAACTGGCATCTGTGTGCACTGATAATTAGCTAAGCGACACGGTGACAGGTAAAAACAAAAAGGTGGACACGCAAAGAACCGCACCCAGCCCAGATTCAAGCCTGCTCTTACTTCAACGAGTCTCTTGTTTTAGTGAGAGTCTTGATAAGCTGTCCCCTGTATTAATGAATGTATTCATTATCAAAATAATTATCTTCTGTGTTTATACAAATGGTTTAAAATGGATCCACCCACGTTTCAGTTCTTCATGGATTTGACATGACTTTGTCATGGCGGTTCACAAAAACACACACACACACACACACACACACACACACACACACACACACACACACACACACACACACACACACTATAGATTTGTTCCAACAAAAACGTCTCTTTTTTGCTGGGACAAAAGAGGAGAGCACACAAACCAGCACACACAGTCAGACAGTTACAACAGGATTTTTTTTTTTTTAAACCATGCCTTCTAATTTATGTATTTTTTCAGGACTGCTGGTCATATATTTCCTGCATTATTTAAAAACGTCTAGGCTCTCAATGACGGGTTGGGAGGAGGCCCCTGACATACAGCTGTCCTCCCTTTTATTATTTGCACATAGATCACGGGCCTTATTGAAAGTCTAGCTTGGGAGACATTTCTGGTGGGTTGCTATGTCGTCCGTGCCCCCCCCGCCCCTCCTCGACCCAAAGGGCCCCTTGCTTAAATTAGCTGTGTTTCAGACCCTCAGTCAGACTGAAGCCCTGTCTGGGCTGTCTCTCACCCAGAGGTGAGGGGGTTATGGGTGCAGACGTATCGCCACACCACCCTCCCCCAATTCCTCAGATCCCCTTAGACCCTCCACATGGTCACATGTCTATCACGCGTCTGTGACACGGTGATGCATCTCGCGAAGCGGCCTCACTTTCATAAACGCTTCAGAAATGACTGTGATCTTCGAATTTTATTCATGCTAAAGCATGTTTGTTGTTTGTGTTTGATTAGAGACAGCATGTGAATGGAGGCTGAAAGGAAGTTACCGAGCTTAAGAAAGACAGATTAAACCTTTCAGTGTTATTAAATGTAACTACACTCCGATGAATACACTATGACATCAAAATGATGCAAGCAACACGCATGTGTGTCTTAATTGTGTGAGTAATCATGTAAACTCTCTTCAAAAAAAGAAGGCTTTGTTTTCTCTGAGCTGCTGGGTGACAGTTACATGTTCCCACCGAGCCAGTTTGGTGGTGCCCCTGGGGGTGTGTGCATGGGGGGGGGGTCTGGTCCGAGCATGGCAGGTGTCTCAGTGTCAAGGCCGGGTTTGCGTATCCATGTGTGTCTATGTGTGTGTGTGTGTGTGTGTGTGTGCCTCCGTCTGCTTCGGGACAGCCTCATCACAACGTTACCTTTTATGATTCCAGTCTAAGGCCGCACAATGGCTGTCTATCGCTGTGTGTGTGTGTGTGTGTGTGTGTGTGTGTTAGCGCGCGAGTGAGCGTCCATGCACGCGCGCTTGTCAGTGTGCGTCTGTCTGAGCGCATACACATAAAACAAATGGGGCTGAGTGAGTGTGTGTGTGTGTGTGTGTGTGTGTGGGGAGGGGGGTAGAGTGTATTGAATAAGTACACAGGTCTCGTGTATATATTAGCGTTGTGACTTGACCCTGGGAGGGAGAAGCAGTGTTTGGTGTCGCGCTGGGCGTGGGAAAAAGGGGAGCTCCATTTTCACAGCTGCACCGGCCGTTTCACTGAACCAATGAGGGCCTGTCGTGCCTCCCACCCAAACCGCCTCTCCCCTCCGTCCCCCTCTCTTTCTCTCCCCCCCTCTGTCCCTCCTCCCCTTCTCCCATTCAGCCACTAGCCTGCCGGGCCTTTTCAGCCCCGCTCTCCACCCCCCCACCGCCCCCCCCAAACACACCTCATTATTCAGCCACTGCTTTGCATAGAAATGCAGAGCGAGAGAGACAGAGGGAGACAGACAGAGAGAGAGAGAGAGAGAGGGAGACCGAGAGAGAGGGAGACAGAGAGAGAGAGGGAGGGAGAGAGGGAGACAGAGAGAGAGAGGGAGAGAGGGAGACAGAGCGAGAGGGAGGAGATGTTTTGAGTTTTAACAATCCTTTATTTTCCAGTAAACCCTGCCACATGAGAGATCGTAGATGGCCATAAAACAGAGAGACACCAAAGCAAACAAAACCAAAACAGACGGAGAGAGAGAGAGAGAGAGAGAGAGAGGGAGAGAGGGAGACAGAGATAGGGAGGGAAGGACAGAGAGAGAGGGAGAGAGGGAAAGAGGGAGGGAAACATAGATAGAAAGAAAGAAGGAGAGAGAGAGAGAGAGAGAGAGAGAGAGAGGCCTGTTTCGTCACACTGACCTACCGTTCGCCTCGTCCGCCACATCAAATCCTCTACGCTCCCTACCAAACCTCACAGCGACGGCACGACCCCACCGCCTCACCATCGAAACTCAACACAGCCACCATTTCACACACATGCCGTCTTTTGGCTCCACGTGTATTTCGTCTGTCATTTTCCCTCTCCTGCGTTTGACGCTTTCGCCCAGTCTAGCTAAAGGACAGGCTAATTTATGCCAAAGCACACGGTTATTCTCTGCATGGTAACCCCTCCTTCACCAATGCAACGATACCCCCCTTCCTGACTCTCACTCATTCACTGAACTCGTTTAAGGAGACTTACGTTCCACCCATCAAGCTACATACAGAGGCTGTGATTTAAAAGAACGTTAACCAACAGCAAAGCTTAACATTTCAGACACAATTCTAAGAAGCCTGGGGAAAGCTCGGTTTTTTTTCTAATAGAATCACAGTGCTCAACCCTAAATAAAACAGCATGAATTTGTTTATAAAATTAAAACACATATCAGTATATTAATGTATAATATAATTTTAATTTTACTTACATCATTCTCAATTATACACAACTTGAACTGATAATTACATACGTATACTATAAAAAACATACCACATATAATATTTTTTTAGAATTTATATATAGTGTTTAGAATAGGTAGATTTTTAATTACTGATAAATACAGAAATAATGCACAACACCTTCACATTCCTTAATTCTTTGAAATCATTAGTCTGATGCTTTAAATGTGCATTTCAGAGAAAACTCTCAGCAGTGAAGTGCCCTGTTCCCTCACCCTTAAAAGGTGAGCCACTGTCAGCGGGTGAAGACTAGGGCCTACATTCAAATTACATTTGTCCTTAACTATGGCATGGATTCAGTCAAGTTTTGTCAACATTTGTCCTTATCTGTGGCTGGAATTCAATCAACTTCAACCAGCATTTGTGCTTAACTTACAAATAAAAATGTGTGTTATATTACTTGACGAACACACGTTTGGATATTAGCTGAATTTGCCCAGCTTTGTTTGTGAAGACTGAAAGTATTTAATAATATAGATTTAACTTAATGAACCCAGTGGATGACAGCAGACTTGGTGATTTTACTGAGTAAAAACCAAATTATCATATTCATTTTGGAAGGGAAGGGCTGTGTTGCATGCAGGAAAATGGCAGCTATCTGGGTAAATAGTCATATAGGTAGGATTCAGACAGGGCGAACAGCTTCTAGAAAATTCCTTCTCTTCCTTCTCACAACACACAGAAACCAAAACATGCCTCACAGATAAAAGGGTGCCTACAGATCTACTTCCATTCTCTCAGTCTCATTGCAAACTACATCACAATCACAAAACGAGTGGACAAGTCAGTTCCAAGCGATAAAACAACATATTTTAAACATTTTTTTTGCTGCGTGTCTTGGGAACCAATCAAGTTAAGCCATTTAGCTACAATGATGGCCATTAAATGTACCCATGTCTATTCTGTATCGCGTACCCTAACGAAGGCTGCAAGCTGCAAAGCGTCATTGCGTTTTTAGCTTTCGCCATGCATTACCAAAATGAATAAAGTTCATTTTTTCTCTACTTTCTTTTCGCTCTGCTCCCGCAAAAACGTCTCATGCAATATTGTTCAAGCCGAAGCAGCATTCCTTTCCTATTGCGGGTCCAGAACAAATCACACTGGCGCACATACACAAAATGCTACCCCGCTCTTGCCAATATCCTGTTCTTGGAAACGCAACTATACCTTCATTTTTGGGATGTATTGCTTCGTATAAAAAAAATAAGAACTAAAAGCTATATAATTCCTCTCCAATCAACCATACTTCATGCTTTCACTCAAAGAAACGGTCATAAAATGGAAGCAAAGAATTGTGATGTAGGATGTCATAGACTTAGCAGGACAGCAATACCCCCTAATTTGTTCAGTGACTTCATAAACAGGACAGTTTGCATATACTGCAAAATCCCATTTGTAATATATTCAAGAAAGTATAACTCGGGAATAAATTGGGGGAATAGATTTTTGGAGGAAGACGGACACCTGACTTTTGTCCAAAATGCTCTCTGGCTATACTTCCACTTGCATGTCAATATTTACAGCACTGTTCTGAAGCTACTGAATCAGGATAAGCAAAGTGGGCCTACAAGATGCACAAACCAGACATGCAGAGAATTCAACTGTGGTTATAAAAAAATAACAGCTAAAAATAGAATACAGTTGACATAAAAAAATGATACTTTGCGCCTGCACTGTTCAACGATGGAGGCCGGTGTATATGGTTATATGGTTATGTCTATATTCTTCCTAAGCTAACGATTTGTTAACTGTGCACCTTCGCAGCGCTATGTGCACGCCTCTTCGCAAACACGTCTCCATTGATCAGTCCGCCGCGCGGACGGGGTATCGACTTTCTCTGTGACACCGCGCCCTGAACCCGGCTGAACCACGAGTAGACGGCGGAGCCGAGCTGGGCGGCGTCCACGGTGCACTGAGCATTGCCACGGGGCCCGCCGCCACCCCCCCACCATCCACCGTTTCGCTTTTTTTCCCAAACGCTATTTTTTTCCTCCTCTCTCCATCCCTCTACTCCCTCTCTCTCTCTCTCTCTCTTCCTTGGGGGTAGAGTATGCTGATATAGAACCAGGCCAGTGTCACTCAATGTTGTTTTTTTTCTTCCTTTTTCTTCTTTTCTTGGCCCTACAGAAAAGCGATTTCTTTTTTTTTTTTCTTTTCGAGAATAATTCCCTGACTTCCTTTTTTTTATGTGGGCGGACTTTTTTTCTACCTCCCTCCGATTCGCTCGAGAAGGTCTGGCTCTCAAAGCAGTTCCCCCAAGACCCCCGCTGGACCCGTTTGCTCAGCGCGCGGCGGTATAGGTGTGAAGGCCATTGCAGAGATGGGAAGAAAAAAAACCCCACACAAATCAATGTGTTTGTTTAACGCACACCCCATTCTAAAGCAAAAACATACCATCTGCTCAAGAAGATGTGATGTTCATTGAAGCTGCTGAGGTACCAGGCTCCATGCAAAAGGGTTGTGCTGTGCAACACTCAAGATTCAATCCTGCAAACCCTCATGGCTACAAATGTGGCACTGGCAGGCAACTAGGCCCACTGGCTGCACACTGGTGAGCATCTTTGGGGCCTTAGACCATCTCAAAGCCCCCTGAATTTTTCTGGGCTAACCCCTTTATGGCTATAAGTCATGCTCTAACCATTGCTTGGAGCCTCTCCTTACCTTCACTTTCATCTATAGCACTCTGCAGACTTTCCACTATTTATTTAACAGACATCAGAAATTAACTGCACTGAACCAGCCATCTTTGGCTATGTGTGAAGTACTCCACACTGCAGTTTCCTGGGTGCTGAGCACTATGGGCTACTATAACCCCTCTGGTTTTGGGGGAGACAGTCACACCCCCTGCACTCGGCTATCTATACACCAAAAAAAAAAAAAAAAAAAAAAACTCATTCACCGAAAGTAAACCCTCATTCCGTATGTATGTAATTACAGCCTGAAATTAATTTCACATTTTTAAAAGCGAAAAAAACAATACTGCTGTCCAATAACTATAGGACTTTCCATGGATTTTAGGCCCATTGGGCAGAATTAAAGGGGTAACTTCCCCAAACTGCATATTTATGTGAAGTATATCATATCAGACAAGTTTTCTGTTGACCAGCAGTGAGAGTGTGGAAGCTATGCTAGGGTTTTTATAGTCTGCATTTGTCACATGCTAACAATGCTAAAAATAAAATGGCTGTCTACGCAAACCTGGTTAGCGCATTGCTAATAGACGCCTTTAAAGACATGCGAGAATATACATCGCTGCATGTGCGAGGCGGCTTTAGGAGGATTTCACAAAATGAACTTTAACAGACAAAATAGATGGATCATTCTTCAACGCATTTCCAAGCTGCAGGAACAGAATACACGGCCGATGTGTCAAGCAGACCCTTAAACACCCAAACACAGCCTGGCAAGCTCAGCTACAGCTAAAATATAATACCGCTGAGATACGAATAATTGTATTGGGAAAAACCAATATTTAAAAAAAAATAAGTTTAGTTTTTTGGCAGCAGAATCCAAAACATGCCAACATCCGCGGAACAACCGAAATAGAAGAGGCGAAGAGAGAAGCGCTAAGCCTGTGGAGGGTGAGGGGGGCGGGTTAAACCCCCTGTGTATCAAACTCAGATAAAGACAAGTGAGAGAATGGAGGAGGGAAGGAGAAGCAGCATTGAACTTTGACTTGAGATTGTGTGTCCAGGCCAGAGACCAGAGTGAAGGCAAGCTTTGGAAGTTTGAGGGGGGTTTAGGGGGCGGTGGGGTGGGGGGTTCAGAAAGGGATTGGGGTGTAAGGATGGGAGGGGGTGGGGTGCACTGCTGGGGGGACCGAGCCACCCTTTCCATATGAGCACACTTTTCACAAAGAGATTCTACCCAAAACCCGGCCCCGTCCCCCTCACGCCCAGGGCTAACTTAAGGGGATAAGGGTCCCGGGACAAAGGGATCCAAATACCCATTACACAAACCACTACCTCACCACCTTATTCGCCCCAAACTCTGGCTCTGGACAAATTGGATCAGACTATCTGAAAGGACAGAGGGAAGAAAGGAGGGAGGGAGAGAGCATAACAGGGGAAAAGAAAGGGGGAGAGGGGGATTGATAGAGAGGGAGAGAGAGGGGGATGTGAAGTGTGAAAAAATCCAAACATTCAGAGCCGGAGTGAGAGAGAGAGACAGAGAATCAGATACAAAGAGATTTGCTTTGCACTCAACGCAGATTAACAAAGTCTTGTAACTACAAGAACAAAAACTCCAGGAAAAACAGTCCATGAAAAAAAAGTCCACTTTTTTTTTTTAGCAAAATCTCGTACCTGGTTAGAGTGAGATGTGAAATATCGTCCAACCTGTTTACAAAGCGCGGAACAGAATGGACGATAAAATGACATTAGACACGGGGGTGTGGCGGGAGCATTAGGGGGTTGGGTTCCACGGACCGAGGCGTCCTGTGACCTCACAGAGGTCGATGCCCGAGAACCGAAAGCTTTGGGTATTAGATCCCGTAATCCAACTGTTTGCACAACACACGCTAACAAACACTCGACTTAAGTAGAATTAATATGAATCAATGCCGAAATCTTATTACAAAGAATAGTTCAGAAGAGGCTTATGTGATCTACATTACGGAAGAACCACTGTGCTCTGTCCTTCACATACACAATTGTGCTTGCAGTCTTTTCGGTTAGGGACACTAATGATGGCGGTCACTTTAATGGCGAAAGTATGATACTAAAAACAATGACTACAAAATAAGATTTTCAAAATAAGATCAAGCATTTTGAATATGCACATTGTTAAAGGCACACTCCGGCCGAAGGTACTACCAGATTTATACGCAAATGTACGCATTCCGATTGAGTGACACATGACTTCGCCCACTTGTTGGAAAAGGGAAGCCTCTTCAGTACAGGACCTTCATGGACAGAATAGCTACATTACATCTGTTACCGTGCAAATATATACCTGAGGGCTATGCGAAATTATCTTAGAAGGAAGTCCAAAATATGTACTTTTATGGTTCAAGTACTCATACTTTCACTGACATGACGATTTTCAGACTCAATCAATCTGCAACATCACTTTCAAGCGACAGGATGCAATGTATAGCTAAGACGTAGGTCAACAGGTGCTTTAACGCTTTGCCTGGTGTAACCTCAAAAAGCCAAAGCACTAACATTATGGGTGTTAATAAACGGAACCTGGTTATCAACAATCAGTCCTTTTTATAAGTGCTCTCAAAAACACTTCAACTGACAGAGAACTAAAAGTGTTGATGCTAATAGGCCAGACCGAAATTTTATTTTTGGAAATGGAGTGCATTTCCTTTATCGTATACCAATGAGAATATCGGTGAGAAGAACACCAGAAAATACAGCTGTCTCATCCTGAAGGTACTGTGGGACTGCTTGAGGAGAAAAGCGCACTTCAACATCCTACTGTGTGCACTGTTTACCTTGCGTTTGTGAAATGCGTAAGGCTAAAACGCTTGGCACATTTGCAGCATTTTTCAACTGCTTAGCGATAGTATTTTTTTTATGTTGAAAATGAACTTCAGGGTCAGTTGAGATACTATGTTTTGGACTGCATACTTAGGAGGGTTATTTTTAGTCCTACATACTACATACACAGCAAAAGGCGTTAAAACATAAACCCAATACTGCAACGTATGGGTGTCAGAAGAGTGGATCTTGGCGGCTCATGTGTGAGTATTGTGAGTCAGCAATGGCCATGGGGGGTATCTGAAGGCCTCTGTGATGGAGGTGATGATCAGTGCTGATGGGGTGTTGGTTATTAATTTGAGGATGGGGGTAGGGTATGGAGCAGGCCTTCTGCCTCTCGGCAGACTGGAAAACATCTTTGTTTCCCTCCCTCTTTCTTTTCATAAATGATGCCAGGCTTTATGAGTGCCTCCTAGACATTGAGGGAGCGGCCTACAACGTCACCTGCTAACATAGCACTCTGTGATTGGCTGTATGTATTGTAGGTGGTGTCTGATTGGCTGAGAGACGGTTCCTCACCTGTGATGATGCCATGGTGGTATTTTATGGTGGTCACTGGTCCCTTTTCAACACCCTGATTCTTCCCTCATATCCTGTAATCCCAAATAAAAAGAGAGAAAGAGAGTCAGAAGAGGCCAAGTTATCATAATTTACTTCAGTACATGTCCTGAAAGCACATGTGATATAAAATATATCAACCATCACAACAGATCTAACATTTCAATTTGAGTTATTATATAGAACAGAGTACCACAATTGTATAGAGTGGGGTATGAAGTATAAAGTGAGATATAATGGAATAGTGTGGTGTTAATACTGCAACACCGAGTATAGTCCTGTGTTGAGAGGATGTTATGGGAGTATAGTATACTCTCCCTAAAAGGTGCTTTGCTACACCATGCAAAATAATGATAGTGACATAAAATTGCAAAGCAATTAAAATAAGTTTTCTTTGCTAACCGAAACACACACACACACACACACACACACACACACACACACACACACACACACACACACACACACACACACACACAGCTTCACAGACACACACGCAGGAAAACAAAAAAGAAGGCACAGACAAGGATGTGTATACACACACAGAGAAATGTACAACGCAAAGAACACAGGACAGCATAGTATGATAGACACACATAAATGCACCTACAAAACAATTCTCCTTGCAACACATTTAATGTAAAAACAATTAATATCAACTCCTAATCTCATAATACAGACTCTCCCTCACACACACATACAAAAACACACAGTTGGCAGTGTATAAAAGTGTTCAAATGTGGTTCAAGCAGAACGCTATCCAGAAGCAAGTACTGTCCCTACACGACGGCACTGGATGCATCTACATGTGTCTGTAGCCATACAGCCCCACCAAAGCTTGCCTACAAAGGCCCCACGTCCAGGCTAAGAGTCATACCCACAAATAAACCTAACATGTAACTTAAGACCTGTTTCTTCACAGGACACAAACAAACTACGTCATTTTCAAATGTGCATATCATATACTGCAGGTACGAGTCTCTATCTATTAAATTATAACTGCATAATTGTTCAGTCTGGAGTGAGAGTAGCGAAACAGTTATTTTTTAAAACCTACATTGCGGAGGCAATAAATAGGCGAACATTCATACATTCTTTGGACATGACTTCCATTGCTGATCTGGAAAGATACGTCGTTTTTTTTTAATCACACCCTTCGCCATATTCAGGAGCAAATCAAATTACTGTTGAATACGCCGAGTTCAGTCAAACCAAATTATATTTATGAAATCCGTTGTACGCCACATTTTATTTAACATTGGCTATCAAAACGTCTATTCTGTGGGGATTAATCATTACATAAATATTTTAGGAATACAATATCTCAAATAAAACCCAATATTTATTAGATAGCCAACAAATGAATACACATATACATCTGTACACGTTTTTTTCTTACGCTCAACTATAGAACTTCCATTAAGAAACTGAATATTTTGATTAAAATGGTTGACATTAAAATGTTTGAGTTTTCTTTTTAAAATACAAGATATTATATATCACTTCGGCTTTTGTAGATGTTCAAAGAATTGACATTATTGGCTACATCATCGCACAATAAAGTACAGAAATACAGACAGTAATACTGCCACAGGGGAGAAAATCTTTTTCACTCATAAACTGACTGAAACCATTTAACATCAAACGTTTAACCGGGTCTGTCGCAAACTATTTTATTGTGAAAGAAGCTCCATTTTAAAAATGTGCTTGTCTGTGACAAAAGCTGTTTCTGGGTGTTAATCCGAAAACATATAGATTGCCCAGCAAAATCTATTAACGCTTAATAAAAATCCGTTTTTTCCCATTTTGTATCCATATGTATTGGCTGTTTGCAAAATAAAAAGTACTGCGTTAACATATAATATTAACGTACAATATCATGGTCCAAATTAAAAAGCTTAAGTTAGACTAATTTTCCAAACAAGGAAGTCACACTGTAAGGAAGCAATATAATAACACCTAGTCGATTTCACCGTCGATTTGCACGTGGAATATTTAGACAACTGCTGTACAATGAGTAGAAAAGACTTGTGGTTATTTGATTTCACCGAACTGTATAAAAGCTCATTATGTAATGCATAAATGTTATTTTTTATGAAAAGGCTTGCAACTTGTCCATTTATACTTACACATTTACTAAGAAAATAATACCAATGAATACAACAGACGGTATATCGAAATTTCCAGGGGTCATTTATGAATAGGTCTTACAGGTTCACATTATTTCACTGTGCAGTGACTTCCATATTCATGTAAGTAGACCGCTGCTTACTTGTGTGCAGTACAGAAATTACCATTAAAATCGAATATTTTATTAGCAAAAAGAAAGTTAAGTGATATTTTTCATAGTAATAAGCTAAAAGTAATGGCCTAACAGCCTCCAAAAATTATTTAAACTCTCGCAAGCATGGCCAGTCAGCCATCTGGTTGATTTCAATGAACACTGTTTCACCGACAAAATCAAGTCTATTGTCAAGTACATTCTAATTCAAATTAAGGCTACAGCTGATACATTTGAAGGTGGGAAAAAACGCCATAAAATAGCCTCCTATTAAACAATTCCCCAAAATACATTTTTTACACCCACTTCTTATTCTGAAAACTGAAATGCATGTGAAACAAAATATTAACTCCAAAACATATCTGTAAGATGCATTTTTTCCCCATTTAGCCGCTGACAACTGACATTATACAGTTGCTCTGTTCAAAGCACTCTCTCCTTCGAGCTTGCTCCTTATATAGTTAAGAGGCCGCGATTAACAGTCTTTCAGAAACAATGCGTTTGTATATTAAATCATATTTCTTTCAATGCATTCGCATTAAAAACACTATCATGCTATACCAAGCGGGTTCAAAACAACTCCCGCACACTAAGCCTTCATTCTTTCATTTCGTTGCACGGGTCAGAGGCGGTTGCTAAGCTACTAACATCAGAGTTCACATGCTCAAAAAAAAAAAAAAAAAAAAAAAAAGACATTACATCGCTATATATTCGATCTGTTGGCAGTATTATCAGAATAAATATAGTCAAATTTATATTAGTGTATAAAAGATTTCCCCACGACCCTGTTGTTCGAGGGCGCTGTGGACCCGAAGAGGGTCAAAATAACAGTAGAAGTGAATAATAATTGTAGCCTTAGAACAGGCCTAACAACGGCTCTGGTAAACGTGTGGGGAATGTTTTTTATACATTTGTGTAAAAATGTTTAATTTTTAAGTTTATAGGCTAAATATATTCGGCGCTTGCCGATACTGTTAATACTGAAGGGCGGTCGTTCTCTGTGGACGGAGCTCGCCAGATGCTCGAGGCAGTGTGAACCGCGGGAAGGGAGAGCTCGATGCCAGCCCAAGAGGAGAAGATGCTCGTTTGAGAGGTAACAATAGTTATATTCGAGAATAAACATTTTCTGTTTTCAACTGCAGATATTTAGCTGCATATCTCAGTAAAACGACGATGTTTTAAAGTGACACAATAGTGTTTCGCTTGGTTTATTATTGCCTTTTTGATAATATTGAAGTGACGACGTCAACAAACCGTGCTCATGAGTTCAAGTTTAGCGGAGGATTTGGGTGGACAGTTTGACAGCATGTTCTTTGAGGGACATCTCTGCCACAGTTTGAAATCCTTAACCCCAACCTCTGTGAGGGCACTAGGCCCCTTTGAGAAGCCTGTGGTCTTGCATAAATAACACTGTCTCATGAATTGCCACAGACCACCACGAGTCTTGGAATAAAGTAGCACTATTGTTATTGTGCTCTTAGCATTACAGCTGTTGGGGACCAGTTTCAGTTCTTTCACAGCAATGTGACACATTGCTTAACTTTGTGTTACCAAATAAAGGGAGAATTTTATTTTTTCCTTTTATCTTTAGTTTATGTTTGATACTTGTACTGAATCATTCATAATGTACTGACTAAAGATCAAGAGAGGCAAGATTACATTAAAATTAAATTATAAACTGAAAGTTATAGATTGTTGTGAATTGAATACTGATTACTCTGTGTTTAGTAGGGATAGATTCACCACAATGACACCTGGACTTGCAGTCCTGGTTTTAGTTCTGACAAGGGGCCACAGATTATAAAGATCAAACAGATGTTCACCTCTTTATTTTATTCTTAGCATTGAAAGTTCTCTACCTCTGCTGTTGACGCTGAAGCATTCCAATCTATCTCATCTCCTGAAACTGTGTCAAAGGCAACCACCAAAGACCATGCTGAGGTAGGTGCTCCTCACTGTCATATAGCAGTGAAATGCTGACTATTAAATCAGCTCAACAGCTGACAGTACATTCTGCTATGAGGAAGTATATGTGATCTCTGTTGGACTACAAACTCTTATGAGCATTAAATTGTGAATACACAAGCTAAGTATCTGGTGTTCCCTACAGAATCTGTGACGGTGTCTTGCAGCAGTGCAAAGAACCCTTGCACGTCGCCGATTCAAGGGGAGCCATGTGCTTTAGCTTCTCTGTGTGGTACTGAGGCTGTCTCTATGACAGGCTGACATGTTTCCTCAGTGGGAGCTGAAGTACAAAGACCACCTAAGGCCAGCTTTCTGTATAATCACAACTTCTCCTAGTGTTGTGCATTTTTTTCTTCTTTCAGCTATGTTTTTCTTATATCGGAGTTGCGCTGTAGGAAAGATATATCAAACTATGATTTAAAAGAGGCCTGAAATGGTATAGTATATACTAACTGCTCTCCATACCCAAAATTGTACCAAATGTATTTTTGTGTGTATGATATGTCTATCTGCTAATCAGTAGGGCTGCTATCCAAGCCAAGCGCAACGCACATAATGAGCGAGGACTCTTTTCTGTTGTTTTTACTATACTGGCAGTGACAGGAGCTTCAAGATACTGAATAAGTATCTTTATTTTCATTAAAGTGGCACTTGTTTAACTAGCTATGCCATATCCATGATAAGAGTGCATTGACATGAGAGTGAATTGATGCCTTTCATTGTCTGGCCATGTTTTCAAGAAGTATTGGTGAGAGGAAACACACACATAGTAATGAAGGCATTTTTATGTTAGCCTCTAAAACAATACTGATGGCAATCCGAAGGCACCTAGCATGGAGGAAGTAGTCTATATGCAGACACTTTAGTGCATGCATCAGCCAAAATACAGCACTCAAAGGTGTTACCATCTGGATAAACAAATCTAAATAAAACAATGCCATCAATCGTTACTGAAACTACCAACAAATTCTTAGTGAGGAACTAAAACACAATACGAAGCATTATGTCTTGCATTGCAGGTGTCTGGACTTTGTCCAGATGAGCCCAACTTGGCCCTACTATTGTTGTAACTTCTGATATCATTCTTTATGTTTTCAGGGAGGTATCACAAGAACAAGAGAACACATAATGATGAATGTGAGTATTCAGCCAATCTTTGATTGTCCTTTACCTCCAACAGAAATCCTTAATATTTTTCTTTTTGTGTAATTGTTCTGCGTTACATAATTGAAACGTATACTTGTGTGATGTTGTACAACAACAACCAGTGAAAACAAACACATGGCTGTCTTATTTGTTTTCTAAATGTGGTGTTAGGGACTAGGGACCACACTCACATGCAAGTGCATGCAACGTTCATGTAACACATAAACAGTGTCATCTATACTGCAACTTTATATTATCTGCACCACTGTATATATATATCATTTTATGTGGAACAAAGCACATTTAAGACACAAAACACAATTAAATAGACAATTATCTATTATCTGGTACAATGTGGTCTAACCAGAGAGCTTCAGGTTCAAGTCCAATGTGGGGACTTATTAAAAGTAACTTAACTTCAGTTATAATTCCAGTGTATAAGTGAGTCATACATTTAAAAGCAAGCCATGTGACTTCACCTTCAGTTAACAGCATTTGCGGCCAAATCATTTTTGTAATATTTCCTGTTTACACCGCACAGTCAACGATTAAACCCCAAAGCATCCCCAGTTGTGCTGCTCTGGAGTTAATATGGCTTCATTTACATCCAATTATTTGTGTAATAGTACTGAGCAGTAGTAAATCACATTCTGAATCCAAAAATAATTCATTCATATTTTATGAACAAACAGGTGTGGCAGAAGTGAAGGTGTACGATTGAGAATTTAAAGCAGCCAAATCTGTAAACATCATGATCATTGTGACATGATTTATCTTAGATTTCTACCGTTCAGCATTGAAATTTTGGTAACGTGTATGAATTTCTTAACGATTGAAAATGTTTTAAAATACCTGCTTAAATTCATTCTTCAAAGCCAGGACAAAACGGTGTTATATTATATATATGTTGTTATATATTATATTGAAATGGCTGTTTTGTTGATACAGACATGGCGCTTATCGAGAATTTGCCGGAAGGAAGCTGAGACAGAACTACAGGTAAGCCTTTGGAGCGATGGCCGCAATGAGAAACCTTAGACGCAAATGCAGTCTGCAAATGTACAGCCCATTTCTGGCATTACACAATCAGGTAAAATCCATCAAAGCAACAAGGGGTTGATGATGCAAATAGGATACAAATGACCCTGAAGTGGCAGTGTTAAGAGTAAATTAAGGTGGTCTATTTTGTATAGTGTTGTATGGATGGGAGCCCTGCACTAACCATGTGATTAAAGGGTAGATTATAATTATAATAGCTTTTAAAATCTGTTCAGGAAAGATACAAAGCCATAAAACAGTAGCATTCCACCTTAAGATCTTCTTTAGCATCCCACAGTCAAAACTACTCAACCAGTCCTACCAACTGTCATTTGTGGACTTTCTAGAGACATGGTGGCAACACGAGGTCAGTCTAACAAGTCCTTCTGTAGGCACAACCATTGGTCATTGCCAAATGATACTTGTTAAAAAGTGAACGTTTCACAGTTCTATATATCTGTGAAAAACAAAGTCAGAGGACATTAAAAACAATCACATTTATCCCCAACAGCCATACTATCCATCACTTGCTTGTGTAGGTAATTTTAGCTTTCATAATCATTTAAATTCAAACGGGCATCCAGGTCACAGGGTAGGTCCTATCAGGGTCTGTCAGTTGTACTTACAGCTACTCTGATTTTGGAGTTATTGGCATCTTTAGCCATACAAGCAGCAACCATTAATAGCAAACGGCCTGTAAACAACACAATCATCTCGACATATAAAAACGTAAGTATTTGCTGATTTTGATATGTCCATATACAACATATTAACCAAACCAAAAGGTAATGAAATTTGGAGGCCTCCATTGTTAAGGGTGCAAAATAAGAAGTTTTCTATATGCATGTTACATGATTTAAATGCAAAAACCAAGACCTTAAAGTAATAACAGCATACTGTTTGTGGACTGAAATGAAGAAAAAAAAACATTTTCATGGGGTGTAGTGTTTTCCTGAAAAATCTGCTATCAATACTAACAGTGACCTGACCAGAAAAACAAGTGTGATGTTTAATGTAATGGTGTACATTATGACATCTGTACTCACTATAATGTTGCCTCGCTTCATCCTTACTGTGTACAAGAAATTGACTGAAGCTTTTTGATGTACTATCATTTTCCACAATTGATAATGGTTTCATGTTTATATTACAAAGGCCTTTTGGCAACTTTCCTAAAAGAGTTTTTCTATAGAGTTATGAAAAGTAAGTAAGCTTTTAACAGCTCAATACATACAGAGGTATAAGATGCACAGATCACGTAAAGACCGTTAGTATTTTCCATATTGCATGATACAGAACACGCAAGTACTAATTCAGCTTGTCAAAACACGTGACTCCTGAGAAGGGACCAATCGCTAGAAACGTTTCTTTTAACCATTTCTACGCGTCTTCAATTCGTACAGCAATAGCGCAATTATAACAATTATATAATATATAGCTTTTCAGAAACACCCGTCTCCCGGCTGGTTTGAAGCAGCGACTATCACAAGATTCATATAATTTTCATAAGGCCCCCATATCTTCAAAGATTCATGCTGTCAACATCGCGTATTTACATCGCGGTTTGAATGGAGTCTGCCTCTGGTTGAAACGATTCAATTTTGACCTGTATAGCACACATGTCTTTTGACAGGCAATACTGGCCATGTAGTTGCCTCGCCAGAAGTACATATTCCGTTAAAATACCCTCTCGCCCACCGGAATTGTCTTCATCGGCATTTGTTGGTGCTTTAAACGGACACTGCCTCTCGTATCTTCCAGCGTCCCTCAACCCTCTTCTCCCTTCCCCCGCTTCCTTGATTCTCCGTGCGCCGGTGGCGGTTCCCGAAGTCCCCAGAATTAGTTTATACATTCGGTTCTCTAGCTTTATGATATCACATAAACTCATACAGCTAGATAACCAAAGAGAAAAACTAACCCACGTCTCTTAAAGGGACCGCCGCGCGCCAGATGCTGCTTCTGTTGTGGTCACATGGAGCCATTACACTCGTTTCGTGCGGGTTCTGCGCGAGCCCACACACTATAGTGTCAGACTCGATTACAGGGCCTAGCCTGCTTGCGTGTGCATATGAATCTATTAATTAATCTGGTACCCTGCATTTGGAAACCCTCCATGAAAATCTGACTGTCTGGCGGCTGGTTTTCACGCACGTAACGACAGGTGATTCATAAAAGGTATGCTGTCGATAAGTTTTAGGGCCCCCTCGCCATTCACCCCAACAGGCGCGTACACACACACACACACACACACACACACACACACACACACACACACACACACACACACACACACACACACACACAGAAATAGAGAACGTGAGAAATAGAGGAGACATAACGCGTCTTTGAAGGCTTTGAAGTCTGACTTCTCTTGTCCAGACTTCAGCAGTTTTCATCAATTGGGTTTGCAGAGGACTGTTTTATACCTACAGTGCTTGTCCATAAATAATATAGAATTAAACTAAGACCACCAGTAAAATGCAAGCCATCTAACGCTTTATCCAATATCCGTCCATCTGTCTGGCGACACAAAACAATCAACTTCAACGAAAGAGGTTTAGTGGAATACCTGCGTACGACTAATGCCTTGACAAAAAAATATGACTTGGAACTGGGAGATGGGAAGCCGGCACGAGCTGTGGCTACGAAAATAAGTTCAACAGTCCTTTTGATAAAGAGTGCAGACTTTATACTTAACGTCCGGATGAACTACTGTGGGCTAAATGTTTGTTTTTTAATGTCAGTTCCAATCGACCCACTCAGAAAGACCACAAAACGGACGTGAATGTTGAGTAAATAATTAAATAACTAGATGACGAGGACATTTACCCATCAATATTAACTAACGTGAAGTTCAAACGGTCATACTAATAGGCTATAAAGTAAATATCATTTTATCAAGGAAAAGTTTCACCATAATCATGAACGTGTTTATATATAACCAATTCTGAGAATACCATGTAACAAAGAGAGGCAGCATTACACGCGAAACCTCCAACTGTAATATGACAGTACTTCTACAGCAAATTTCATTCACGCCAGGTTTGCTGTGGTCTTTTCAAAGTTACAGGTTGCTCCATAAACCGTGAACTTCACGCCTATACATTTACGAAGTTGGTTTACTATTCTGTAAAACACGTTCGAAGCCCTATCCTAGTAACCAAGCAATATTACCATCGTATCAGTTCTGACACCACGCTTTCATTAATTGCCCTAAATAATGTGTTGTGATACTGCTGCTCTAGATAGTGATAAACAACCATTCAGATATTTAAAAAAAAGAAATGCAGAAAATTCTACTCACAGTGCCAGTCTTTCGCTTGCACCCTCCATTTCCCCGAGAGAAAGAAGCACTTGTTTTATCCGCTCTATTTTACACTTGTCTTCATTCGGTCCAAAAGCATCTACAAATGTGTAATGACCACAAATCCTTTGTGCTGACAGTCCAGAAGTTGGGGGAAACGACGGCAAAATAACAAAATTACGGAGTCCTGCCATTCAACTCCTATCCAGACTTACGTTGACGACTATACAAGGGCCACGGATCTGAATACACGCACACAATCTGTTCAAATCGCAAGCACCTCGACCCCCACCCCTTCCCCCAGCTCCCCCGGGGGCCCTCCTCCAAGACACACACACGCACACACTCCATCTCTCTCTCTGTCTTTATGTGTGTCTCTCTCACACATACACAAACTCTCTCTCTATCTCTCTCTCTCACACACACATACACCTTCACTGAGGAGTCCCTACTACATATTGTCTTAGCACTACTTGGTAGCCTATATAATACTAAGGCCGAATGGAGAAGAAGGCTCAGCGCTAGGCTGGCTCTTGCCCTGAGAATCCCTACTATGGGACCTCCAAAAAAAAAAAAAAAAATCAGACACTCATCAGCCATGACGCGGACGCAGGGGCTCCCCAGACTCCCATGGGGCGCAGGGGTCATGTCACCAAAGTGTCAGTGACGTCACATATATTAGACGACCTTATTCACATGACTGCGCAAACACTGAAAGGCGACTAAACAGTCTGCATATGTACAAATTTAAGGCGGGTTCAAAATTGGCAAGGAAACACTTAACCCGGCCTTTCATTATGTAACCGCTCATTTTAAAGACGACATTTAATTAGCCTACTTTTCATTAATATATAAAAAGTGGGGTGGAAATACCGTATGGATTCAGATAGGCCGGTAATATTAATTAGCCTATGACGTAAGCTTTACCGAACAATGACATTACAACATATTGTCAAAGAGAACTCCTGTCTCCTGTAAAAGCGAACATTAAATAATTTCCATGTAGGCCACTTGAACCCGAAGGTAAACATGGGCCAGCAAGAGACAGGCTTCAAACTACAAATGGCAAACAGTCTCTTCAAGAATTTCCCAGTTTCAGATTTTAAAGCTGGATCCACATAACGCGATGCAAATTACAACTACATGCTACTCAGAATCTGCGCGTAATATTAAGGGGCGTATTTAACTAGGCTACATATGCTGACAACTGGCCATGTAGCCCAGCTAGGCTAGCCAGTTAGTTACAGTCACCGTTTTATAGTATTACAGTATAAGTACAAACGACTGTGGCTGCATGGGTATCTGTAAAATGATTCAGTTTAGCAAAACCACATTGGTTACTGAAACTGGCCTTAATTACAGTAATATTCTGAGAACAATTAGCATTATCCTAATTCCATGTCTTGCAAGGTTGTTGTCCGTGCATTTAAAAGAGTGGCCTAAGAAAATACGCCTACATTTTCACGACAGATCTCATTTTGACCGTCTAATGCTGTCGCAGACAAAGTCTAGTTGAAGTCCAAGCCTCAAACTACGTCACAATATGAGGTAGAACTTCCACGCAGCTCCAGTGACGCTCTTATTGCAGTCCTCATACGCATCCGAGGCGCCCCCTTTCAAGTTTACAGTACTATTTGCACCGCAGGGACGGGATTCCATACATAGGGCATAGCTTTAAAATGATGCCAAGAAAATAACTCTGACTTATTCTTAAATGGAAACATTATTTTATTAAATGAGCACTCCCATCGCTAATCCCTTGTACAACTATTGCATTGACCTTGCAATATAACGTTGGAATATCAAACAGGCAAATTGCATACATAGGCCTACTTCACTTTATTGTATGAAAGCAATGGTATAGCCACCACCTTTCTGAAGTTGTTACTTCTGAAAAACGCACATTGATAAAATAGAAATATGACTGGATAGTGTAACAATTGGTATTAATAAAATAGTCATTAATTTGTGATAAATTAAACTGGTGGGACGTAATTATCGGAGATTTCAAGACCATGTGATGATTTTATTTTCCTTCCAGCACGTGCTACATTACATTCAAGCTTAGATGTTGAATAGAATAAATGCGCGTGTCTGTTTTTTTTCCCCAGTTACTGTGAGACAGAAGTCTGTTCTCCAGACCCACGGTGTTTAAAATATATCTTATACATCATGACAATACTAACGTCTCCAGTTATAAACTCTGTCAGTAAAACACTCAGTAATGATATGCTTTGGACGAGACATATCAAACGAGACATATCAAATAAAATTATGTGATCATCTGTGATAAATAATTATAAATAATATAAATGACGATTGCATTTAATACTGCTGTCACAAAAGATTATAGCTGTATAATTGTATCTTAAATATTGCAATCATATCTTTTTGCACGCTGTCTAATATTCATATTTAAAATAAATATTAAAGCAAGGAAGGGTCACAAACACATGCAAACACACACACACACGGTTCGGGGGGACGGGTTGTGTAAAATATGAAGATATGATTATTCATACATACTGTATAATTTCTTTCTCCCAACATCTTGACTTTATTCATTTCTTCACTTCTTTCCATAGACCAAGTCCCCATTTTATATTAAAAAATGGAATGTTCCATGTACCTGATACAGAATGCACTGGATTGTACCAACTCAACGGAAAGGGGAATATGTAATCCATACCTATGCGTATAAATTGTGATTCCCGTTAGTTTTATTTGTTACGCAATATTTCGTAATTAATAAGTTCGCGAATGTGTCACTTGCGATTCGCACTCTAATATAATTGTATCACAAATCCTTTTTCCTGTTACTTAAATGAATAGAACGGTGAAAAGGCCTTTCTTTCTCCCTCCGCAGATACCAATGCATTCCCAACATAAGCATTTAAAGATAGAAATTATTGCTAGGTTTACCTTAACCTTCATATGTAATGCTTTTGTAACGAACAGTCTATTCTGTACACAGGTGTGAAACAATTGTAAGGGTCAACTTGCACCCACAAACTGATACATTGAGAATAACACGAGACATTAAAAACTAAGGGCAAAAATCAAAGAACATTCTCAGGAAATAATACAAATGAAACTAAACTGGATTTGTAAATATAGCCAACTTGACTAAATGTTTTTCATTTTCGTAATTAGAGCATACCGAGCTAAAAAAATAGGCAATTTCTCCAATTATTAGATTCGTTAATGAAATTCTGCTGGATTTATTCTAACCCGATACAAAAGATCCTTTAAACACAAGAAGGACCAAACAAAACTCTTTATTGTTTCATTTGTAAACTTAAACTTACAGTAAAATTAAACGTAAAGCAGCACAAAGGTTAAGTGGCATTTGAGAAAAAATATTATCTATAAAAAAACATTAATAGATACATGGTGACAATTTGGATAGGGTTATGCCATTACTTCGCTGTTCCAGTCCGTTGCTGTATTTCCAGAAGATGTGTGTGTTTGTGTGTGTGTGTGTATATATATATGTAATGGATGTAATTTTGCCCAGTACATTAACGAATATTTAGACATATCATAACAGAATAAGAATGAGATATTACTGCAGGTATTGTTTCAGGTATGGCCTGCGTATATGCGCAGGCTACTATGTGAACGTGGGAAAGAAACGAAACACAGAGATTGGGCATATTAAAACACGTGTCTGTTCGATAAACAGCACTGATCTGGCTATTAAACAGCTGAGGATGTAAGACTGGCTTTTTAGCATATAAAATACGCTCAACAGTCAATCAACCAATCAGAGGCCTTCCATTACTCATTAAAAGCTACAACGAAATCTGAACATTTTGGTGAAGGACAATTGTTTCAATTTATTTTTAGTATTTTTTAATGTTATTGTATTGAAAATATACGGTCACGTTTGAATTTAATGTAAACTCTAACCTGAACAATTTTGGACAGATCTTCCAGTATGTGTAGGCTATGTGTATAAGAAAAAGAGAGAGAGAGAGAGCTTTGAAATAATAACAACACTTCAATCTCTGCTTTTACTTTTGGTCAGACCTAACATGTATTTTAAGGAAAACAAATGTTCATACAGGGCCTGTTTCTTCAGAACCTGGAAATGTTCTTTTTAAAGTTTTAATTACTTTATAGCATGTATTTGTTATGGACATGTATTTGTTATGTTTGTTTGTATAACACCTTCAAACGAGACAATGACGCATGCTGCAGTACAAATTCAGAACTACAAAACCCAAAGCTATGGTAGCTTTAGTTTGATCATTTATTTTAAATCAATGTTACACATTTTATGATTTTAATTATTATTTTTATTATTACTTTTGTTATTATTATTATTGTTACTAGCAGAGTTATTATTGCATTCATTTTTATTATTGTAAAATGCAACCATTTTCGTCATCATCATGTTCATTAGCAAATAACAGTGCTTAAAGATGGCTTAAAAAAGGAACCCTGTTTTAAATATACTCTTAACATTATGATAATTCTTAGTAATTGACCAACAGGGTCTCACTTTCGAAGTTGATCTAAATATTTCATTTTTGGCGCATTCACACACTCCATCAGAGACTCTCGACATAATGTAAAGCGTAGTGTGCCTTTGGGCTAAATGCAATATGTCTACATGAATTAACTGCACTAGATTGGGGCGGTTATCATACCTTTCTTCTCCAAATTGTCAAGCTAGGGTACTGGCCAGAGGGCTGGCACACACCAGTACATGAGTGCCAGCTCTGTCTCTCTTTGCAGATGCTGTTCGGATTGGCTTTCTCAAAGGTTCCGCATGCGCATCAACTACAATCTGCTCTCATACCTCAACATACATTATTGGCTGCCGGTCAGCCAATGAGATATCAAGCGCTTAGACATCAATTCGCAAACAAAAGTTTTAACTAGCTCGACGCCACGTGGAAGACTTGATCATTAATGGTGTTCAACCACAAATTCTGCACAATTTAAAGTTTTATTTAATTATAATAAGACACGCAAACGTTATTGCTTGTATTTATCACATAAAAATAAACGTCTATACGACATCTCATTTTTTTCCTAAATATCAAGTGCAGTGGCTTCTCATAGCCGTGTTCATTAGAACTATTTATTAGGAAAGGATATAGGTAACATTGTCATTAATGCCTAATAACTGCGAGTTGACACGCTTGGGCTGACGAAAACTGTTGAACTAAAATCAAAACCTTTTAAAATGCCGTTTTATAATAATTTCTGTTTAAGATTTTTTAGATGAATTATAGATGATAATTCAAGAATCTCTATGGCTAATTGAAAAAAACATACCCCCACGCGCACCTCCTCCACCTTTTACAGTAAATTACATTAAACATCTTTACTACAGAACAGCAGACCCAGTACTAATGTACTGTACACAATTGCATACCGCCCCTCCAAAATGTGTATTTTCCTCAGTAAATTTGGATTATCAATGAAAACTTAAGGACAGCTCATTGTGTATCAAAACAGAATAAATTTATACTCAAGCAGGAGAACAGCCATTTTCAGCGATTCACATGTAAAATTGTCAATGTTGAAAATGTTCATTATTAAAGCTAAATACTACAGCACCGGTGATCGTTACTTTCACAGATTTCCCTCATTTTTGTCTATATCAATGTTACCGACGGGACGTAAGTGCCAAATGTTTCTTATAATTTCAACACACACACACACACACACACACACACACACACACACACACACACACACACACACACACACACACACACACACACACACACACACACACACACACACACACACACACACACACAAAATACCTTCACAATATACTTCCTTATGTTAAATGCCAGTCTAGCCAATAACCAATAATATCGTACTATTACAGTATACCCAATACCCAATGACTTGTTTGCTTTTTTTGTTTTACCTTTTTAGTTTTAGTGTAGTCCATCATAATGACGGGATGAGGTGTCAACTGTTGACATAGCGATTGGAACTTCTCACAAGTTAAATTAAGTAATTGCGCAGGCTGTTGGCCGATAATTTCTCATAAATGGCTCTCTCTCTCTCTGTACGTTTTATTTGACACTGAAATGACAGCTCATACAACGTGGCCTGATGGACTATTCCAAATATATATCCCTTCAATCCTGTTCTTGGCAAACCGCCTGTAGTTCTGCCTAATCTGTCGTCTTTCAAATAAATATGAAACCGGTTCCCTTGTAAACACGAGCCTCTTGCTGCAGCTCACTGGGAAATGTAACAAGGAAGCTCCACACACCCCTCTCAAGCCAACCCTGAGTTTATAGTTAGGAATTAAAGCAATCCCAACAAATTTACAGTTAAACGTACCCTTTAAAGGTTATATTTATTGTATTTTTATTTATATTTTAATTTTTCTCGTGGTCTAAAGAGGGCGTTTAAACACTGCAGTAGAGCGCTCGGTGCCTTCGCCATATAACTAGTTAGCCATTCAAATGAGAACAACTACATCGTCAGTATAAAGTAGAACCACAACTATTTCTCAGCAACGAAAAGGCAGTGTACCCTTTAAGCCAGTACAGTTGTTCGGTTGAGCTCGAGGATACAGTATTGTGCGCATGCCTCTGTCCACGGTGCTGAAATACAGCTGGGTCCCCTCACGTATTACGCAAGTTATTTTGAGGCATTTCATATCTTTATATAGATTATGTTACTGCTGATAGTGAATCCAGTTACACGGAGAGAGTGGATGTAGTGCTTTATTTCTGCTACCCTCGTGTATCTTAGTCACTGATTCAGTGATATAACCAACCCAGGCTGTTCCAGACCGTAGCACTCAATGATAACAGCATTAAAAGGTAGAATGACTTCTATGGACAGTCTGAAACACCTATTCGATTAATTTTCAAGCAAACCACCAGACTATTATTTAATCCATAACACGTTACTATAGAAAACGTTTCAGCAACCAATATAGAATAATATTGGAAAATTGTTTCCAAATAACTTCCAGAACGAACAAAAAATACTGTTACTGTAAATGTTAGGAGTACATACATCGTGTGTGTGTTTTTTTTATTTTATTTTAACACATACCCTCTACTATTGCAGTGACTTACAGCTGAATTGCTACTTGGAACAATTATCTTGTCAACCAAAAATAAGGACGAAATTAAATTAAACATTTAGTATGTGAAAATTTCAGTCCAGGAAAACGTTTATCAAAAAGTACAGTGCAAATATAAGACATGCCTACAGACAGCAATATTGGGTAGTAGGGACTGATGTTCTGTACTGTGCGACAAACGCAATAAAATACAGAAAATGTGAACTTATTTATATTAACAAGTATTTAAACAATGAAAACTTGAAATCTACTGTGGAAACTACTTGGAAACAGGATGTATTTTGAAGTATATATCATAAACAATCTCTTTGTTGTTATTGGTATTTTGATTGGCCTGATATGTAAGCGGTCCTTTGGGCGTGAATCCAACTTTGGTTAGAGCAACCCATAAAATACAATAAAGCGTGTGTAAAATGGTTATAAACAGCGTTTACAGGAGGAATGACCACGGGCAGCGTGCATCTCTGGAAAAAAACCCCAGAGAAAATACACTCCACAAATAGTAAAATGTCCTGTACAGCTACAGTACCTATCATAGACATTGCCTCATATTTGTGGTATAATATTAGAATTAATGAGAGCAGATGTGCAACTAAACATAAATGAGACAAATGTGATACAACCAATTAAATTGTTATTACAGCTATGAACGGATATTTTATGACGTGAGCACGTTCCCGCGAGCACACCCTTTAGAAATCAGAGGACAGAGTGATGTCACTGCACGTGACTAGCATAAGCGAAATTCTGTAATATTCAGAATCACTCAGGCGCGCGGCCATCCCGCGTTAACTGAACGAAGGTAGTATTTGCATGAAACTTAAAATATAACCCACGAATTTGTCTATTGTGTGATAATTAATAATAGAGTAATCTTTGTCTTGGGAAACAGGGTAGAAATGTATCACTCCATTTTGATCTAAAAATTTTCATGTATCTGTAAAATATTGCGCTATCAATCCTACTGAAAACTTCTCAATGTTTTCGCAATGTTGTGAGAATATTAAAATACTGTCAACAGGGTGGTGAATATATATGTTCAAAGTTGCAACTCCAATAGTGAAGAAAAAACCGACGCAAGGGCGATAATTTGGACATTAATTTCTGTATTTTAGCTTAATGTATACGTCTAATGATCAATGATTCTGTTAAAACTGAAAAGACGGTATGCGTTAATTCGGTCACGCGTGCGTGAATACCATAAAAACAGTTTGAAACAGTAATATAAAACTACACTAAGCTGACTTCCATTCAACTATTGGGTTTAATCCTTTCCAGCAAAAAGCGGCCATCTTAGCACCTGTTGCCTGTAAAATATATGTAAAATACAATATATCTGAATGTTCTCAATAATGAGAAACGGCGATAACAGTGTTGGACTAACAATTCTAATACAGGCCTATGTTGTGATCTGTTCGATGCAACTGCGTAAGACATGGGCCTACAACATCAATGTACTGCAAATGTAACTGTTAATATATCAAGTTTGTGCTCTGTGTATTATAAATGCTGAAAAAAATAGCAGAATGACTCCTGTGAGTTAGGTCAATTTTAAGTTATTTGTATTAAATAAACCAATTAAAAGTACATTCCAGTCAGCATACGTTGACATAAAATAGAACAACTTCACCAAAAAGGTCACCTAACCTAAAGAAAATATTCCGTTTTTTTTTTTTTTTCGAAATATTCGAATGTAAAAAACAAAACATTCACCGTCTGGATATATCTTTAAATGTATGGTACAATAGACCTGTAAGTGCAGAAGAAGACACGAAAAACATATAATGTATAATTAATGCTAAGACATAATATCTTTATATTATTTGGTAGAAGCTTGCCAATATTGGGAACTCTTAAAATTTATATTTTAATTCTTAGGGAATTTTTTACATTGCAAGTGAACATACATCCCCCTCCCACACACACACACACACACACACACACACACACACACACACACACACACACACACACACACACACACACACACACACACACACACACACACACACACAAGTCTTGCTTCTCTTCTATTTTAGTTCTCTGTGATTATTTTCACGTCGACCAGCCAACAGTTCTATCTCGCATCTAGTGCTTCAAAAAACTAAGAACAAACTGACAAGCTAACCGCAACAACTCTCAAAATAAGCAATTAATCTCGTCCAAGAAAAACGTAAATACCAGGGATAAAACTTCACTTATTTGAATGTAAAGATATGAGCTGTATTGTTTGAACGCATTTCTGTTGCGATGTTCTACAACGGACTGAGGGTGTAATTTACGCACTTAATTCTTAGCTCGCTATGAAAAGGTTTATTTAACAGAAGGGGGGAAAAATACAATCTTTTGTGTGTCGCCAAGATCCTCTCGGTTCCATTGTTACCCATTCCAATAGAAGCCCGATTAATTAATTTCACACTGTAGCTCGAGAGAAGATTTTCCCACAAACAAGTGACCGAGAAAAATTTTGCCCCAAAGAAAGAAGTCAACATCAAGTTCAACAACGTGCGCGCGCTCATTAGCATAACAATGACGTCTGGGGAACACAGAAGTCTTCTTAACAAGAGGGTCTGGCGTCAAGACACCACTTCCCAGACCCCGCAACACTTTCCCAGGCTCCGGCAACAATCGCACAACTGTTTGCTTTAAACGCCAGCGCGCGGGGCCACCAAGTTCAAATCGTGATTTAGTAGAATGCATAAAGGATGACTGACCGCACATTTCACACCGCTTTTAGTCTACCAAATATTCTCAACAACCTTGAACTAATTTTAAAAAATATATTTTTTAAAAAAACATAACAGTACGTGAATAAAACACGAATAACATAATAATAATATTACACTTTGTTTTTAAAATTACAGGATCCAACCCCTGCAATATATACGCATCATCCAATTAGAACTACATCCGTATGAATTAAAATTAACAAACTTTGGATCCTAAAAGTAAAATTTTCTGTTCAGACTAGGAAAACTAACAAGTAGTAACAAGCCAGTTGTACATACTTACATGTTTAGGGCCTTGGTATAATCCAAAATAAGGAGTAGGTGTCCCCATTTCAACACACTTTTACTTGGTTTGTTTTAACAAACAGAACAAACAGGTTGTGAGTTTGAAAATTTGTAACAGAGTAGGATGTCCATGACAAGGAAAGAAAAAAATAAAACTGAAAAAATAAAAATAAAAACGCGTCCGCTCACGTGTTACTCTATAAAACAGAAAACTACATTTTGCGAGTCCATCATATATCTTGCGATTTATGTCAAACTCGGCGATTACTTGTGCCTGACCGGCCTAAGACACAGATATAGAGTTGTGAGCCACGAGAGCTTCTCCGAATTATGTTACCAGCCAGCCTCAAGTCGAAATTTCTCACCGCGTCGGACAGAGAATCTGTTGAAGTCCGTTGTTAGTCGTTCCATTCTCCCTGCTGTCGTGAACGTGTGTAGAAACCCAAACAGCATAGCTCCCCCAGTTCATTGTCCATTGTGAATTGCCGTCTTTTGTTCCAACTCTGCGTGAAGGTTTTTTTCTTTTCTTATGGTACGTCTTGTATTTTCCTGAATCGTTTTTGTAGGGAAAGCATATGCGCAGCCGAAGTTGAGTGTGAGGGTGTGTGTGTGTGTGTGTGTGTGTGTGTGTGTGTGTGCTCGCGCGTGTGTGTGGTTGTGCGCGTGTGTGTGAGAGAGAGGGGGCGGCTTCTAGCGAGGACTTATTAATTCTGCGCAGGATGAAAATTTTCCCCTATGTTTAGGACAAGAAAAATTATACGAGAAAACAGATAGGCTAGCGTTTACTCGTCATGTGTGAACTCGGCAAATAGCCTAGCAAATTGCACCGCCCTTCACGACGATTGTCACACTTCATGCTTGGCCTGTTTATAGTTATTTTAGGAAAGGCTCGCGAACTTCAAATCTATTTCATCTCAAACATCTTCTTTTAAACACGGAGCGAAGATACCGCTGTTCATACATGTATTACTGAGTCTCTCGGTTTAACTTTTTTTCTCCTCCCAGTGAGGGTAACCCGTTTGACAGCCTCCATGGCACCGGTCCAGAGGCTCGTGAGTGGATTTTTCGTGCCCAGTGTGGCACGAACCCGAGGCTGAGGTACCGGAATACGATGCTTCGTCAGACCTGCATCACCCACACTTTATATAGCTTGCATGGTCTTTCGAGCTACCGACGCTCAAAAAATACAGAAGACAACGAAATAGACGAGATAATACCGCAAGAGCGCGTTGCTCCTTTACCCATGAAGCGGACCAGGCAGCTGCGCAGGAAGGAGACGGAAACATGACTGACACTGAAAGAGAGATGGAGGATAGAATTGCCATCTCTCCACTAACGAAAATAAAGGCGAGACCGAGAGCCACCGGAAGGTGCTTAGGAACCATTCCGACGCTTCTGTGCTCCTGAGAACTGGTAGACGGGTACTGAAACTAGGTTTTGGGTCACGTCGCGTTGCGTGAGGTTAAGTAGATCTATTTCTGCCTGTTTCCACCGAGTGCCCTTGCAAAGATCGGAATATTGTCTTTTTAAATCACGTATCCTCGTCCCAAGCTATATATTTCTCTTGCAGAAGCCAATGCCTTGATACAAAATGACGGTGCGCGTGTAGATTCCGGGGTTCAGTCGGAGGATGTAAAAAACAGTATTCGCTCAAGCTCTCCATATTTTACTACGTGAGTGATTGCGTCCTGACGTCATTGAGCCGGATAGGTTAACCCGATTTATATTTTAATGCAATTTTAAGAGGTTTGTACCCGCAGTTTTAGATACGATTCGGTATTCTACACTATGGTGATGTTATGGTCAACATGGAAAATTAAAACGGAACATTACATTAATCTTGATTTGACTTGCAATTTACTTAAATATCATATTATATTCGCGGAATACCGGGCTAGGGCTTATTTTGTTATCATATGTAGACATATTTGTTAAGTCATTACTCCGATGCAACTGAATGTATTCGTTGTCACTGCACCAATGTCTCAATATTCAAAGCACAATTTTGACTAAGTCCACGAATAACGTTGTTTCGAACTCCCTTTTGACTTTGAAAAATAAATGAAAATTTGGTTGGACCGTGACTTTTGTTTTTCTCGTTTTCTTGTTTTTAAGTGTGAATCTGTCACGTGGCAGCCACTGTTTCGCGTATTCATATAATTACATATGCTGCTCTCTGTTAGAAAAAGTACACTCTGCACCGATAGTGAGTGGCTATATTCTGCTACAGGCCTACAGAGAGAGGGTGGCGATGGAAGGATAGATGGACAGTAAGAACGAAGAACAGACAGCCTCGCAATTAATCCAAAATAACAGTTTGCAATAATATCTTTAAAATGGGATATGCAGTGTATATATTTATACAAGCAGCACTTCTAGCGACAATGGAAGAATATGCAGAAAACGCAAACATATTTTTTCAGTTTGTACACATTTTCTATGTAACTACTTCCAGAACTTAAAACTTCACAAACGTGATGCAAAACCCACCTGAATTAAACTACGCATTGCACATAAAACACGCCAAGCACATGCCATTCAATACATTTTAAGAGGCAGAATTGTGTTGATATATATCATATACATAACTATAGCTTTCCATATCTAGCAATAATTCAGATTTTTTTCTCTAAGTTTGTACATTTAAACTCCAACCATTTAAGGGGAACCAATTAAGGTGTAATGTTTGTGAAGCATTACACACTGAATGAGAGAAACACATGTCCCATTTTTTATTTTACTCCTTACATGCACCGCAAAATGCTCGGTATCAAATCAATCCTAATGAAGACTGAAGCTCTTTTGGAGTAATACAAAGCCTGTTGAGTTTCCATAAAGCAAAAAGATCTTGTCGGAGTGTCTAGAACAGCAAGTGACCACCTATTGAATAAAAGACATTAAAAGTGTCTCTCTTTGAACTTAAAAAGGCGGGAAACCCCCGCAAAATAACAGCAACATTGCCAGGCTCGTGGTATATGTTGGCTGCTCATTCTGACTAATGTACAAAATAATATCCTGTTGTAATTAACATTTATTAAAAATCGGAAGAAAACTGGTGTGGTTGATTAGTGTTTGTGTTTAACAGATCATTTTGGAAAGATTTCATGTAAAAAGTTACGTCTTAAGGTCTAAACTGTTTGATGTAAATATACATATATGAAAACGAAAACCACTTGAAAATAGTGGATGTACTTTAATTATTTTCAAGGCATTTTTTTCATAGGCATTATGTGGAAAAGGGTGTAAATCGTCACAAAATGTAAAAAAATAATTAAGCATGTTTTGAGACCAAGTCTGTATGTATTCGTGTATTTTAGTACAGTGGATGTGCAGGTATGCATGTTTGTAAATTGTATAATTCAAGAGCGGGGCCTTTCAAACTACCTGTAAGACTAAACAAGAGAGTTGCGACTAAACAAAAACGACGAACCTGTGCAAAGCACCTATGCTTAAATCGTGTGGATGTGTTTTTCACTCATTTCCGTTGTCCCGATGCAACTTACCACTGGACAGCCTGTGGCACGTGACAAAAACTTCGCCTTAGTCGCGTGCATTATAGTTCCCGTTAATAATAAAACAAATTAAACGCTGTAATGAAGCCCTGTTGTTACAGGTGTCACCAGAGATATATTGGGACTACCTTGCTTGCATGTCATACTGAGGTGTGAATTTTAAACACCCTTGACGATCATAGAATTATTATTATTATTATGATTATTATTATTAGTAGTAGTAGTATTTATTAGACATGATTGGGATGAGTAATGTTATTATTGTAACTATTATTCATGTTATTGTCATAATTAGTTGTAGTAAAATAAAAAAAAATATATAGGAGCGTACAAATACCTTTTATTATGGTCGATCTGTGCCATTGCATTCTCGGCTTTGCGTGTTGACCTTCTTCAAGTTATTTTCATTGGTATGTATGTAACTATTTTCCTTAGTGTGTAATGAAAATAACTGTAATGTCAATCCGCAATTTGTATGTTAATAGTACACTTCAATCTTGCAGTCAGCATAAATAAAATTGCGCTAAATTTCTAGTAATAAATGTAATAATTAAAATTCGATGGGAAAATCCAAATTATTACACTGACCTGCCTGCATTCCCAATCTTTGAATAAGAAAGTAGGCTATGAACTGATTGATCCAATGAGAAAAATCAACTTACCGCCACTCCGCCAAGAGGGCTAGCTACTTTTGAAGTTGGCTTGTATTTTCATTTCAGAAATAGAGTTATCTGCATGTTTACACCACATAAACATAACACAGATATACCTATTTTATTTTTCTTAAAACATACTAAATGAAAGCTGAATCCAGCCCTGCGCTTAACTGACTTTTTGCCTGAATGTCTTTTAAAATGGCGTGTTACCCGGAAAATTGGGCCCTTCAAACATTCATTCAGTTTTTAACCTGCACGTTTGCTGCTTCTTGTGTTCCAAACGCACGCCACATAAATCTGGGAAACTCCCAAATTCCCAACGGTGTAAAGGAAACCGGGTTATTGTGAAGGAATTGGTGAACGGCGGATGAAATTAACCTGATGCATAACTACGTCAACACTGACCTGTCACCCCCCCCTCCTTAACGTCATATCACGTTCTGATCAGTGCGCAGAAAATTCTTTTTCCATGTTGCATTTAACGCAAATGAAGGAAAATAGGTGACTACTTAGCCACACATACAACAGCTAAACAAAGTAATGTAATTTGCAAGAGTGGTACCATATATAGAAGTTAATGAAAATGGACTTGGCAATTAATGGAGTACAAATGACCATAACAAAATAACAATTTTGAAGATTGACTGCGTAGACATTAACTAAAGCAAAGAAAAGGATCACCGTTCATTTACTTACGGGGTTTAGCACTATGCACGTGACTCTAAAATGAGCCTGCGTCATAATCTATAGTAAATGTATTTAAGTTAATCGAACAAGACTGAACCCAGCGGTGTAAATACGGTCGCATGTCAGGGGTGTATTGTACAGTCAGGCTCCAATACAGTACATACACCACAGAAACAGCGACACACATAGGCTGGAAGCAGGACTATGCGCGAATGACTTGACTTTGGGCAGGGTTGCGTTATACTGTACGTTAATGCTGGATTCATGTTTACCTATTCATGTATACACGTTTGGAATCACGCCGCGAGAAATTCTTAATGGGGCTCACGTGTTTCACTCTTTGCCAATATTTAGGCTAATGATAGTTCCTAACTTCATTTTAAGAAGATTAGGAGATAGTCGCCCGGCGAGTGTAAATCTCTTTAAACCTTTTTTTTTTGGTAGAGGCTACTTTTGGGTGTATAATGGGCTATTTGGAACTACTTGTAACTTTGGTAGGCTGATGACAAAGTCACGTGCTAAAGGGCACATACACAATGTGTTACAACTCTATGTACTTTTTATGTTAATTTGATTTACAATATAAACACTCGTTTTATACTTTTTCTTATGTTTCTTTATTTTAGGAATACGACAAATATGAAGCGCAAGTAGGCTGTATGTTTTCAGAATTGTGTGATTATTTTCCTGCAATGCAAAACGTCTGGAAGGCAAAACGAATGTTCCTCTTACGGTTCTTGAGACTGTCTGTAACAAACATTATCCATATTTGCAACGTTTCTGGCAATAAGACGAATTTGGTAAACGAGTACAGAACAGCGTTTTAAATTGTTCGAGCATTTCAAAATGGCTAAATTAATGACTGGCTAAGTTGATATCTTCCAATTCCCTGACAGAACAGGGACCAAAACCATATATTAATAAGAACAGTGCTGAAACACAATTACTGTATTTGAAACACATTTATTTTTGTGTCATTCTTTATCATGAGGCCGAATAGTTACAAAAATGAACAAACATATTTAATGTGTATATACTTTCAACAACTGAACGTGTTGATCTCAAATAAGAAGTGTGAAAATTCGTTTTGGACACTGCAGTTTTTCGACTCTCTCCCTAGAGGGGTTTAACAGGTGGGAAGCCGTCGCATGTGGAAAGAACCGTTTAATGACTATTGATATATAGACCAACACAACGAGTGAACAACGTCATCTCTTGCTTCGGACGTGGTTTTGACTTTCAGTGGCTAAAATTAAATTCAATTTTATAAGCTATAAAAAATCGCCTAATATTGCTCATTATTTAAAAACTGTTTGCAATGAGGAGTTAAATAACCAGAAAACGTAGACCAAACAGTCTAATTTCAACCAAGAGTAGCATTCGTGATCGAACTAAGTAACATATAAATATAATTATTACTTGACATTTAGGGGAACGTTCGGTTGAATATAATATCCTACTTGAGTGAAATTGAGTTTGTTGTTCTTTTTTGCTTTGTTAATGATTATATAATAGTATAATACAGAATATAAATAATTATTTAGGAATTTCTGTGAAATTCCACAAAAAATAATTAATAAACATATAAACGGCGAATAACACGGCTAAATAACAAAAGTTTGTACATGAAATCACTTGGATTGTATTACAAATTACTGATCATTTTTTTAAAACTAAATACAGCCAAAATAGTCAAAATACTTTGATTCCCATGGCTAGTGGTCCTACATTTGGCGGAGGAAAGTATGCCAATGCAGGAAACACCACCTACCTGTACGAAATCGTCTTAATTATATAACTACTCTGCTCTTAAAAAATGAATCTAAAATGGTTCTCTTTGCCTACTTTTTACAATTAATCGTGGGCTAGAATTTCATTTTAACAAGTGAGACACCACAAATTCATATTGTGCTTCATCCAGGGTTACGACTCAGGGTTATTTTCCTTCTTGGGAATAAAATACAAATACTCTATTGATAAGTCATCTTTTTAATACACCGGTCTGCTCCTCAGGGCTCTGGCATTTTGTTAAAAAAAAAACCCACAAAACAACATTGTTACCTCTTTTTAAATTGATTTTGTATCTTATGTGTAAAATACATGACAACTCTTCAAAACTAAAAACACAAATAAAACTAACGCTAACATGGGAAAAGGATTTCCAACAGATTCGTGTTTTGTTTGACTAAGATGCTATATAGAAAAATATATTCAATTCATAAAGAAATCTGGCTCACCGTCTTATTCATTACACATTGACGCACAGGTGTGACGCAATTCTCTGTATGAGGTGACAGGTGAAAAGTCAGCCAAGATCCTTCCTGTCAAGTTTGTCCTGTTGTGACGCAAACTTATTTTCACGTACTTTTCGAGTGTCCAATGATATTCATATTTTGGCCACATGTCGTTGCTGGCTAATGACACGAGGTTGACCATACATTGGTTATCTGGGAGTATTCACCTGGCCGCAACTACTACTGCTTAAAAAGGTGTTTTAAAAAAACTGGGTTGAGCCTCTCATAGATGTTAAAGCTGTGTGGCTGTTTTCTTTGACATAATTATTATTATTATTTTCGAAAGACTTCAGCTATCCTTGCTATATTCAGTCACATGATGTTAAGATGTAGGAAATGTGTGTATTTTTGTCTCCCAAACTTACCCCTTTTCCCTGGGTAAGGGATTGGGAAAAGATAAAATATAAAGATAAAAATGTGTTCAAATGAAATTCATATTTGGCATTCAAGGTAGAGCTATATGTATATACATATTACTGTAATGTCAGAAGAGAAAAAATGATTCTGACATTGTATCACCCTGTACTGTACTACTGTAGGCCTACGTGTCACCCCAGAGTTGAGTTTGTTGTTGAATTTATAAAGTACTCTACTGATTTCAAAATGCACTTTTTAGAAAGTAACCAACACAGAAAACATACCATTACATTGTATAAACCTATTAAACGTGCTTGACTGACGTTTATCATCTAACATTTGAAAATCGCATAGTCATCTTGATATCAATACATAATTGTGTGTGTGTGCGTGTGTGTGTGTGTGTTTGTGCTGTTTCTTTGTTAGTGACATGTAAAGGTTTTAGTACTAAGACTTCAATTTTAAAATATGAGTTTCGGCGTTGTAACGTATTTGTAGTCGTGTTTGAATTGAATTTACATAATGATACGAAATCATTTTTACTTTTCCTGTCTGTAGTTTAACAATGTAAATCACACAGGTACTGTATAATGGTGACATTGGAAGAAGAAATAATCTTTATGTAAGAGTCTAAATATTTGTATTAGAATTGAATGAATTTACGTTGTTTTTTTATCATCTCGATAAAGTAAACTTCATATCTTAAGAAAACCTGCACATTATTTGTCCGTAATCAGTCTGTTTTCCTCCATCTTACCCCAAATGTCACGAATCTGCGATAGATTATTTGGGGATCACTTCAAGTGCATGAAGTGTAGGCTTCCTATGTATTGCATTTATTCATTGTATTAAAGACTTGACATTGTTTCACATTATTGTGTCATTCAACAAAATATATGTCTCAATAGCCTATATAGAAATTAAAAGTGCATTATTGGCACAGACTATCAGCACAAATGAGTTTTCTCCCTTGAAGGAAAAATCACGATTATAGAATAATTATTAATATATAATAAATGACGAGAAATCATACAATAATTACGTCAGAATATGCTATTTGTATTTAGATAACAAAAGAAATAAATGGGAAAGATGTCAACCGAATCCCGAACAAGGTTCCAGAAAAAGAAACACAATAGCTTAGTTATACTGAAGCTGCACAAGCCTAACGGTAAATAAATTTGGATATAAATCTACTGTGAAGTTACAAAGTAATCGTAAGCGTGTCAATCCCCCATATGCAAATAAACACTCAGGTAATGTAGCCTACTAACTGTAGGCCTATATGTGCAATATATATCCCAGTCATCCTAACTACATTTAACAGATTTCATGATGTGGGCTACCTACATGGCTAAGGAGATTGACACACCCGTGACGGCATTAATGAATTTGAGATATTTTTATATCATTATTAAAATAATTGAATTGTATGAAAATATAACACGGAACGAATATTTAATTCCTTTTTCGAACTCGTACTGTAATATGGTCGGTGTTGTAAACACCGTTACAGTGCATTTCCAATCTGGTGAAGCGGTTTTGATCCATAGTGAACTATATCTACTCTCAGTCAGGAGGTGAATCAACTCTTAAGATTTTACTGTGAAACAGAGTCAGTTGGGTTTACGGTTGAGTTGTATATTCTGTGCTAAAACAGCTGTAAATCCAGCGATGCACGCTGAAACAGAGGGACACAGGCTCCGCAGTGCAGTACCACAGCTTGACGTCGTCCATGACAGTTACAGATGCAATGAAGATGTCACGCGGGAGAACCGTTTTAGCGCTACTGAAAAAGGGGATTTATTTGACATTAAGGAACTTGGGGTCAGGCATTCAGTCATGGAAGGAGTTAATATTTGAACTCGGGAGAACTTCCTCTTGGCTTGGCAGGACAGTAGGCCCCAGAATCAACCCACATACAATGAGCTTTAAACCGTAACATTAAACACGCTTAAGAAAACGCTTTTATGTAATTAACGTCTTGTTCTTCTCAAAGACGATGCTATTCACGAAGTAGTCACATATGTGAACATCCAGAAAAGGATAAAACGTAAATTCATCAAACAGGACTGAGAATTTACAGCACTGTGTTGAGATGGTATACAGTCTTGCCATTGTTACCTGTAGCTCAGAGGTAAGGCAAGCTCTCCAGTGTTTAGACCTGAAACAAAACTAACATTACTGAGCCTTTCATTAAAACCAGAATAAAACCAAAGAAATACAACTGAACTGCTTAAATTTGGCGCTATGTATTCCATCTCACTATCAAGGTCACTAGATTGGGCTAACAATATTAAGCAAATGTTACACTTTGCCCATTCTTCAAAATGTCTCCTTAAACATAATATGTGTTATGTTTGTATGCTTTTATGTTGATTTGTCTGAAACTAACGTATATGTGTAACCCATCTGTGTCAGATTTTCATCACTGGGGCCTAAAATATTTAAATAAAAGTTAAATATGGCTTTGAGTATTGACACCATCCAAATTTCAGATTGTCTTTGATGATGGCCAGATGACAGAGCAACAGTTGAATTCATTCCAAGGAACCAGGGCCAACATCCTGCTATGCTGGTAGTAATTACATATTGTAAGAGCTTTCAAAAATTTCATTTTAAGGTCACATAACTTGGCCAATATTTGTCTGTAAACCCCCTGCCTTAATTAAATGGGTCAAGTTTAACACATTTTATCCGGGAATGTCCATTTTACTCCTCTGTAGAGTGAATAATGTATAAAAGTTGATTACATGATATAAAGCGCAACATGATCTATGCACAACGTGATGCTATTTAGTACAATATAGCATTTGTAATAATTAAATATTGAAAATGTTGCGAGACGGTGCGATCACCAGAAAAGTGTTTTATGAAATATTTAAAATATGTCCATCAAGAAACAACACATATTTCATAAATATAGCTCTGTTTTTGGGAATGTCTGACTTATTGCGCAATAAGAATGGGATATGTGAGCCAGACTAGATGGGAATAGCCGATGCAGTCAGAAGGTGTAGGTGGGTGGAGGTACGGGGTACCATCATGTCCAATGGTTGCCTCCAGAACACAGAATTCACATGCAGTCTAATGACGTTTTCCCTCCCATGTTTTCGGGCAGAACAAAGACGGCATAAGACAGATGTGATAGAGGGTGCCAACGGTTATACTGTAATCATTGAAAAGGCCAGCAGGCCTAGTTCAGAGGGGGAAACAGTCTGGCAGTACCGTCACTGCAGGAGAAATGTGCTCCATGCCGAGTTCATGCCTGCTGGAGATGTAGACATCATTCTGATTGTAAGCATTTCCAAAAATGAGATAAGCTCCACCCCCTCATGCCAACATGGTACCCGGTCCGCCATCTTAGAGACCAGGAAAAAGGGGAGAATCAGATATTCTCCTGTGAGACTGCAGTCATAAAAAAGCTAATATTTCTCTGTTCTGACTGATACGTTTCAGCAAATAGCACATTTTAGACTGTAAGTCAGGAAAACATATTCAGATAACTAATACAATTGTGTCATATCTCACATATAGTTTAAACACTTTCAAGAACAACCTGTCATACCCAAACGACAGGAAAATAGCTGACCATTAAGTACAAACTAAACCACGATTGAATCTGATAAGATACATTTCATGAAGGTTTTTGCTTCCCCTCTCTTCCCAGCACTGTGAACTGCAAGTTCACTTCGAAAAATAAGCAGAATGATAGAGAATGAATCACACAATATACGGAATATCATAAAAAAACAAGCTCCATAACCACCCTGAGAAATTTTCAGTGCTGCCTGTTTAACCATAATTCATGTATCAACAAATGTGATTAAATTTAAGTTACAGAAATGGCTGCTATATCAGTATTGGGACACAAAGATTTCTTCAAATCTGCATGATCGTTATAAAGCGTCTTTAACCTGCAATTGGCCGTAATACATGAATATGAGCACACCTCATTTTTAGAAAAGGGCAGAAGAGATGCAATATATAGTAAATCTCTTGGCAACATTTTTCTTTGCATCTAACTTCCCCCTAAGTCAACGCAGGTGCATCAATGTAAAGTGACACTTCAAAGCTCTAGCTCAGTTTGCGCTTCTCATTAATGATGCATTTTTGGAGAGACGTCAGACTTACACTGGGCAAGCATTTCTGTTTTATCATAAATAGATTCAATTTAACAGCAATTTGGTTTGATTTTAAGTTTGACTGGCTAATTCATACAAAAACGACTTCCCATCGTAATTCCATGAGCTCCAAAGTCACAAGGAAATAAAGAATATTTTCCCAATAATTTTGAAAAACCCATAAATATTCAATTATACCTATGACACAGCACCGTTTAGTTACATTTAATGTGATGCTACGCCATTTTCTAGTTAATGTAATATAAGTTCAGTTATTGCTTTAAATACGTGTCAAATATGCATGTGTAATACAATATGAGCTCATCAGCAACATATGCCTTTTTCAGAGGAAGAATTCCTGTCAAGTTCAGATCACTCAGAATTCAAAACAAGAGACAATATCACTTGAAGCTTGGCTTAATATTTAACCTCTTAAATTGAAATCAATTTGAATTGATTTTTAGTTGTATTTGTATCTGTTTTTTTATTGCCTCTGAATAAATTGGGGTTTCTGCAGGATAAATATGAGTTAAATTTTGAGATTGAGTTCAATCCTGACTGCAGAAAAGCAACAGCAACTAAAAGGTCTTTCAAATATTTCAGTCCAACAACTTTGTGGAAGATAAATCAAACAAGCTCACACATTACCAGCAGAAAACCTTGAATCAAATTGATATATTTCTATACCTCTTCAGAAATTAATAGAAATATGTACCACAAAGCCATCACAGCACATTCAGAACAATACTTTCATAGATATGTGCAGAATATTCATTTTACAGCCATGTAACTCTCCCACAAATATATTTATTTGCAATCTGTAAGTGTTGAACTATTGTTTGTGGGTGTTAGACCATAACTTTTGTAGGGTCAAAGGTCAGCCAGCCCACAGAAAGGAGGTAATGAAATTCCCTCACTTGAGGCTGTGGAGTGCACTATGATGTTATCTAATGAGCATGGAAAATATGTAATAATCACACTCATTTGTGCTGTCTAACGTTGCAAACTTACACTGTCAGCACAACATTTAAGTGTTAATTCAACTGTAAGAGGGTTTTACAGGAGTCCAAAAGGAGTAGCTGAGTAAAAATAAAAACATCACTAATTTTAACACTGAACATTAAACACAGACCATACTGTGAACCAATTTTGAAGCCTGTTGTTCTGTTTTACTCTGCTGCATTCATTATCACAAGAGTCAAAATGTAAACATTTGAAAAGCCGTTCGAAAAATCAAAATGAAATATTTCTTTAAATGTGAAAAATCCATGAGTTCACTGAGTTGTTCTGAATGCAATAAGTTTCAGCGACTTATTTCAAAGAACAAGTAACCATTAAAAACAATTGAGCAGCACTATGGTAAACGCTTGCAGTGTCTCGAGCAGACTGTGGGAATGGCACGCGATGTAAAAACTCGCACCAACTCCTCCGCTGCTAATTGACCTTATCATTTCACATGTATTTATTCGATGTATAAACGTACGTTTATACACGCCAAATCTTTCAGAGTCTTAAAACTCTTCCAAAATTTAATGGTGTAGATATCTTACCGTTCGAAACCTCTCGTTGATGTTCATGCTCCTCGCAGACCGAGCTGCGAAACGACACCACGCTCTGTGAGAAAGACTCGCTCGCGACTTGCTCCTGTCCTTTAATTAGAAACTGGCTGAATCTTATGGTAATCAGGGTTGACATGAGCCCTAACAATTTGAACAGGCTAAAAGACGGGGGCAAATTCGCGTCTCGTTTCCCATGCAATTCCGACGGTCAAGTTCAAGCTCAAATTGAAAGTCTGCACTGGAACTTCTGGCCAATTAGAATTCAATACGCGTATAGCGGGGGACCCCCAGCTCTGATTTGCATTGAAAAAGGGGAAGATTTTTTAGTCCTTTCTCAAGCAAGGGAGCAACAAACTCTGTCTAAGTTAGATGTGAGGACACAATAAACAAACAAACAAAAAACGGAAACAAAATCGCGATTTTAATTTCTCTTTGTTATTAGCTACAATAAAATTTAGGCCACATAGATCGTATGAATCAATTTAGTCAATATATCAATTTTGTTAAGCATTCAATTAAAAATACACACGTTTATAAATTGAATTGTTGAATTTTCTATCACAGTATTAATTGTAATAGCCGTAGAAACCATTAATTAGTTAAAAGAAGACTGGCAATTGCAATTCCTAACTACTGGAACTAAAACAAACTTAGGAGGTTTCCTCTGAAATAAGATGTTTTGGTATGTAAGTTTAACTACAATACCAAGCCAAATGTATTAAAATCTGCGCTGTGCTATTTCTTCGTTACTAAACTCATGTAAAAACCCAAACCATCATACAATTAAGATGAAAGTAAGTGAAATTGTCAATAAAAGGCCTGTATCACAAGTATAGCACTATACTAATAATAATAATAATAATAATAATAATAATAATAATACTTTTCTGTTATGTGTTGACATTATTGTTGCTTCTCTTGTTTAAAAAAATTTAGAGTCAGCATCACGGAAAAAGAGTCCATTAAATCATACATTTGAGATATACCCCATGGTCGTATCTTAGAAGAGGGATATAGAAAATTTAAAATTGCCTTCTTGTCAAAATGGCAAAAAAATGTTTTTTTGTGACATATAGAAATAGTTTTAAAGTTTGAACGCTTGAAAAAGCACAGAAAGCGGCAACTATTCAAAAAGTTGGAGCATGCGCTCTGCATGGCTTTGCAGAGACCGCAGGAATTCACATCATCGGCGTGTCGACCTCCCACGAGTCAAACCACTGAGGTCCACTGACAGCAGAAAGACGAATTATGGTGACTGATATCACACAACACCACCACCAACAACCATAATAATAATAAGAAGAAAAAGAATCTAACATTAATTTGCTGCCATGTTAAAGAAAAACACAATGAACTCCCTGACCAGTTTTATTTAAAATAATATCTGACTTTTCAGAAACATGTTCATAGGTGATAACTAATTCATTTTCGAAAAAAGTTCCGGACGTGGTTAAACTATTTCGCAGATGCTAGAAGCTGTAGTATGACTGGATCTTACTTGCTTACTTTGTTAATTAGAAATCACGTGGTGTGAGCTTTATTTATCTTTACCTGTCAAAGGAATTGATATACTTCCCTTTCGTCAAAACTAGGTATCTTTAACTTTGTAAAATGTGGGCATGTAAGGAACATTACTGAAGAGTGACGTTTTTAATTTCTTGCAATAATGCATAATTCTAAATGTTGCGATACGTACTGACTTTGCACATAGCTTTATTCTGAAAAAGGGATTTAATCTTATACTAGCCTTCCATGTCCAAGAAACCGGCCTTAGGAGTGGTGGCAGCTAAACTACGACATTTAAAGAGTTACAAATTTTCCATTTGCCCTCAATGTTAAAAGAGAAAGAAGATTTACGATAATTATGTACATATTCATTCGGAATTTTTAGTCAAGCCCAATCGTTGTCAAGTGTGAATTAGCATGTTACCCAGTATGTATTCAAGAAAAAATATTAATGAGGTTTGAAGTTCCCACATATTTATAACTGGAATTCAGGTGACATGATTCCACATAACTTTCCTGAAACGTCTGTCTACGACAAACTTCTGTGGGTTTATGACTCAGGAGAGGAAACAGCGTGGATTAATTGATTCGATACATAAGACGTGCATAGATAGTAGGGTATAAGCAATAATAAATATTGTAACAATTTATTCCTCTGGAAAATATTTGTTACTATGCAAACCCACCAAATCCGGAATGTGCATGTTTTGTTATCATTTTCTGTTAAGAATCAATTTTGCCATTGAAAATTTTTATTTAATGTGTGTGTATAAATTGGCCAGTTGTTCCATGGTAATGCATATTGAGACGTGTGTATTTTAGAGTCAGGCAAATTTCAGCTATACTTTATAGCTTTGTCCCATCTACATCAAAACTGGTGAAAACATTGCATTCATTGGAATGTAGCCATTTTGAGAACATCCATTTTGAATACACCAAAACTGGTTTTCAAATCAAACGTTCCCCTACAAAATAAAGCTAATTTGCTACATCTCTGAATCTGGTGTTTCAACCACACATGTGGTTAATTCAAAACCTTCAAGTTTACTAATGTGGCATAGCCATGTCCTTGAGGATTACTAGTGATTCTTATTCTTTTATGGCAGTCAAAACATTGATCCAATGTCAGGATTTTTTCGGTCAATGTCCCTGGCACACACCTGTGTTCAGTTTCCTGTGGAGTTTCTGACCCGTTGTCTTCAAGTCACCAGCAACATAATAGGATTAGCTTGGACTGCTATTCATTTTTCTTATTCCAGTTAAAACAGAGTGAATTACAGATGGACTTGGACGTATATTACATTATCACTACTGTTAGTAATATTTAACAAATCAGCCATTTCAATACCATCATTCAAAATATTATTCAAATGTATTTGATACTGTACACCAATTATTTTTATCACTTAAAAACAACCTTTGGTGAACCAGTGAATTTGTATATGAAAGGCGTAGAGCATTGTTCTGTGATTTTGGCAGGACAATGAACAATACATATCTTGTCCCACTGTCTGTGGCTCATTCTCATGTTTATCTCATGATAAAAACTTGGACGTGACCCAGCATTTTTCAAACATTACTGTTATTTGGGTACGTTGGTGTCAGCGTTGAGATGGCTCAGCTCTCGGTCTTTAGAGCTTAGCATTTCTAATGCTGTTTACACACACCTGCGTCATATTTGCTTGCAAATTCTCAATGTACTTCCTCACTAAGCTGAACAAAACTTGTGTTTATAAGGTCTCATTAATAGACCAAACGACAAAACAGTACAGTGTTTATCATAACCAGGTTAATATCCACAGTAATTAAGTTTAAAGCATATATGCTGTTTGGGTGTGAGGCAAAATACTGATCTCTTTGCTTTATATTGTTTTAAAAGCTATCAATGAAATGTAAAAATATTACAACCTCATTGGGAGTAAGGGTTTGAAAAGACACATTTAATGAAGTTGTTTTAAGCAGGATAAACCCCATCCAACTGTATGGGTTTCAATCTGAACTGTAGGAGAACCTCCTAATCGTGGACATATGGAAATGAGAAAAATGTTCTATCATTACTTCTTTTTTTGACTGAACTTTATTACTAACTAAAATATAAAACACTGACAATATGCAACTGATGATACGAACTTGCTGTACATATATCAAACTAAAAACAGATTCTTTTATGATGTGGATGTATTATATCTGTGCTTGGTCTGAGGTGAGGTTAGTTTACATTGGTAGGCCTACAGCAGATCACTACAGGTCTTCAGCCAAAAGCTGTGAGAGGAGTAGCACTCTGTGAAATTTAGGGTCTGTGCCAGTGGAATGGATAACCTGGCTTTGATTTTTAACACTGCGCATACTTCTCGTGCATACACAGACAGAATCATTATCTCAGTAGCTGAAAATGGGAGAGAGAAAAGGAAAAACTCATGCTAGCGTGCTAGAAAAAATGCTAACGTGCTAGGAACAACCAAATGCAGGTTAGCATACGTGCTACATCAGTGTATATTCCTGTGGCGGTAAGGGCTAGCATGGACCAGTGTGGGTGCTATGTGGAGCTTCTCATCAGTTCCACCACAATGCAGAACTGTAATGACAGTGATCAGTGGTTGATTTGTGGTGCTGGTGGGGGTTGGGGGGTTATAATGTGTCGACAGTGGTCCCTTTTGTTTGAATTGTACCCAGTGCTCCTCCATGCCCTCAGCACTCCAGTGAGATTCAGCTCCATCGAAATGTCACACATAAATCTCTGCCGCTTTTTTTAAAATCATACCTATTGGTGAATATGTGTGGGCCGACGGCAGGTTGCTATAGTGTGTGCACCAGCCATGCAGAACAGTGTACGGAATGTGAGTGAAGCTGTGTTATGCATGACAGGGGGATAATGTGTGGGGGGGGGGGGGTGTGGCAATGACAACAGAGCTCATTTGCATATATTCAAATGACTCAATCACAAAGGAGTGTGGGAACTGAGAGACCCCCTTCTCACAATAGCACCTTGGGAAGGAGGGCACCATGTGGCCTGGTGGGGGTTCCCTGTCAATTCTTAGAACAATGATTGTTGCATTTCCCAAACTGTAGCTGGTGCAACTTTTGAACATTTTAAAGCTGCGATCTTACATGTTTTTTTCCAACGCAGAGTGACAAAACTTTCAGGAAATCTGTAAAATACGTTTTCCAGTGCAAAATGTACAATGGTTGTTTTAGGCTTCCTCACATTAACATTTCTGTGTCAATACTCTGACTGAACCCACAAAGAAATGTATTTGCTATTAATAAAAAAACATGTTTCAGACACAAAATAAAAGCAATGCTTTTAAATGAAACATATAGGCCCAGATTTATCAAAGCCTTTAGCACAAGTTACAATTTTTTGTATGTGCAATTTCAGAGACACAATTTCTGATTGGAGCAAAGGAACTTCCTCAACCAATCACATTCTCTTTTAGATTTTTTTTTGCAGCAGGATAATTTTGCATGTACTAGATGCTTTAGTAATCAGATCCATAATGTTCACATATAAATAATTCATCTTGCAATGCAGCTGTGCTTACTGCAATGTGAATAGTAGAAAAAATGAAGAGTACAGAATTATTAACATGAAAAATTAGTGCTGTGTGGCCATTTGGACTAGGAGGAGATGAGCAGAGAAAGGACCAGCCTTCCAGCTCTACGGAGCATTCAGTACCTTCTCTATTAATACCAATGAAAGCACAAAATATGACACAGCTAACACAGAAATCCACATGCTTGTTACAGTAGAATGTGGGCAGAATGTATTTGACACATACACAATTCCTTGTATTTACAATCTGCCTTGAAAGTGTTGGTTTTTGCATGTGGTGGCATACATGTGAATAGTGCTGGGTCCTATCTGCACTTTTAAGCAGGCGAGACGCATGTTAAAATAAGCCTGGTTGGGGGAAGGGGGTAGCTCATGTTACGGTGGAAAAACAGGTGCAGGGAAGTGTCAGTAGAGCCAGTTGGAGGGGTCACATGGGGGCATAGTCAGAGCTGTGAGCAGAACTGCACAATCTCACATTGATTTACTTCAGCGGAACAGGAAAACGAAATATGTTCCATCTGACGTATAGCTGGGTGATATGTAGCCTTGTGGCTAACAGTTGCGGTGTAAATTGCGTGCATTCACAGAGTCTTCAGCACGAATTCTCTCGTTTGCCGCATCTGGCGCCTGAGAACTGGAAAACTACACTTCCCAGAGCTCTTAGCGAAATTATTTCGGCACCTGGCTTCCGAATCTGCCGTCTCTCGTGAAGATTGGTCGGTACAATTCTTTCGCTGGTATGTCATTGGACGTTCAACGCAACTCCACCAATCGTGTTGCGAGGCTGACCGCACGGGGTTCACGCTGAAACATGCTCTGCAAAGATGACAGCATCAGCTGTTGAGAGAGATTTAAACTACACGTGTGCCCAGCTAGCGGCGTGTCGAGGCTGAGATACTACATTTCTGTCGAGTGTGAAAAGATAACATTTAAGAAAAATGGTGAGTTGTTATTTTAATGATCTGTGGTTTTGAATCCAGATCGCTACAGTTTGGTATTTTTCCTACATCCTGGAACAAGTAGCTCTGATTAATTTACAACTGCATTGCTACTATATTTGCAGCAATACCTGACTGTAATAAGCATGTCATTATGTCAAGCATGTTGTGGTTACATTGGAAAGTGAGTTACAATAGCATGGGATGAAAGGTTTTGCATTAATGCTTTTCCTTCATTGTGTGTGTGTGTGTGTGTGTGTGTGTGTGTGTGTGTGTGTGTGTGTGTGTGTGTGTGTGTGTGTGTGTGTGTGTGTGTGTGTGTGAATGAATGAGAGAGGAAAAGAGTGAAGTAAGCATCTCTGTTTCATTATCTATTCATGTATAATGTCTTGATTTTCCAAAAGTAGACAGGGTTAAAAATGCCCCTTTCTCCACTAACATAAGTTTGTGTTCGTTTGGGGTTTTGTTTTTCATCCTTTGAGTAAGGATCTCAAGAACCATTCCTTATTACATGTAGCTGTTTTTGGTTAGCCTCCATCCAGATATCAATTCAGTGTATATTGATCAGACTGAAGGATTTTTAATGCTGTCTTTTACTTCAGCCTTTAATACCTGCAGCATGTTCTAAACATGTAGTTTTGTCTCTTCATACTTAAACATTTAATACTTTAATTCTATCTTCTTTTAAGAATGTTAAAATTACACCTTAGAAGCACTTCATGTTGTTTGTGTTTTTCATCTTATACATCTGAACTCTATGATATCTGTACTGTGTGGGGTATGTTTTGGTAGAGTTTGGTTGACTTGGATGAGTGTGTTTGATTTGGGAGGAGTTTGGTTGACTTGACTAGTTTGGGTAGAGTTTGGTTGACTTGGATGAGTGTGTTTGATTTGGGAGGAGTTTGGTTGACTTGACTAGTTTGGGTAGAGTTTGATTGACTTGGATGAGTGTATTTGATTTGGGAGGAGTTTGGCTGACTTGACTAGTTTGGGTAGAGTTTGATTGACTTGGATGAGTGTGTTTGTTTTGGGAGGAGTTTGGCTGACTTGACTAGTTTGGGTAGAGTTTGATTGACTTGGATGAGTGTGTTTGTTTTGGGAGGAGTTTGGCTGACTTGACTAGTTTGGGTAGAGTTTGATTGACTTGGATGAGTGTGTTTGTTTTGGGAGGAGTTTGGCTGACTTGACTAGTTTGGGTAGAGTTTGATTGACTTGGATGAGTGTGTTTGAGTTTGATTGACTTGGATGTGTGTGTTTGATTTGGGTGGAGTTTGGTTGACTTGACTGGTTTGGGTAGAGTTTGATTGACTGTGGTGAGTGTGTTGACTGTGCCATCCCCCTTGGGGCCTTAGATTTGGTTATGAGCCTGTTCTCCCTGTGTCCCCCCCCTCCTCAGGCCCTAATGGGGGTGCAGCTGGTGGTCAGCCTCCTGGCTGTCAGCGTCATGCAGAGGATGGCTCCACACCTGTCCTTCGCTAGGTGGCTCCTGTGCAACGGCAGGTAAGTCCACACCTGTCCCCCATTGCCGCCAATGGATAAAAACCCATCTGTGGGTCATTGTAAAGGGATGAAGGTCCAGTCAATGGAAACGTTGACCAGAATAAAGAGGGCAAAGTAGAATTGTGTTAATGTGTTAACGTAACGGCGCAACAGTGAAGTCTACTTGTGTTACGGTGGGCAAACCACCTCTTCCTCTCTCTCGATCTCTCCCAGCCTCTTCAGGTTTAAGCACCCGTCGGAAGGGGAGCTGTGCGCTCTGGCCGGGAAGCAGATGCCGAAGCCCAACCGGAGAGACAGGTGGGAGGGGCTTCATTCAGCCGTTATGGAGGCTTGCACCAATTGCGTCACATCTGTGGGACCGTATGTGGCACCACTGTTTGGCCGTATGTGGCAACACTGTGGGACCAGTGCTACATCTTATAGCATCACTATAGCATTACTTTGACTGTTATGTTGCAATACCATGGGGCCATATGTGGCACACTATGTAATACTAACTGTAGAAGTATTTGAAAACATGTCATGGTTCAGCAAAGTAGGCAAACTTTGTCCAGACGACTCATTTTTCATATTTCAATTTCATACATTCTGAAGCTAAATTTTAAGTGAGAATAAATGTATTGTAATTTGTATGTCCTATATAGTATTTCAGTTAATTCCTTGACCTGGGCTGTGTGTGGAAGCATGGTCAGGGTTATGTACATATAATGTTGAGTTATTGTGTGTCATCTTCGAGGAAGAAAACAATGAAAATCCTTGGAATGGTGGTTTGGTGATGAAATTTTTTAAGCTAACTTTTACCGAAGGCTTTAGGATCCCCACAGTGGGAGGAGCTTCCATGCTGTCCATCATTTGCTCACTTTAACACATTGTGCTTTCCAGACCCAAAAAAGCACACACGGATTGGTTCAATTCAGCAAGCCATTCATTTTATGTATTTAGCACATGCTCTTACTTCCAGAGAAATGTTTACCCACAATTCATTTATATGGCTAGATAATTTAATGAAGTACCCAACTCAAGGGTTCAACAGTAGTGCCCTGGGTGGGATTTGAACCTATAACCTTAGAGTTACTTGACCAGCTTTCAAAATGTTATACCACACTGTCACACTTGAGTAATCTGAAACTCCTCAAATCACCCAAATATGACTGACCCCTCCTGTTTCCCAGGCGACAGAATGGGGAGAACAAGCCGCTGACGGTACCCAAAGACATCGATCTTCACCTGGAGGCCACGCCCGTTGGGGTCCTGGATGCCCTTGGTAAGTGGGCGGAGCGTGTCTTTCCATGTCTGCCTGAAATCATATAGAGAATTCAGAGGCTGATGGGAAATTGAGGTTTTATTGAAAAATGTCAAAAATGGGAGGAGCTACCATATAGTATTAATGGTTTGGACCAATGAGCACGTTGGCTGTGGTGAGAAAGACCTTTTTGATTGATTCAAGCAAGTCAGTGATCGACAGCTGAGCGTAGCTCTGCCGTAACAGGGTTCGTGAAACCTTGTTTCAGCTATCACCAGCAGCAGTACTGTTCTAGTTTGCATGGACATAGAAGTCAATATAGATGACACCTAGTTCAGGCCATAAAGAAAAGTGATACGAATAAAAAACGGTTTCGGGTGCTGTCTGTGTCCCTGTGTTTCCGCAGTGTTACGGTTTTTCCTGGAGTATCAGTGGTTGGTCGATTTCGCGGTGTATGCTTCTGGGGTGTACCTGTTCACGGAGGGGTACTACTGCGTGGCGGACGCAAGCAAAGAGGTCAACATCGGAGCAATCTGGTGTGTTCTGACCATTCTCTTCAGCCTGTATCCTAACCTTTACTGCTGTCATTACCATTACACTGTGGCAGAATTCTGTATCTACCCCACCCTGGGGCAGAATCCTTTAACTGCCCCACACAGGGACAGAATCCTGTATTTATACTGCACTGAGGCGGAATCCTGTATTTACACCGCACTTGGGCAAAATCCTGTATTTACCCCACCCTGGGGCAAAATCATATAGCTGCCCCACACTGATATAAAAGGTTTTCTTACGGTATTAACCCCATGCTAGGGCAGAATGCTTTGCCCAGCCTCCGTGCTGTGCTCCTTGACTGGATGAAATCAGGAGGACTCTGTATACGCTGATGAGCCACTACTTCCAATCAGAGGAGGGGGGAGAGCGCTCGGTCTGCCTGGCTTTCGGCTTCCTCTACCTGCTGGTGGCCATGTTGGTCCTGGTGGTGAGAGAGGACTACCTGGAATTCGGCCTTGAGCCTGGTACGCCCTGTTACTGTCTGTACCTCACATACACTGACCCTGTTACTGTCTGTACCTCACATACACTGACCCTGTTACTGTCTGTACCTCACATACACTGACCCTGTTACTGTTTGTACCTCACATATACTGACCCTGTTACTGTCTGTACCTCACATACACTGACTGTGTTACTGTCTGTACCTGACCTATACTGATCCTGTTACTGTCTGTACCTTACACTCACTGATCTTGTTACTGTCTGTACCTCACATATACTGACCCTGTTACTGTCTGTACCTCACATACACTGACCCTGTTACTGCCTCTACCTCACATACACTGACCCCGTTCCTGTCTGCACCTTACACACACACACACACACACACACTGACCCTGTTACTGTCTGTATCTCACACACACACACTGACCCTGATACTTTCTGCAGCTCGCACACTGCATGTACTTTGTATGTACTGATCCTCAAACTGTCAGTACATTTTTCTGTTTATTTTCTATTTTTTCATTGGTAACCGAACTGACAATGATATTCAATTATACCGCAGAGAAATCCACATTTAAAGATGTGTTTTATAGACAATTGGGACATCATTAAATGAACCCAAAGTTTTGACTCTATTTTGATCATTAATGTCAGTCACACACTCAATGGATGATTTTCGGGGTCACTCATGGACCAAAGGCTAGAGAAGAACATATTACACTGTGTAATTGCTGTTTTGTTTGTCAGTTACAAGCAAGTGGAGTAAAACAGTTGACTACATTCCAAACTGCTGTAAAATTAACTTTGCCTTGACACAGTAATGACCTTCACTTTACTTTTCAAATAAATTATGTACCAATTCAATTGTACAGTGCAGTGTTTTTTAATCACCACGCCAAAAGTTTGGACTGTCAAATCAGAGCCCTGTGTCTTTATCAGACATTGTTTTTGTTTGTAACAGGCTTTGCCAATCTGTTTGACAACCTGGAGGCTTTTGCCAGGCAACAAGGCTATGAGTGGTCGTGAGTATCCTACCCAAGACTGTACTTTCAATGGAAACAGAGTCATGTCAGAATACATTCAATGGAAACAGAGCCATTAGAGAATACATTCAATGGAAACAGAGCCATGTCAGAATACATTCAATGGAAACAGAGCCATGTCAGAATACATTCAATGGAAACAGACCTGTCCGAATACATTCAATGGAAACAGAGTCATGTCAGAATACATTCAATGGAAACAGAGACCTGTCCGAATACATTCAATGGAAACAGAGCCCTGTGAGAATACATTCAATGGAAACAGAGCCATGTGAGAATACATTCAATGGAAACAGAGACCTGTCCGAATACATTCAATGGAAACAGAGCCCTGTCAGAATACATTCAATGGAAACAGAGACCAGTCAGAGTACATTCAATGGAAACAGAGCCCTGTCAGAATACATGCAATAGAAACAGAGCCCTGTCAGAATACATTCAATGGAAACAGAGCCATGTCAGAATACATTCAATGGAAACAGAGCCATGTCAGAATACATTCAATGGAAACACAGCCATGTCAGAATACATTCAATAGAAACAGAGCCATGTCAGAATACATTCAGTGGAAACAGAGCCATGTCAGAATACATTCAATAGAAACAGAGCCCTGTCAGAGAAACAGAAATCTTGGAATATCTTCATAAAATGTCTTCTCTGATGCATAGGATTGTAGGCTTGAACAAATACAACTTAAATTAATATCTGAGTAAAATTCAGATTAATCTTTTTGAAAAATTGTGCTCAGAATGTATTTTGCTCGCGGTTTCTCACCAGGGTCCCTGTCACCAAGCTAACTGTGAAGCTGGCTTTGGCAGCTATCAGTGCTTTCATTGGTGCCCTGCTCGCCTTCCCTGGCCTCCGATTGGCCCAGACCCACCTGGACTCCATCAAATTCAATGAAGATCGGCCAATCATAAAGTAAGTAGTAGCTCAAGCTACAGCTGTCAGCTACCCCCAGGCTGAAGTGGGGAGGCCAGTGACGTCCATATGAAATACATTATGACTTCTCAGTCGTCTTTGTTTAACAGCAGAGGGAAGTCAGGTGTATTTTTACTGCACTGGTCAAAATGAAAACTCTCTCAACACTCAACACTCACCTCTATCAGATCTCTATGTATTTTCACTTTTGGATATCTGGTTTAAGCACCCTAAAATTACACTTGAAAGAAGTACTTTTTGACCGAGTGAATTTTTCTTAGCTGATAATGTACGTAAAACCTGAAAACCAAAACCAGGCTATATTGTTCCTGCTCCTACTTGCAAATGTATCGACCGACAATCTCTTGGATCATTAGTATAGGTACTGTTTAGAGTTAACGTTGTCATATCCCACTTCATAAAACCTTGCCGTTCCCCCACCTGTAACCCTTCCCAGAATGCTTCTGCACGTTAGCTTCCTGTCTCCGCTGTTGGTGCTGATGATGTGGGTGAAGCCCATCGCCGGGACTTCCTGGCAAACGCTCCGATGGGAAAGACGACCGTCACCCTGTGAGTCTCATATTTCGGGGGGTGTATACATGTATGTAAAGACACAGACATTGACATTAAGCCTTTTAAACATACCATGTTTATCGATGTTTCTAAATCTACCCACCTTTTACACGGACACCCAGGATCCGTAATGGCTATCCACACATGCTCCAAAATAATTTGTCTATTATTTGTCAAAATAATTAGTCTTGTTTCATCATGAGCACCAGCCATTTCATGAAGAATTGCTAAATTCCTGTTTCTTAGAGACCAAATTATTCTTGCTGGCTGAAAATGTTTTCTAACAAGTAAATGTCACATCTTGGTTCCGCTATCTAATCGGATAAGATTAGAGAGGTTTGCTTTGAGTATCTGCAGCAAAGAATAACCTCAATAGGACATCCCATAGCCGTGAAATATGAAATATTATAATCAGAGTTTCAGAGGCAAATATAACACAGAACTGAAGTGTACCACTGATGTTTTTTTTCTTTTATTTGTTTGTCAACACATGACAGAAAATGAAACTGTAAGTGAATACCTATTATCTGTAAACTATTTCATATAACAGATAGATTGCAATTGATAATTACTTGGTCACAAGCAAATATACCCGAGAAAATTGGATGTTCACATGGCAGCCAATCAGAAACAGGGTATGTGCTTGATAAAAACACATCACCAATAGGGTTAAGAAACAATGTAAGCAATGTTTTTTCAAAACACAAATTTAAGTCAACTAACATCTTATAGATGAGAGTCTTGATTTTCTTTCTTAGAAAGCATTTTTCATAGCCTCTGAGGTTAAGAGTTGTGCTTTCACATCAAGTATGATTTACGAAAGTAAAAGAAGGAAGCGAAACCCAGTGCTAGAAGCTGGGGATTCAGTATCACTGGTATGGCTATGCCTCCCAGCAATATCTAGAGTTACTACTTACTGATTTGTAAATTACATTTAAGGAAGCACCATTAATTCCTGAGTGATGCTTATTGTTTCCCATGTCCAGTATCCCCAGTTCCATCTTTAGTAGTGTACGGCTCTGGGTTGTGGTGGCGATCTGCGCGCTGCGATTGGCCCTGACACGGTTCCACCTGCAGGCCTACCTCAACCTGTCACAGAAGTGGGTGGAGCAGATGAAGAGGGAGGCAGGACGCATTGCTGCTGTCGACATCCAGAGGAAGGTGAGGCACACTGTAGAGGTCCTGCAGGGATGGGAGCGGCTGTCCTGTTAGGTGCCTGACAGAAAAGCACACCACTCCAGAGGAAAAAGGACCCCCATGTGGCTCAATAAAGCTGTTGTGTGAAACCTCAGCTATGTCAAGTCCTTCCAGGGTTGTAGTAGGAGCTCGCTGTCTTCTTTGTTCAGATTCGGGTTGGCTCTGTTGTTTTTGTTTTGGGATTCAAACCTGAATCTGGATTCGGATCTGGATTCAGATTCAGATTCAGATTCATAATGTGCTTCAGGTTATTGAGAGCCCACAGTTGGAAGGTAAATGATCAGCACTGAGTGTTGCATTATCTTGTCTCCTGCAGGTGACCCGAATTTTCTGCTACCTGACTGTGGTCACCCTTCAGTATCTGACGCCCATATTACTGCTGCTCTTCTCCACACTCGCCCTAAAATCACTGGGTAAGAACATGGCAGGATGTTTATTTGGCCCATTCCCTCAGAAATCAACCACTACTCCCATCTCACCCCTCCAATTTTTTCTATTACTTTTGCACAGTGATTAACTCCTATGCCACAGGTTTACTGTTTTGTGATTGGCTACAGTTTTATTACTGCTGTTTTGTGATTGGCTGTGGTTTTATGGAGTGCTGTTTTGTGATTGGCTGTGGATGTGTCCCTTCAGGTGACTTCTCTTGGGGGCTGGTTGCCGATGTGCCGGGCGTGACCCCCGTGGATGCGGCCCCGCCCCCTGTGGCGTCGGACAGGGCCGAGGGCGGGGGCGACATGGAGGACGAGGTGCAGGCGGCGGTGGCCCAGCTGTCGGAGGCCATGGCCTCCATCCGCTCCCTCCTCTCGCCCGTCTTCTGCAGGGGCCTCTTCGCCTTCCTCACCTGGTGGGTGGCGGCCTGCCAGGTCATCAGCAGCCTGTTTGGGGTGTACTTCCACCAGTACCTCATGGGGAACTGAACTTCAGACACTCCCACTTTTACACCAACCTCACCCCCTCCCCCCCCCGTGACCTGCCCATCACCTCCTGAAACCCCACCCATCTGTCTGGGTGGCTCCTACCACTTTCCCCAGTTACCATGGCAACACTGCAAACGGTCATGCCCATCTTACTGCTGCCCCCAGAACCCCCAGCCTGACAGCCACCCACCCACCCCAAGGCTGACTTGTGACTTGAGCCAGGAGGTGTGGCAAACGTTTAAATCACCCTGTCGATCAGACTTGCCTTCTGCTGTGGAACTGTGAACTCTCCACCCTTGTGCACCTCCTGACAGCACAAGAGTGTCCCCCCTCCCCAAAAACCCAAAATGGCCCCTCCTGTCCTTCCCAGAATGCTGCATTCCTGCACCCTCCTCAGGCCTCTCTGAATGGTGAAATACCAAAAATACCATCCCACAGGCCAATAATGGGTTTCATTATAAGGTATTCTGGATGGAAAAGCATACCAGCACTGTCCCCCAGCCTGGCCCCTGGTGGACTCCTGCTCAAGTCTGTGCCCAGCCCTTCTGACCCCTACGTGGCATTATAAGAGTGGAAAACGTCCTGCTGCTTCACCCTCCACAGTCCTGAATGTCAGAGAAAGCGTCTCAAGTTTCCGATCCACTGTTCTAAAAATACAAGGAAAAGCGTTTTGAGTTTTGAATCCATACTACATAGAGGGCACTGCGAGCGACCCAAGTGCACCACAGGGGTGGTATCGCACAAACCAGATGGTTCCGTTGGGGCAGGCCGTCAATGTGGAAGCAAGACCAGCTCTCTCAGGCAACCTACCCCCTCCATAGTGGAAGGCCTGGCTGAATTTGACCCCTGTGCCTCCAGTAGTTCTGGTACATCCAGTATTTGATGTTATATCATAACGTTATATTGTTACGTCTATATCAAAGGTTTATCGGAAGTCTCATTTCTTATTTTTCAATATTTACTTGTATCATCTCATATGTAATTTCTTCAGTTCCCGACACCAAAATTCATCTCTACAGAGTTCACGTAGGGGAGCGGATTGGTGTACCATTTCAAAACGGACTAAAATCATAGTGTCTGTAAACTCAGGAACTTGAACAGGGCCTATTTGTGTTTAATTATTGCATAAACACAGTTGCGCAGGGTTAAAATGTGACACACCAAAACCGCCTGCAGTTGTAAGACAGGCTTTAATTAATTTATTTAATCATTTTATTTAACATATTTAGTTAATTTTCATTGCAAACGAAACTGTGCATAGTGGCACCCAAATGAAATTGTAAGTGTGGTCAAACATGCCACTTGTATTTAGTTTTTGAATTGTCTTCAAGTAGTTCCGGTAAATCGACCTTTGTAAATCTGCTTTGACGGAGTTATGTAATCGTGTTTTTACTTTAGTTGCAAACTTGTTTACTTGCATGAGACGGAAAGCTTTAATCGAATGTGTCAATGCATGTCGTGAGTGAGCGATTGATGACGTTTCGCAGCTTGGCGTTGTGTGTGCCGGCTCGCGTGATTCGATGAGAATAAAACAATGATGTGCTTTAATTTCGGCGTCCTGTTGCAGTTCAGAGGTAAAACCGCTTCCTGTTTATTTGGGGATCTTCTGTCAATGTTTACTCTTGTGTTTCTTTTATGAATATTATTAATAATAATAATAATCAGAACTATAATCCTTAACCGAAATCATCAATTAAAGTTGTGTATATTGGCTGAAGAGTCCACCGACCTTATTTACACGGCCAAAATTGATCGGGAACCACAGAAACCGACAGGGCTGTGATCCATGGGTTGGCGTGCTTACATAGTAACATATGAGAGTCAGCGTGGAATATGTAGCAAGTATGGCATCACGTATGTTCTGCGCTCACAGCAGCGGCCTGGCACAGGGATATACAGAGAGGGCCAATCTGCTATGGGGTTTCATGCCAACTTCTGCTGTTAACCATTTAATTTGCCCAGTCATTATTTTCAGCAGGCCCGTGCGATTAAATTGTAGGCAACTGCAGGGGAGTTCGCGTGCATCCTGGGTAGAAACATATTATGGTCTCATGCATAATAAATAGTGAACCGGTTTTGTTGTTTAGAGGTGTTACAAAAAAAAATGGAGAAATTGGTTGGAACGAAACCCAGCCACAAATTGGACCTCTGGGAACTGTGTTTGTGCAGTCTCTGGTCAAGCATGTCTGCCTCCTCTTCTTAGACATTTTCCATTTTTCGGGGATTTGATATGGTCAGGAAAATGTCCTGTGTGGAAAGAACACTGGTTTAGTTTAGTTGTTCTTAACTGTGTGGGGTGGAGATAAAGGATGAGGAAGTTTGGATGCTGAGCATTAAGATAACCTATCTGGGGAAAGAGAGATCAAGCATGACAATGACCCGTCTAGCCATAGAGAAACCAGCTGTCCCAGACAACCCCCCACAAGTCCCTCCCCCCTTATTTTGTTCGTTCTAGTCTGTGACATCCCATAAAACGATGTCTGAGTCTGTGACCTTTGACCCCCAGAGTGCATTATTGTTTAATTGTCCCTGAAAGGCGTCTGCGACGGTGGATCAGCAAGGCTCAGACAGGAGGGGACAGCGGCTGGGCAGGACTTCATCGCCACCGTCCTCAGTTCCGCATTTTCACCGCCTTTATTCTTTATGTCTCTGATTTGGAGACGTTTTCTACCTCACTTTCGCCAGTAGATAAAATATAACCTTCCTGGAGGTCAAATTTAAATGTCATATTGTGAGCAAATCATAACACTTTCCTCACTATTTGATTTTGTTTTATTTACACAACTGATACAATGCATCCCAAAACACAACTTTGTTACACTAAACTGCTTCCTTCTGAGAGAAAGCGGTTTGTTTGTGTCGCCCTGGGACATCGCCCCAGGGTGCCACTGCAGGCAGCCATGCCGGTGTTTGAAAGCTAGCATTATTCAATCTTGTTTCCGCACCAAAAAAAAGGCAAGCGGCTAGATTCAGTCAAACATATGCAGTCTTTTCATGGGCTTATGAAATTCAATCAAAACAGATATTACATTACAAAATTATTTTCAGTGAGTATAATTTGTTTTCTTGGAGACAAGCAAATATAACTCAGAATATTTTCTTTTCATTCTATAATGCTAAAATAGCATATAAATAACATATTCCCTTAAAAAGACTGAAGTCTGCTTTGATTGAATTGCATATGTCCTTAAAGACATGTTAAAGTACTTTTCATTGAATCCTGTCCAAAGACTGATTACACTTGGAAATGAATATGATATGATTATTTTTTAAGGATTATTCTTCATATCAATACATTACACCAAAACGTATTTATTGTTATTATATTGCAGCCAGATGTGTGAGAAATGACAAGAAAAGGACAGACGACTGTTGAAATTCTGGCTTCACCACTAGATATCAGTTGAAATTCTAGAATGGTGAGTAGGAAATCTTGATTTAAAAAAATGAGCTCCTACATTAAGAAATATTTTCCATTGTTTTATAGATGTAATAATATCATATCCTGTGTTTTCAAACGCCTCATCGGTAATTAGCGATGGGCTGGGGTTGGGTCGTAGGTTCATTAATGACCGTGCCATTGTGTTTCAGCTAAGAACATGTTTACTTGTTTATTGACTCCTCTTTTACAGACAGGTGGTATTAGGGTTCATGACAGCCATTTTACAAACACCAAATTAAGTTGCCATAATTGACCGTGGTGCCATTTGTAGGTGAGGACATAGAGGGAAGACAAAGCCCTTTTTAACCTAGACAAGAGGGCCTCGTGTCAAAGAGGTCATATGGCCCTTTGACCCTTGGGGTAAGAGAGTGTGCTCGTTCTTGGCCGGTCTGGTGATCTCTGGATCGCTGCGGTTTGTGACCTCACAATTCACCAGACCGTAGAATTCTCCCATCGCTAAGGAAACTGGTTTGTGTCAATGAGAGCCAATGTCTTTCCTGTGGACTGTGAGGTCATAATCACCTCTGACATCACTATTGCCCTTATTTCCGCATCATTCCGGTGACCTTAACCCCAATACATGATGATATTCATGTCAATGGATTCTTTATAATTGTGCTTCCTGTATAGATACAAATCTAATATTCAAGAGTAAATCTTTATAACACAGTGTTAGAGATTAAATGGTTTTGTCTGATACCTCAAACCCTTATTTTAAAAGCTATTTTTTCTATAAAATGGTAGCCATGTAGCAACAAATAAAACACACAGTGCAAGGAATGCATTTTAAAGGCATGGTGAATATGACAAAAGATTAATTCCTATTTTAACTTGTACAATGTCTGTGTTCTGGAATATACTGTTTACAATACACTGTAATATGACACTATACCGCATATTCCACAATAAGAGCATAAACGTTTGTTGTTTTTAACGTTGAAACTTAAACTGCAACTCTACCCGAATTAGGCAATTCACAGGACTTGGTTAATAATTCTGTGATAACGGTTTCTTATCAGGGTCAGTCACATCCTATGTTGAAGACAAATCTAGACTGCAATCTCTTTTTGTTGCCAGTCGTCCAAATACAGAATGTCTATCATGCTAATTAAGAGAGTCCCTCTTAAAAGTGTGTTTGGCCATTTAGACGTTCTGGGAAAGATAGGACCAGACAACCCAAAGCGGGTGGCACGCATTAAAAAAACAACAGTGAGTTTTCTCAAAGATTACCGCAGGCTATAATAGAAGCGGAAGAAAAGCACCGCCAGACAACCTTATTTGACCCCACGGGTGAGAATGATAATAAGTAACGCATAAAAAGGAGAACCCCCTTCCTCAGAAGTCAGAACAGACAAGTCGAGGTTCCCTTTTTCAATTTTTTTTTTTTCACTCGCTTCAGATCGTGGGAGCGGCTGTACGAACATCAAGGAGGCGAAAACAGCTGCTCTGAGTCGCATCCCCGAGCGTTTTCTTTTTTAAAGACCTCCCCCCTTTATTCCCATATATTGTGCGTATATATCGTAACACCCCCACCCCCTTAGACACGTTGCAATTTTTCACAGAATCAAGACCCCCAACCCCCGACAGGTCTGTGAGAGTGTCTGGTTTTGGCGAACTACGAGGGGGCAGGGAGGGGGGCTTTAGGGTCGAAACTGACATCGTTGACGCGTCTATATGATTACATTAATTATGTGCGTATGCTCCGCCGGCCCCCTGTCTGCGGCGTGCAGCGGTCTTGGCCGGTTGCTATAGGGACCGGGCAGCCGTAGATTTCAGACGTGCTCCAGTGCTCTGGAGGGCCCCCAAGGTCCCGTGGGAGGTGGCCAGACACCAACCCCCCAGTGCTTCTCTATTTATTTGGAGGGGACCCTAGTGTGCAACGCATGTGATTTCAGCCAAATCGAAGGACGTGTCCTATCAGATACGTTTTTTATTCTTTAATTTGTATGAAAGATATTTACAAAGCACCCATGAACATAAAGTGAGAAATTAAATATAGATAAAATACAATAGCCAGGAAAGTTTTCCCTTCTTTGTGTACATGTAGAATGCAGTCTTCTGTTTGAACCCCCCCCCCCAACCCCACCCTCACTGACTGTATCTATTAATCTAAAAAAGGGCTTGCCTTTTATAAGAGCAGACAGCCAAGGTACAGAAAGCATACAATGAGAGCTCTGATATGAGAATATATGTCTAATTAAACACTTGTGCTGACAGAGAAAGAGACTCAGAGAAACAGACTCTTGACAATAAAGTGTCGTTTAGCCCTCATTTTCCCTGTCTGACAGAACTGATAAGTGACAGGCGAAATAAGATAGAGCTATGATTTTTTTCCTGTAAGTGTTTCAAAAATGACAACAGAAGGCTTGCCTCGAAAGTGTACTTCATTTGGTTTATCTACTCGGAATATCGCATATCAAACACTCATATCTATAGCTTATCAAGCATACATGTGTTTTGATATACACACAGCTAGGAATTCTGGGACCATGTCAAGGTATGGCACTAGGCCACCTCAAGACGATTGATAACACTGATGAACATCTGTGTTATCAGCAGGGGTTTCAAACTCCAGTCCTGGAGGGCCACAGCGTTTGAGGAGTTTTTGTTCTTTCCTTTGGATTGGCAGCCATTTTAGGCCTTGGAAACCAGGTGTGTGGACTCTTTAGCCAACCAGTGATTTTAATTAATCAATTAAGTGTTAAAACACACCAAAAACCAACTACCACTGCAGCCCTCCAGGACTGGAGTTTGACACCCCTGTCTTAGGGACTCGTCTCTATCTCTCAGAACTTTTTCAAATATTTACGTATTTCATATCAATTGTGTTTGCAATTAACACATTCATTTTTTTGGGATCATATAATTAAGTCAATATGGGTGGCTTCAATATTCATAATCATAACAAGGACATTAGCTTTTTTTTTTTTTTTTTCACTAGCTCATTTGCTCTAGAACAGCTTGATCACATTGATGTATGTGATCTTGTGTCACTGTTAGTCTGCCAGTCGATTAAATTATTACCCTGCCAAAGTTCTACGCTGTTGCCAAATTCTGTTTTGAGTTTAGAGCTTTAAAATCCACTACATTTCTCGCATTAAGGACACAAACACTGTTGCAGCCATGACATCACCTTGAATATGTATGTTGCAGGTATATACCTAGCTGTATAATACACAGGAAAGACACCACCATTATGTGTTTGTTAAACCTGACCAGGCTGCTTCTCTCTGTGTGCCCTATGTCAGAGAGAATACAGTTGACTTAAATGAGAGGCAAACTTGATGAGGGGGGGAATTTTCCTGGACCATACAGCGCTATGTGGGACAGCCATCTGGTGGCCAACTGTGTGTACTGCAAGTTGTGATGTCAAGGGCATAAATAAACTTTCTTACCGACTAGAACAGCTTCAACCCTGAACAAAAAACAATCAAACATACCGTGTTTCTGTATCATATAGAATGTCACAGATTTAAAACTTACAACTGTAAAGGACATAAATACAACTGTATCCTTGATGATTGAAATATGTTTTTAATTTTTGGAGAATTACTTTATTGACAAAAACATTTTTTCAAAGGAAAATCAACAAAACCATTTACAGTCGTTTACACTATTAATTTCCCAATGTCAAAAAAAAACAAAAACGTCCCCTATGACAAGTTAGAGTGTCCACCATCAAGGTCAAAGGCGAGGTATCTGCATATCTATGGATGAGCGGGTCACAACTTTCAGCGTTAAATATGAATATGAGCATGCAAATACCCGCAGCTAACAAGACACATTTGCAAAATACAAAAGCGGTTATACCATAAATGCAAACTATGAATTTCTACTTGAAGTGAACGCACTTCTCTATGGTTCTCTATAGGATTATAAATACTTAAACCCTCCTGATATAGCACCGCTGACCTGCAGCTGATGTACCCAGACAGGCAGAATTCAATCGATTATACTTAAATGGTGATGGTGGTAAACATTATTTTTGAAATTATAGCGATACTTTACATGGCAATCAAAATTAAAATATGTCCAATACAAGAGATTTCAGATCAGGCCTAAAAAAAAGACCTTCACCATGTCCCAATAGCGCACTACATACTCCACACAATTGTGTAAACACCGTGTACTACTCTAGAAAGTGCATGTTTCCACTAGTTAGCGTACGAGAGCGAATACACTTGATAGTATTTTACTGTTTGTAAATGCGTCACCAGTGTTTATGGTGATGCTCCTGCATCTGCCATTTTGTTTGAAATTTTTGGTTGCAGGAGGTGCCTCCCTTTCCATTTCACCTTGCATTCTGGGAAAATAGTTTCCATGCAAACCATACTTCAGATGTCCGCCATTGTTAGTGCATACACTTGTACTACCTAGTGCATAGTGTGTGACAAAAATTAACCACACTATGTACTATGCACTCAAAAAAACAGCTAGAAATAGGATGTAGTGCGCTTTTGGGACACAGTATCTCACTGCGACTGCCAGAGATCCTATGACCCTTACTGGCAGTGTGTTAACCCTGCTTACCTTAAATCGTTCTCTTATTGGTCTCTGGCCACCTGATAACCACGCCCCTTCCAGTTAATTGGCTACACAATCAATCATTTGCATTCTTCTATCCACCTTGATTCCTCATGTCCAGACAAAAAAAAAATCTGTTTTAGATTTGATCTTCTTGATTCTTAAACTATTATTTTAAAAATCCGGCCATTTAAAAAAATAAAATTACATTGCATTCATTTAGCAGACAAACTTTCATTCAATTATTTTACAAAATAAAATGCCCCAGAACTTCAGTGCCTTCAATATGTCATCAAAGTGAAATGTAGCATTGGTATGCTAAACGTGCATCATCAGTCATAGTTTATTGTAAGCATTTGATGTTTACTATACCATAAGTACACACACTGTAATTAAATGATAAACGAATATATGGCAAATTGAGGTTGTGACAATATCAGTAATAAATATTACAAAAAAATTATATCAGTATTTAAAGCCAAGATGAATTTTTTCAAGCTTTTAATTATTTTTTCATTTTTAATTGCAGTGGGCAAACCAACTGCTTATATATCACTCTTTAATAACAGAATAGTTAACGATAAATTCAATGAATCAAACTTCTCTTCCAAAAACACTGAAGGACAAGGGGGACGTTTTTAAACTGGCCGTTATATTTTACCGTAGTGCAAAATGGCGAAGACGTTTTTTTGGCTCGTCCCTTGAGGCAGCTACTGCCATCCTGGGCGAGAGCGTGGGGACCTTGTTGTGAATTCCTCGCATGCTGAGGTGTGAACGAACCGAAAACACAGCCATGTTTGTGCTAAATCTCTGTCGGATACACAGAGAGGTAAAACGAATTAATTTCCTTTCTTTAAAACTCTGGTTTACATTATATTTATCATCGATTATAGAGGGGGCTCCAAAATCTGTACAGTACTCCTCCTGAGTGATTCATCCTCATAACTTACATATTATTATTATTATACATATTTATAATGATGCGAATGAAAAGTCCCTGAGTAAGGTGTGTAGATATTGTACGTTGATTTAGATTAACAGCTGCTGTCTACCAGTAGGACACTTTGCGCTTATGCTTTTGAAAGTCACGCCATACCGTCATTAACCGTGACCTTTGACCTCCATTGGCTGCTTGTGCATTTAGCATGTGTATCACTAAGAACAGGAACGAGGCAGTATGCAACTGGCTCAGTGACATCACACGCAAGACAAGGAGGTCTGAAGTTCCGTTCGTAAGTGCTACGGAACTAACCACAGAGGAAGAGAAGTTATCTTAAACATTCAACAAGACTGGTCTGAAATGGGCTTTGAGATGAGGGTGCACGTGTGTGTATGTGTTTTTTGGGGTGGGGAAGTATTACTGACTTGGGTTCCCTTCTGTTCCCTTACATGCTCAGAGAAAGCACTTAGATTCTATTACAGACTCTACAGTGTAGGAGAGTGCTGGACTGAACCATTAGAAAATCATGGGGGTTACAATATAATCTTGAGGAGAGTACAGTAGTACAGTATGGATGTAGGCAGCATAAGGAGCCCCGCCCCCTCGCCACCCTCCAATCAGGGCTGGGCTCTGAGACACACGTCAGCAGTGGGTACTATCTCTGCCACCCGTCTGTCATCTCTGATTGGCCGGTGGGGAGACCGCCACCCCCCTCCGAAGTGGCCTTGGCGGCGCCCCCTCTGCGGGGGTCTTCTCTCTCGCCTGCCAGATACGGCTCCGCGTGCTGGCCTGCGTGGCGCGGAGGGGGCGTGGTCGGGAGTGGCCGTGTTCCGGCGAGACCCGCTCCGACTTGATGCTGAGGCCGAGGGGGTGGAGGTGGGGGGGCGGCGTCACCGTGGAGACCTGCTGCGGGAAGGAGCACCCCCCAGTCGGCATCCTGCAAAAAGGAATGCAGTTTTAAGAAGGGTTGGGGGAATCACCAACTGAACACTGACCCTAGATCAGTGACCCCTACCATTTTCGCCCATTTTTGGGCATTGAAACGTACAATAATTTTTGAACCCTGATTACTTCATTACTGTTATCCATATAGATAGAGAATTTTCAGCCACAAAAACGTAGAGACGGCACATAATGTCAAAGCAGCTCAATCGAAACCGATGTGTTGTATTTGCACGCACTACCACAGCATGCCTTTAGATGGCGCCAACACACAAGCAATGAATTTCTTTACTGGCCTCTCGTATTTCAAGAGTGAAACCCAGTCGTTTTATCTTACTCCTTATACTCAGCGTAATTATGCCTTTAATATTCTTTGATACTGACAATTGCATTACAAGTAGTTTACTTATGTGTATTTCTGTATATCTCACTTCACAATACATGCAAGTCTATGTCACTCTGGGTAGAGGTGTCTCATGCATACATATATTCATATATAAATGTTACACATACTAAGGTAGTAAATTATATTAAGGACAGATGGCCATTGTGTTGGTCTGAAGGTTTTAAGTCACATATTTGTGAAAATCCACACAGACAGGAAATCTGTTCAGATCTATTTTGATACCCTTGGCTTGTCCCTGTTTTGTGACTCAGTAAGCTGTGTCTATAAGCCTTTAAATGGTGCTGGCCCTGCCTGTCTGATTTCGTCTCAGTCCCCAATCTCGCACACTCAGATCCAGCAGTTCAAGACACAGTTGTGCACTTTGAGACTACACTATGAAACTGGCTTTATGAATATAATTTAGTATTATCTTTATTAATGGGGTAGGATTTCACACCCAAACCTGGGATCTACTTATCAAGTACATGCACTGTCTGTGACCTACACTTTATTAAAATATTGGCAAATATACATTTCAGTGCAAAACATAGTGTACCTTTAAGCTAATGCAATGCAGGAAAGTGATGCGTTGTTTCATTCGAATAGCATATAGTTAAGTTAAATACTCTCTTCTATTTGCGTAGCTGTAGTTGTGTATACAAATTGGAAAAAAATGCAATATATCTACTGTATAAGTATAAGTCCTGTTGGAAGTGTATCGTGATCTCATTGGCTGCCAGAGAGTCTGTTACTATGGAAACAGAAAGTCTTACCCCAGACAGGTGAGGGACGTATCTCCTTCCAGGTCATGTGACGATCGCCAGGGCCCTGCCATACCACGCTGTAAGCTCATGGAGTGGGAGGAGCCAGCGTGGGCGTACTCTACAGGGTAGTGGGATGGGGGAGCAGGAAGTGAATTTGCAAATTCAGGGGTAAACTTACATCTTATTCACTTATTTTATTAACCACCCCCCCCCCCCCAACCAAAATTTAAGCACAATCCACCATTAGCCCCACAAAAACAACCTCTCTCACAGACTGAGGAGGAAATGACCTCACACATGACATGGCCAAGGATGCTAAACTGGAGACCATGTGACCAGGTCACAAACCTGTAGGTGCTCAGCCGGCCACCAGAGGGCACTGGAGAGTGATGAGACTGAGGGTGTCACCTGTTCTTATCCCATACTTTTCTGCAGCAAGTTTGAGCCAATTACGGCCTTGTGAATGTGGCCCTGTAGCAACAGCCAGTAACAAAGTTGTGACTCCATCGCCCATACGTGGGCCAAACAGTGGCATCACGAAAATGAGCTTGCATTCTATGAGCCACTCAAAGGTAGTATCACACATCTAATTCTGACCTAATGCACATCAATGACAATTAACCAAGACCACAATATAAGAATAGATCCAGAGTATTGATATAGATGAGAACAATAATGCTCCATCTGCCGCAGTAGTTATGCTTCGACAGGATGGACAGCATCAGATCTGGAGGGCCGCAGTGCGTAGAAGATCTTGTGGTTTCCTTTCAAGCAGCATCCATTTTAATCCTTGGCATGTACGTGGACTTTAAAACGATTACTTTAAAAAGCACTTAAGTAACCCCAGAGACCAGCAAACACAATTGTACACTCCCAGGCCACAAGCTCTTGTGGGCAGAGTTTAATTAAGATATAGCCTATCATTTTTGCATTGTGTAATGTCGAGGTTAACTCCATGTCGGACTTACCGGCGGGCCCTGCGGCAGGGTGCCTGTAACCCCCGATCGCGTGTCCCAGCAAGCCTGCTTTCCCCATGGCGACCATGTGGTTCCCGGGGTGGATACCGTGATACAGCGCCCTCTGTTGGAGGCGCAAAGAACACCAGTGACCGAGTGGGACTATTTCTGAGACGACTATGAGACATGGTTCACACATCTTTACCCAGGGGGAGAGATGTTAAACCAGTGGGGATGTCCATGCCACAGTGTGAATGAGTAACTATCTGATTAATCTGGCCTCTAAAGCCTACGTATGCTAGCTATGCTAAATGCGTCACCGCAGGTGCAGTGGCTGTGTACTGTAGCCCGGCTGGTGGACGGTACATTGGAAAGAAGAAGTGATAGCTGTTAGCCCATGCTACAGAGGACAGCACACGCTAGTCTGCACATTAGCTAATCTTGTCTGCTCTGAGCTGTCTACTGGTTGTTACACAGTGAGACTAACTAATGAACACGACACAAATAACAGACAAGCCGGTTCGCTTTGGGTTGTGACATGATTGTTGCTCCAACAGGACATTGATCTGGTGCACTTCAGTGCTGAGCTGTTAGCATTAGCGGGCCGCAGAGACCCGATGTGTCCCTCACCGTGCCGCTCATGTTGCTGCGACTGTCCGGAGAGACAGACTGCGCCTCCATTCGCCGGTTTGCACAGGCCAAGCTCAGGTTGCCATGGGAAAACACTGAGTAGCCAATACCTACAGAGAATTAAGACAAATAGGAAGCATTGAACAGGAAGTCGATGCTATGCTATTTCTGTACTGATTTACACTGACTGATTTCTCACTACAGAGAACCGCTGCCTGGAAATGCAATTCTCTCTCGCTCAATCTCTTCCCAGTCTCCTACACTTAACATTTTCACTCGTTAGGTACTAAAACAGCGTATTATTTTCACCTTTGAGGCGTAATGAATTTTCTTTGCATCTCTTTCTCTCTCTACCTATTTTGTATCACTGTTCTACCCCTTGAGTAATGAAATATTGAGTTAGTTATCGTTACTAGCTATTCTTTTCTGTTTTTTTCCTCCTCCTTTGTAGAGCACTGTAAGAATTTCTGTAAGAATTCCTCATTTTATGTTTTCTGTAAATATATTTATTTGATGTGGAAAAATATTTTAGGTCTCATTTCTATTCTACTTGCTCCCTCTCTCTCTCTCTCTTTCTCTCACCCTCTATATCGTACTCTTCTGGGGGAGGTGGTGACTTCCTGTCTTCACGGGTGGCTGGAGCAGCACAGTGACTCAAGGAAAAACTGCTCATGGGCACGTTCCACATGCCGCAGGGTGTCGAAGACGATCCACCCTGCAACCCCCCCCCCTAACCCCTCCCCCGCAACAGGAAGTGCCTCTAAGACAGCCACAGATCCTCTACACAAACCGAATGTTTGACTCCTGCCGTCCTTTTGCCCTCTTCACTTCCACAACGCAGCATGTTGCAGAAAGGTAAATACAGATTCTACTGCTGGATTCCATTTTATATATTTCTTATGATGCATCGGATTGGTGTTCATTAGGGTGACAGACATTCGGGTGTTAAGAGCATGAAGCTGAGACTCTGGTGGGTCTATAATACCGGTCCCATTTCCTCAATCGCAACTGATATCCGCACAAATACTCAGAGGAACAGAATGCCCCATCATGCAACAGAAATGTCCATTCTTCAGTCTCACCTGAGTGGGATGGCATGAGGGAGGGGTGTCCATGGGGTCCGGCAGGGGCTGGCGGAGGAGCCAGATTTTGGGCCGGGAGGTTTGATAAGGGAGGGCCTGTGGGACAGTAGGCCAGGTTTGGGTGACAGGCTCCTGGCCAGCGCATTCTCACAGCCCATAGACACTGCATACTGGGCGTCTGCTGGGAGGAGAGAGGGACCCTGCAGAGAGAGAGAGAGAGAGACATGAACAAGTGTACAGGAGAACAGCAGGCTTAGGAGGAGTGAATTTCTCCACTTATCTTTTTCTCTGCAACTCTATTTAATAAGGGGGTATCTCGACACAACAAACCAAACCAGATCAGAAACACATATTGGAGATTAGAACACAGATGAATAGAATGGCATAAGATATAACAGATCAGAGTAGAATAGAACATAATAGCACATAAAATAACACCAACAGACCATGCAAACAAAACACACTGGCACAACAGCATCAAATAGTGTGATAAAATAGAACAGAACAGAAGAATGTGAAGAAAATATCAATGAATGGAACAGGATGGAATGATAATAAACCCCTATACTTTTCCTGACATTGAATTAAGGGAATAAAACAACATAAAATATTCGCTCATAAATAAACATTTCTTTCATGAAACAGCTGGCTATTGGTTTCTGTAAGCTAGCTCATATGGCCCCATGCTTCCATATGAATGCTATAACTTGAAGCTTAAAGATGAAGCTCTGAAAGGTCAGTCTTCATCCTCTAAACCCTGACAGAGCGGCCATAACCACCTGCTTCAGAACACATTGCGCGTTATTTCCTGTTTTGCCCCAGTGTGACATTCGTTAAGTTGAGGGACATGAGAGCTGGCAGGAAACATAGTGAATGATTCCAAACACATCTTCGGACTCTTAGACAGTCTATAAGTGAGATCCGTGCACCCAACACATTTCGCTCACCTAAGCTCAAAGGAGCTCTATACATTCTCCCTCAGCATGCAAGCATTGTTATTGTTAGCAGCATTAGCGGTTTTGCGGACGGTTGCATACGTAGTAGCGTTGCCGTGCAACCGGATGTCCGGTGCTGGAGCTGAGGTGCTGGTATCTCTCCGTAGCCTGCAGGGCCTCGTCCCGGTCCAGTTCCTGCCCGTCCAGGCCCTTCCTGCGAAGCGTCTGAGGAGCAAATGATCACATGTCTCACATTGGCCTATGAAAAAGCTTTAAAAATCGCTGAGTCACTGTTAGCATGCGATGCTAGCTATAATTTGAAGCTCAGTTTAGGTTTAAAGTTACTGAGCGGATGAAGGAGCGGTACTTTTCTAACTATTCAGTGAATAAATACATCATCTCTCTGCTTCTGTTTTATAAGTATTTCTTGAGGTCAAATCAGGAAGTAAGTTTCGCTGGAGTGGGCCTCTAAATTATTTTTCATTAGTTTAGCCGATGTGTCTCAGGGTTTGGCAAGATGATGTAATTTTAGCTGCCAGATTTATAGTGATTTCAGTCTCCTAACAGGTTGGGAAGTTCTGTGTTGGGGAAGAAGGTGAACTTTGAGATTTGTTCAAATTGTGTGAAATATTTGTCATGTATCATTTATATTTTGAGCATGCTAACAGGAAGTACGTCTCTTGCAACTCATAGTCTCTCTGTTCTCGGGGAAACCCAGATTTTATCTCTACCTTTTTCTATTTTTAAGTCCATGGACAATGGGTGGCTGTCACCACTGTGTTCACAGGTATACTCCCTAACTAAATACTTATGCTTAAGACCTATATGTATAAACGTTTCAAATTTTCAGTGTATTCATGTTCTCAAATCAAGGCTCTCTTGCTAAACAATTATTCTGGGAAATCATGTATCTGCGGTTTAGTCCTGATTAAATTCTGATGTGGTTCTGTTCAATGACCTGAGTCCGGGACCAGCTGGACAAGGGGGTTCTTGTCTTGGAGGAACCTGTTTTTCAGTTGGGCTTTGTGTTATTTTGCTTGTCCGCCCTATTTCCATGGAACCAGACCGTTTGGAATGGGCCCCGGCTCAGTGCTCACAGGGTACTGCTTGGCGCATTTCTCTAAGCACGCAAGATGCAAATTCTAATCGAAATGTTTCTCATCAGGTTTGAGTTCAGGGTGGCAAGGTTCCCCCATACTTCACTCTAATTTCCAGACAATTCTCAGCGGAACAGTAGAATCGCAGAGGACGGTTATGCGGGCGGGGAAAGAAAGGAGAGAAGGCGGGGTCGGTGTTGTACGGTGAGGTCATGGATTCTACAGACTCATCAAAAACTTCAGCTCCTTCTGTCCCCTACGCCTCTTAACTATAGGGCGATACAGTATGTAACAGTTCATATGGTTCAGGGTGCTCATTTGCGACAGTATTGCGCTTGTAATTAATTTGCATGAAATGCATCTGATGGGATTGTTTTTGTTTTGATGTCATGGAAACATCTTTCACATGATAAAACTACAGAACTGCAAGACCCCATATTCAGAGAGTAGAACTGCAACCAAACATTTCTTTCACATATGGGCTCAGAGCTGTGCTAATAAGAATCGGCTGCTTTATTGCATGGGTGGAAGTATGTGGTAGTATTTGTACTGAAGATGGGGTTTTTTGCCTTTGCTTGGCATTTTAGATCTGTGCTGTGGTGCATTGTGGGTGGGGGTGAGCGTGAATGATCTGTGCTGTGGTGCATTGTGGGTGGGGGTGGGCTTGTATGATCTGTGCTGTGGTGCATTGTGGGTGGGAGTGGGCGTGTATGATCTGTGCCGTGGTGCATTGTGGGTGGGGGTGGGCCTGTATGATCTGTGCTGTGGTGCATTGTGGGCGGGGGAGAGCATGCATGATCTGTTCTGTGGTGCATTGTGGGTGGGGGTGGGCTTGTATGATCTGTGCTGTGGTGCATTGTGGGTGCGGGTGGGCGTGTGCCGGGCACCTCCAGGATGTCGGCGTTGGTCCGGCTCTCGTGGGGCTCACTGTACTCCGTGTATTTGAGCAGGACCTTGTCCATGTCCGTGCTGGCGTACTGGAAGAGGCGGTCGGCGCCATTGAAGATGATGAGGGCAATCTCACAGTCACAGAGCACGCTCAGCTCGTACGCCTTCTTCATCAGCCCAAACTTGCGCTTGGTGAACGTCACCTGGCAGGAAACAGGAAACAAACTCCTGTTCCAGCCCACAACTGACCAAATTCCCCTTCTACAACCTTTCTCCCACTCTTTAGGATCTTAACATTTTAACATGAAACTTTTTTTAATACCATTACCCAACACTGATACACAACCTACTTAACACTGATGAATTATCTTCACATGGTGAGATATATCACTTGGATTAAATGTTGGGCAACAGTGCAGCATCCACAAATCACAAAACAGAAAATACCCACAACTGTTTCCAACAAATTAATTAAAATTTCTCCAAACAATCATCCTGTTGGCAAAAATCGAATACGTTTTTTTGTGGGCTTAAATTTAGTTGATTGTTATCAGAAGTCACGTATGACTGAACACGCACCCACGACAACTGGGCCTTTTAAAGAGAAAACCACAGGAGGTTACGGCATGGAGATCTTGCCATGTGCGACACCATAGATTAACTTCACCAGGGTCAGTCCAGTGAACGAGGGGGTTTCCACACCACCAGTGCCGGTAACCAAACCAATAATCAAAACCAACTCAAGCAACAGACCATAACAAAAAACAAATGCTTATTGCTATACAAAATCAACAAAGAGAATATGGTTGTACTGCAGCTAACGACAAGCAAGCTAAAATAGAAGGAAGCACAAATAATATAATGCATACACCCCAGTATACTGTTGGCCTATAAAAAAAATATTTTAATAATCAGTTATTTGAAATAAATAAAATTATTTAGGCCTATCTATCCTGCAATGCATTTATTATACAACTCATTTTGCGCATTTGTTTTATTATTTTTGTATGAATGATACTTCACCCCTATCAAACGCCATGTTTTTTCTGTATTCTGTTTACGTTTGCTTTAACAGAATAATGTACTCTACATATACATAGTTATGAATAACGTACTCTACATATATAATTAAATTCATTGAGAGAATGAGGAGTAGGAGAGAGTGTGAGGGACGTTTGATAGCTATGGTTACCTGTCGGTTACGTTGGTCCATTATCTGAGAGATCTGTATCTTCTTTCTTCCCATTTTCTGTCTATCAAAGGCCGGTGGATCTGAAGGAAAGAGAAAGCTTTTCTGAATATTTCATGCTGAACTCCCAGCAGCCTCTACTGCAGTCAGAGTTTTTGATCGCTTTCTGGTGGTCAGGGTTTTTTCGCCTGAGAGTGCAATCAGGTAATCTGTGGTAATTAGCCTGTCCAGATTCTGTTTACCTGAACACAGCTGTAATTAAAACCTATCGGAGGGTGTTAACTACCAAAACCACGACCCCCTCCACCCCCGACCCCCAAAAAAGCACTGCCACGTTTTGATTGTTGTTTGCTGGAATGTTGAATAAAACACATCCTGAATTCCGGCCCCATATTCAAATCCAAATGCAAATTCAAAACTTGCTTTATTGGCATGACGAGAGAATGTTGTGTTGTTGTTGAGAATGTGTTGTTGAAGGATAAGATACAGAGAACAAAGACAACACTCCCCACCCCATCCTTCACAATGTCACAATCGAAACCAGGGTTATTGAGGTTATTATTTTTGATTAATTCTTCAGTAAAAAATAATCTGAATTCTCTTTCACAGTGACTGGTCCCAACAATGCCTACTTGCACACACACAAGTAGCAGTCGTTGTTATTAAGGCAAAGTTGGGATAGTGCTAAAGATGCACTGTTTGTGATTTTAAATTGAGAAGAGAGAGGTGGGAGACTTTTGTGTGCATAATTTTGGTAGCGTACGATATTCACCTATTTGGTTATCACCTTAAGTGATAAACAAGCAGTGCTATACTAAAAGTAGAGCATATGCTGCCCATATATGCTTTAAACTCACAAGCAGCATGATTGGTTGACCTTTGACAGCACGCTATATTAATTCAGTTGTCCATTGCAATGCGAAAGGTCAAAGGTCATATGGTACATGGCCCAGGAGCGTGGCTAGCAGAGAGCTCAAGATTTTACACAGCTACTTTGTCTCTAAAACCAGGGCTGTTAGCCACAGTAACTGTAGTGTCTTTATTTCCAGTATGGTAGAGGAGAAAAGGCTGGGCGATGGAGAGGTTGCAGGTTCAAATCCCTATACGAGGTGCTACAGCAGCACCCATGAACAGACGTGCTTTACCTGAACTATTTGAGACTGTATGTCACGCGACACTGTACAGAACCGGAAAAAACTTTTAACATATAATCAGTTTTTCATTCTGTATGACTGATGAGATTAACCATGTAAGCAGGACTATATTTAGCCAGCGTTCATTAGCAATGTGGATATTGTATGTTTCTCCTGAAGGAGAATGGGGAGGACGTGTGGAAGGCACTTTGTCATTTTTGCATTTGCAGTGTCTGCATTCCGGTGGACGATCTCGGAGAATTACTACAGACGAAAGCAAAAGCAGAGCAGTTCAGATGCGCGCACTGGAAATCAACCACCATAGCAGAATGTGAGCGAACATCTGCAGACCTGAAACTGCTCTCTCACAGTCTGTGGAGAGCAGGACTGCACTGAGGAACCTCTGTGTTGTGCTTCTGTGCCAACTGTGCTATCTGCATGGAAAATCTGTGCTGCATAGCTTGTCTGGGCCAATCAGAAGTAAAATACTATTTGAAAAATCTAGAACCTTCCAGACACTCTTTTAGAAGAAAATTCGCCTTTGACCTGATTGTACATTTCGGTCAGGGTCATGATATGACGGGCGGAACTCTCTAACTGTCTCACGATGTGCACATACGATGATGTTGGACCGTCTATGTAAAGCAAAATGCAGTATTTGCAAAAGAAAAATTCATAAGAATCAAACATTGTTGCACTCGTTAGTACAGAAAAACAATCCAAGAGTCCAGAGCGATCATGAAATTAAGGTTGTTTTTTTTTTTTTTTGCAAGCGTAAAAAGACAAACACGTTGGCTGTTCTAAGAAATGAACACGTCTTATGCGTTTATGTTCTGCAGCTTGTACAGTTGACATCATCTATTAATATTTGTGGGGGACTTTGAGTGTAGAAAATGTGTGTACTAAATATTATTATTATTATTATCTGTATTATTACTATTTTAATTTCAACATTAGCGATGACCAGTATCACCATTTTCAACTTTGCTCTGTACGCCAGGACTATTTTTTGAAAAGCAATTTTCTACTGGCGGGACCATGCAGAGGCAACGTTTCAGAACCCCCTGTCCAACAGGTGTCCAAATGTGCCTCCCTGGGACAGGCCGAGCGGAACAGGGTACAGCCAGGACCCTTCTGTGAGACCCACTTCCCTCGGCACTTTGCTTAGAAAACCAAAGACCGAAAACGCAACTCTGTCACTTCTCAAAAGTGTTAAAACCGTTTAACAACTTAACATACCTGGCAGGGCACATACAGATAAAGAATGTGTTTTTTTCTCTGTTGTGTCTTATTTTTCTCACTCCGAGCTTGCGTAAGGTTTCAGATTTAGCCTTGGCTAAATCTACCCGTGACTATAAGCCCAAAATACCAGCCAGACTGTCACACACTGCTCCGCTATTAGCTTGTTATTATTATCCGTATGGCAAAGGGAGCGCTCATGTGTACATTACACCCTGCTGCTAATGAATCTGTCATGTTATGGTGAGCCATAAAGATTATGTAAACTTGTATATGAGATATTATACTTCATCCTGACTGTATTTCTCAATACAATCTCAAAACGGCTGTGCTGTTCTGCAATCAATGGCAACATGGCAGAATAAAAACCCCATTCAAATACAGTATATATATAATATATATATATATATATACACACACACACACACACAAACACAGTTTTCTCCAAAACTGTTCTATATAAACATGGAAATAATCATAAAGTTTTAGGATTTTGAAACATTTAAAATAAAGAAATGTTTTGTCATCAGAAATGAAGAAATATGAAGGATTCTACACAATGTCTAGGCCAAATTTAAGCAAATGTTTGAAACTGACCCAGTCAATCCCTTTGTAGAAAAGGTCAGACCCCATCGAACATTTATTGGGGCACTTAAAGGCCAAGACAGTTTTGTGCACTTGAAGACTATGTGACAACATGCACCATCAGTTTTTGCTCAAACTTGTGGAGTCCGTGCCAGCCCCAGTGGACCCTGTCATTGAAGCAAAATGGGGACATACTGAAAACTATGACATACGCACTAAAATACCTTAAACATATTCTGATTTATATTTCACAATATTTTAAAATATAACATTTAAACTGGCTGTGCTTGTGAAAACACAGTTTTGTTATGCATGAGATATATTTCCATATATATTGAGATTTAACGTAGCGTCGTATAGTGGCAAACGCTTTCATTCCTTTTGCAGGGCTTACATTTTAACTTTAGCATTTAAAGCCCAAAACTGTTGCACTACATTCTTTACACTCTAACCTTCCGTTTAACAGGGAATTACATATATAGTACACCATGTAGTTTCTCTAAATATAACCGTCGTGTATGTGTAGGACAGCCAGCGGCCCGCTTTTCTGTCACTGTGGTTTTATAGACTTCATGCAACAGAGAAACACATCGACTGTTCACACGTGAGGTCTGCCAATTTTGGATGACGGTCACCACACAGACAGCCACCAGCCGTCTTAAGTTTCTTACACAAACAGACACATATTCACACTCTTCTAAAAAAAAAAAAAAAAAAAAGCACCTAGACACGCAATTGATTAGGTTCATTAATACTGCAAGACCAACAAGCGCTTGCTAACGTGTAGCCATAAGCAAGTCATCGTCGAGGTGTCACTCTTCGCTATAGGCTACAATGAACTACAATGCGTAAAAATGAGCAAACTGTTACGAATTACTCCGTGTGCAACTGATTTGACACGTTGCAAACACAACTGTTAATCTATTTTAAAATGTATGATGGCAACTATGCTGAGTGCAATAATTTCATTTAGCCCACTTCCCTAGTCAAAAACCTTACAAAGTGGGCAGCTGTAAGAATCAAAGAATCGTTAGAGTGGCTCAATGTTTATCGATACTGAATGCTGTGACACCATACGCTATAATTTGCCATAAATATAATATGCTACTTCCACCACGTTCACATATCTTCAGAATGTTTTGCTTTGGTCCACAACTCACATGTGGAGTCAACCATCGTTCAAAATCTATTCCTACATAGATTGTGTGTCTTTACATATTAAACGTAAGAAACCAAACAACATCCCCGACAAACAATGCGTGACCCACCTGCTTATTAATAGATAAAACCTACTGTACACTCGTTTTGGCAATAAGCAACTTTCATAAAATAGCAAAGAGAAAGCGTCCCGCCACTATAAATAATGTGTCTAAAGATAGACCCCTCTCAAAATAGTTTCTTCAGCATAATGAGTTATTTTATGTTACCTGAGATTTTTTTCTCCTTCACCAAAGTCTGATAAATTCCGACAACTGTTAACAAAGTGCATATATATTTCACGTTTCAAGAACATACTAAATATACAACCATATAGGTGATTACAGCTGCCCAATAAACTGCACACATGCAAAGTTCTTCTCTTCAACATCAAGTGAACTTCCATGAAATTTGAGTCATTTCTGTAAGATGAAATCATTAAACAAAAATAAACCCGAGAAAAAATGCAACAAGTAGTTAACCATAAAATGCGTTCGCAAAGTGCTTCATCACGACCTGAAACCAGATGCGGTTAAGTAAATATTGCTCTGCTTAAGATAGTCGGTTTTGCAGCGTTTTAGAACTTCGCGCCTGTCTGCGTTTCAAGATGGGTTGGCTGGTGATACTTGAATGGTTTACAACGTTACTGTCCGCAATGCAAAATTGTCACCGTTTCCCTACAGGCGATCCTGTCTATAAATGCGTATTTCTTAACGTTAGCGGGTGTTTATAAAGCTCGACAACTCACTGAAGGTGTGACAGGACGAACAACAAAAACATTCTCACCTGTCCTGTTTGAGAAGTCTTGCTGTAAACCAGCGCGGTTCTTGCTTACGTTTGTCCTGTTCTTCTTACAGCACTATTATTAAGTAAAAAGAATCATATCATTGTGACTGATTTGGGAACGTCTATAAAAAGCAGGTCTGCACTGCTAATTTCTCCTCGTGTTTTCAGATACCTAAAGTAAGTTGTCACCCAGTAACGTGAGCTAAATCGAGGTTTGGAGAGCTCACTTTTTTAGCACGGTACAGTGCATGGGTGCAGTACTCTTGTAGATTAGCATAAAACGCCCATGTTCATATTCCATTGGTTAGGAGCCTCGTGGTCCTCCGCTCCGCCCTGTTGCTGAAGAGGGCGGGTGAGCCTGTGACCGTCCAGCTCTTTGTCATTTCTTTGTCACACCTATTTCCATTTTTAAGTTAAAATTCTGATTTTGAAATTCTGTGTTCTCAAGTGATTATAATATTAAAATATTTTTATGATTTAAGTCCAGCTTTCATGCTTTTTAAAAAATCTTTTTATGTTGAAGTAATTCACATTTAATAAATAATGTACAACTTTTTAGCATGTAATAATAATAATAATAATACTACTACTGCTACTACTACTACTACTACTACTACTACTAATAATAATAATAATAATAATAATATTGTATTATTGTAGTAGCTGGTTTAGTGTTTGCTCTGTATAGATTGTGTGTTGTACCTCAAACTGACTAAATAGTTATTGCATTAAATGGACCTATACCCCCATACTGTAACACTGGAAGACAAGATTGAAATGTTTTTAACTGTACATGGGGAAGCATCACTGACCCCTGAATTTATTTGTATAATAACAAGATAGTGATTTATTGCAAACAAACAAACACAAACAAATAAATATAGAAACAAACAAATAAATGAGCAAATACGTTCACTAGCTTCGCCCAATCACCAATCAACACACACTATTGAAGACAAGAATATCTCAGTTAAGCTCACCACAAATTCCATCCATCTCAACACTGGGTACTGTGGAAAATAAATAAACAAAAATAAAAACAAGGGTTAAATTTGGAGCTCTCAGAAGTGCATCAGAGCGAAACAGCATACACGGTGGATAACCTAACTCTTTTGCAATAACTGTTTGTTCTTGGTATTGCGTAGGTGTATGTGTGCGATATAGCAAACTGACAAACATGACTCAAGACAGGTACTACATACCATCCATAAAAAAGTACTAAAAAAGTGCCAAACAACCAGGGCGATCACATTTGAACGACAGGGTTCTGACCTGGGTAATTTAGAACTAACCTGAAAAATAGGACTAACCCAAAAACACTTCACTGAGTTCTCCAGCTTTACTTATTTTGAATGGGTTCTTTTGAAATTGTGCGGGCGAGAATCTCATTTTTCAAACTCAAAAATGATTCTTTTTAAATAGGAACTGCTCTCAGTTTTAAGTTATGTTGAATGTATTGGCTGTGACAACACCAACCAGCTTGGGAAACTTCACAAAGCATTTGTTCTGCCATTTTAAAATTTTATGCGGCAAAAGGTCATTACCTCAAACCTTTATCTCTGTTCTGTGTTTGAATAGAAACACTGTGGTTAGTTAGTTTTCTTCTCAAATGATTTCTCCTTTTTTATTTTAGGTTTTAAAATACAAAGGGACTGCAAAGGAGAAAGAACAAGTATACAAGTGACGCCAAAGTATACCTAAAAATTCTGACCACTGCAGCTCACAAACTTTATTGAATCTAAGTCTAGCTCTTCAATTTGTCTATCTCTTTACTGAGAACATTTGATGTTTGCAACAGACAGCTAACATGTCCTCTCCAGATATTTGATACTCAATTATAAATATTTTCCCAGATTAAATACATCAGAGTTCACTTTGTCGCCCAAATGTAAAAGTTCAAAGTGTTGCGTGTCCAACTTAACGCTTCGGTCTTTGTGGTTGCTGGTTTATGAGCTGTTTGCACAGCAAGGTGTGGTGTCTCTTTTACCAGAAAAAAAGAACATTTTCTTTCTCAGTACAAAAACAATGCTGCAGATACGCTTTTTAAAAATGATTGTACTACATCCTGATTGAAGAGTAGTTTGTTGAGGACAATTTGAGTTCCACAGATTAAAGCTGGTCAGAATTTTATAATTTTCAGATGTGTAATATGTTCAGACGTGATGAACACATGTGGATGGACATGTAGCTGACACTTTTTTATCCAAAAACATGTGATGGATTTATCCCTTTGGCCATTAGATACTTTGATAAGCGACTATGTATATCGTTTACAGGAATGCGTAGAAATGAATTGAAGCCAGTCTCCAGCTTTTAACGATCCATCGATAGGCATAAAAATAACTGCAGCAGACGCGTGTACCTTTTTGGTAACTGGAAATAGTTTGTCCTAAAGCAGGGCAGCTTGGGTTTGGGGGTTGGCGTTGCCAGGGCGGGGGAAGTACATTTCTCCTTTGATGTTCTATCTAACAATAGAAAGAGTGAGAGTGAGAGAGAGAGAGAGAGCAACAGAGAGAAAAAGACAGAATTAAATGTGAGGAGGAAGAGAGAGATAAACTGGATGATTAAAAAGGAAAGATAAAGGGTTCTTTCTTTCTTCCAGTCCCTCAGAACAAACCAGCTTCTTGTTATTTGTGAATTGTTAGGATTCAGTACAGGTGGGAGCACAGTCTGGGATCCAGGCTCTCATTAAAACCTCTGGCTTGTCTTCAGGGGGTTGGGGGTTCTAATCCCAAATGTATCAGTTCTGCTGTGCCGTTGAGGTAAAGCATTTAAATGGGGTTAGCATAAAGCAGTTGTTTTTTCTGGTCCCCTAACTTAATTCTGAAATGTCTGCTGGACTATATTTGTTTATTTAATTGTTAAAGGGGTGGACACTGTAAATGTATCAGTGATCCATATCATTAAAGATGTATATGGTAGTAATAAATACATTTAAAATATGTTTTTGACAAGAATATTTGCAACAAGGCCCCCCCAAAAAAAATGGTATCACCGCCAACAAACCCTCTCCCCATTTCTCTAGAGTGTCCTCTGCTTTTGTTCACACACACACACACACACACACACACACACACACACACACACACACACACACACACAGAAATATATACAGGCTGTACGTAATTATGTCTTGATCGGGGTAATCATAAAATGTGAAAATTGCTTTTTTGTTCATAACTTTTTATTCAGTTTCATTAAATCTTGGGGTAACTTATAGATAGAAATGCCTGTAAACAGGTCAGAAGTAGCTGAGCTCTGAATTATTCAGTGGACATTAATTTAAGCAGTCATAAATCAAACCCAAATCAAAGTGAAACACTCAATATTTTTCCTCCACTGTGTGCATACACAAAGACACACATTTGCTTACGTATGCGTATGCCTTCATGTCTATGATAACAGCTTCAGAAAGCCTATACAATAAAAGCCTTCAGTAGCAGAAGCATTAAATTAAATATTGAAAATGATCATATTTAGTATTCGCAACAATTTTACATGACTCTTCACATCATTCTCTGTAGTCTAGCAGACTCTGCGTTAAAACTCTTTATTTGTTGTTCACTTTTACAAGTAATCAAGTAAGTCATTTCAAAAATGCGCTTTGGCGGTGGAGATGGTAATGACGATACTGATTGATTTTACTGGAGTCTTAAAGAGGTGAAGTCAGTGATCCCGCTGACGAAAGTCTGCTGTCATGGAGACTGCTGTCATAGGAACGGGCGATAATAGAAGTATGTTCTGTTCCTTGCATCAGGTTGGTGTCCTGGTTGTATCCTCTCCAGGAATTGATTTGCTGAATACAAATGAACGTGAGGCCAAGATGTTCCCTGGGCTGAAAACTCCATTAGTGGTGTATCGCGGCTGTGTGGTGGTTTTCATTCACCTCTCATTGTAAACGCCAATCCGGCCAGCTCTCGCGTGTATACAGTACTACGCTCACCTCATTATTCCCGCAAAGGGGAATTCTGGGAGCTTCCTCTGCCGGTCCCCGGCACATGGTTCTGATGCAACTGTGGGTAACACCGTGGCAGGCGGCTGAAACACCTCCATCTTCCCAGGCTTGTCCCTGTACTGTACGCAGCTGAGGTTGGCCCCAACCTAGCTCCGGTGAGAACAGCCGAGCGGCCCGTTTCAAAATGGCCGACTCCACTCTGAGTCTTGTCAACAACCAGCTGGTGCTTTAGGGTGGAAGTGGTTCACCTTGTTATGATCCTCCCAAGATGGAGGATGAAAGTAGCCTCACTTCTTATGCTTACGACTAATTAGTCTGACTAGTCTCCTGCTATGGTGGAACGTAAACAGCCAGACACATTCAAGAGTGTGTTATTCTTTTGTTCAATAATGAGTCTTAGCTGGTGGGTGCATGGAATGACAAATCACCTAAGCCAATCCAATACACCCTCAGATATATAGGCTCACCAATGTGGTTGCAGGTATCTTAGGCCAGAGAAGTTGACAAAGCTATACAGATGCATTATCAGACATTGGAATCATGACCAGGGGCGTAGCTAGAAATTCTGGGCCCTGTAACACAGGCAGGCTCTGCGGGCCCCTCCATGGGCCCCATCAAACCCTTGGGCCCTGTATACATAGTACCCTTTTCCCCCCTGGTGCTACACCCCTGAACATGAATAACTCAAAATAGTTGATGATGGGTCTGTATCGCGACACATAACTAACTGAGTATATCTGTGTATGGGTTTGCCTGCTCCCAAGAACACGGAATGATTAGTTATGTCTGTATTAAGGATATGAGACAGATTATACCATAACAGGCTGTATCTTACCCTCTGTGAATACTAAAATTTTGAAAATGTGAGGAATCTAGAAAACTATTCGTCTTCTTGAAAGGATTGGACCTCATTAGAGAGAAACATGATGACCGCCTGGAAAATTAATAAAAACAGGTCGTCCATTCCCTTTAAAGACAACATTTTACTTATTTCGTGTTAAACCGATTCTGCCAAAACACCTTGAGATGTTTCTTTGCAATTGTACACTTTGGGCATACAAAACTAGTGGCATAAAATGTAAGAAACGAGAACGGTTCGAGGAAGCTGTTGTCCCCAGAGCGTGAACCTGTCACGGTATTTAAAAAAAGAGCCCAGCATCTTTCTCAATGCGAGAGAGAGGGGCCTAGAGACAGGCCGAGCGGTCGCGTTTAGACGCCCCTATCTCTCCTGAAACCTCTCACTTCTGCTTTCCGCAGCATCGGTGGCTGCTGCCGGTTCATAAATAGCCCGGGCTGGTCAGCACACACACTAGCCCTTCGAGTGTGGTCCCGTGCCGCGTCTTTTCTTTTTTACCCGCAAGCTAAAAAACCTAAACCCAAGATAGGGCTTTGACTCAGAACCAGTGAGTCTTCCCACAGCGAGCAGTCCACCCGATCGCTCATTAAAAGTAGAATTAAAAACATGCAGTGGTTGCTTTCAACCGGACTTTACTGGAGGACTGCTGTGAAAGGAACCATGTTTAAAACTTCGACTTCTGAGCAATTTTTTTGAACGTATACCGTGAGAAAAGAAAGGCGCAACAACCGATCCTCACCTGAAATGAACTGTGCTGGCGGCTCCATCCAACTCAGTTTCCCTGGTTACATGTTGCCTCGCTCATGTTAAACTCCAGTCATAGCTTGTAACATTGTGCACAAAGCTGAAAGACAAACACATACCTTTTGTGGCCCTTTGACATTCTAACTGTTTTGACACAAGTATATTTCATACATACATATAAAGTAAACACCCCCATGAAAAAAATTGTACTCCTGCAGTCATGCGGTAGAGCTGAATATACAAATGTCACACAAATATGATTCCTAGGGAATTACTATGAGTAATTCAGACATACTGTTGATAGAACATCATTCCAATATGTTCTATTGAGTTGCATGTACTATACACACTGACCAAAGACCGTAAAAAGTCACAGAAGAATGTTAAAGTATATTGTTTGAGATCGCCGATTGCTGATTGGCTAGCTGAAACATTTTTATATTCCAAAGCCAATGTAGAGTACTTGAGACTCAAACCTGGTAAGAAAACAGTTGCAGGAATGTTAAACATGAAAAGACTATAAGCAAGCATTGGTCCCAACCTGCACTATTCAATAGGCATAGACTACAATTCCCAGTGCCCAGTAACCACATTAAAAGGTCAAACTACGCATTGACTGATTCACTGCCAGCACACATTTATAGACACACAAAGTGTGACATGCCTCCTAAACACAAAGCATGTCTTTTCTACATTAAAACAGCAGACTTAAACATCATTACTAATACACACAGCAAAGCATGATGGGACTGAGCCATGCCTAGCACAGTCATCTACCCAGTCATAATTACACCATGCATATTTTTATATGATTGTATGATCTGTCCTTCTGGATGATGACATCAGCATCCAGTACTGGAACCATTAGTTTTATACTTTCTATGTCGTACTCTATATAGTATGTCTAAATTCACATTTATATAGTCAGCAATTCATGTTCAATTTTTAAAAAAAAACAAAACTTTTTTGTATGGTGATTTCTAATGTGTGTTTTACAGTGATTTATATATATCCAAATATACTTTACTTTTTATAGGTTAGAAAAATGACACCACAAAAAATCTTATAGTAATTTAAGAGTATATAAAAAGCATCACAGCAGGGAAAGTGTGACATAACGTCACATGACCACACATGTAGGAAGAGTCAATAATTTTACTTGTGCAGTGATGGAAGGAAGCAAATGGAATCGGCAGTTATCACATTTTGACACATTTTTTTTGTAACTAAAAGTGATTTTTTTCTTGTGTAAGTCTTCAATATTATTGTACTTGCATAAGTATAGCTGAGTTAGAAAATATGTAATTTTGTATTATTATTAAGCTATATTTACATGTTAAATTAATTGCATCCACTTGGCTTTGAATTTCTATTTTGGGAAATTTTCTCAAAATGGTGGCAGTGGTGTAAGGTCAGCCAAAACACAGGGCAGACCAGAGTTTAAAATTACCCCACCAATAATTTATTGTAGTTATGTTAATTTTCCAATAGAAATCATAGTAGAGCGCTGAGCGCTAGTTTGAGATGAATGGGGAAGTATATCTTATGTTAAAGAATTGAATGCATTGTTACAAAGCTGTTTGTACATTGCTCCTAAATGTACCACTGTGCTACAAAATTTTAGCTTGCTAGTACCAGAGCTACCAGCCCAAATCAGTAAGCATACATTCCAGTCTATGGTGATGCAACAGTGGCAACAATGAGATGGTTTTATGGTTCTGTGCTCTTTCAGAGACTCAAAACTATCCACCAATACAGCCAATTATGTGAGTCACAATACCCCTAAAATACTCTCAATACCCCTAAAATACTCTCAATGCCTTTAAATGATCATTGATCATATTGCCCTGAACTATTAAAATCTGTCCTCTCTGTAGTGTACATTCTACCACCATATATTCAGTAATGGTGCCAATAATTGGTTAAAACTGTAGAAATGGGTCATTGTGTTTTTGTGACCTGAAAAAGTCAAGCGGGACTGTTTACCCCCTTGTGGAACAAGTCGATCAACGTGTGCTCCTGTTAAGATCAACTTACCCCTGTTCTCAGACAACAAGAGCCAGACAACCATATTTTTTGACAAGTCATATTTCCGCATATGCATTCATTTATTATTAGTCATATTCATATACGTCATTATTTACACTGATGAGCAACATCATGAAATATATGCTGATATGAGCTATACTTCTAACTCTCTTTCTCTTGCTGTAAAGACAGTAAGTAATAGACAACAAATACTGGCTAAAATGGCCCAATTCTCCCTTACAACAAATTTTACAATGGGCTTCAATATAAATCGTATAAGTTATTATAGGAATACTGTGCTTGTTTTTCCACAAGAGAGTAGCAGAAAGTAGTTTCCATAACAATAATTGTAATCATCATAATAATAACAGTCAGGTCTGGCCATCTCGCTGTTTGTGTTAGCAGACATGATTGCTACGCTGCAGCCAGTGATGGTCGTGTTGATTTCCTGTTGGCAAGGTGGGAGTCCCTGTTGTTGAATGAACTTGGTGATGGCTGACCTTTATCAGAGTGGAGCTCATACCTATGAGGAAGCTGGATGTCCGCAGTGCTGTATGGTCACTGTTTTAGTTCGTCTCAGAGCTGAATGCTGAAGGAGTAGCAGGGCGAGCTGTACAGAGGCTAAACGCTTCTTGTGTTATATTAGCAGGTGCCAAGTATAACACTGTGTTGTGGTGTTCTGAACACTAATAACATAGACGATAATGTGGTCTCAGAAAGTATTAGCACTCTTGATGAACAGTATAAAAGGTTGTACAGGATAAACAACACAGGTAATGAGCTATATTATTGTTCAAATATATGGGACAGCAAGATCGCTTTATTCTAATTCAACAAATTAGAATAAAATAATTAATAAACTATTTTAATAAACTATATTAATAATTAATAAACTAATTTATTCTAATTCTAATTCAATGTTTTAAAATGTTTGCGTTTTGCATGTAAACTTTTTCAAAGAAGAAATATGTCAACACTATTTTCAATTAAATCTGTAATTTTTTAGCTTAAAAGTTCAGCTCAGTCTGATGGAAATATATTGTGGTCACGACTTCCTGTTTCGCTTATAAGGTAATGTGTTTGCGAAGTTGAGAAAGAATTGCCAGGAAGAGGTCGCAGGAGGAAGGTGGTGAAGGAGACAGGAAGAATTCGAGGGTCACAGTTGGAGAAGTGTGAAAATTTGGTTGTATCTTGGCATCACTGTGTCTCTAAATCAGCAATTATATACAACATCCATGCCAAAAGGCTATTCAAAATGGCTGCCAGAAGAGAGCAACAATTGTGTGTGACAAACAAAGCAAACCACCTGGAGTTTGTTGATTGGAACTGGGTCCTGTGGTCAAACTTAGGCCAGTGTTGACTTCTGTGACTATGCACACCGTACACATTCTTGCATTGCACATTTGAAGAGCTTGCAAAAAACAGAGCAACATAAGTACTGAGCAATATAGCAGTGCACCAATTATTGGGATTCTTCTGCCGCTGGTTCACTGCCCTTGATCATGGGCAACACCAACTCTACATTGTGGCCGAAAACCTGGTTTCCTCTGACAGGAGGACGAGACTAGGCTGCAGGTGGACCTCCCAGCAACGTGACCACAAAAACGCACCTCAAAATTCACACAGAAATGGTCGCCTGAAAACAAACCCAATCATTCGCCATTGTCAGCTTGGTCTAAATACTTAAACCCGTTTGAAAACCTGTGGTCTGAACGGAAGAGAAACATAGTCAGACATGATCGGAAAATGCACTGTGCACTTAAAACCAGGACTGGCAATCATTCCAGTGTTTTCAGAAAAAAAGGATAATTTATAAAGGTTTTTAAAAAAGTTGCACAAGAATGAAATAATATACTTTCTGAATATAAAATATAGCTCATTGACTGTGTTATTTATTTTAAATGGCTTTTTTATTCAATTTTAATTGAGGGAGCCCACTGTATTTATTGACTGTACAGCTACAAATTCATTTTAATGTTAAACAGCCATAATAATATAATATAATATAATATAATATAATATAATATAATATAATATAATATAATATAAATATAATATAAACGTTGCCTTGTCAACAGTTTTTCTTTTTTTCAGTTTGAAACAAAAACAGATTCAACGAAGTAAGACATTTTTTTTCAGCTTGCTGAAGACCAGAAGTCGTTTTAGTTCATGGAATTCAGTGAACCTGCATATATTACTGGGAACCACAAACCATTTAAGCCATTTTGACGGTCCAGGTCTTCAGTTTTGTGGACATCATTTTTGTTGCAGAACATAACAGGTCAATTTTAAGGTTCTACAATATGATAACTGACAAATTACTCGAGATTATGCGAGTGCAAAATTCATTGTTGTATTATCGACCAGGTATGACTGGTGTGAGGTATCGAAGACAACTAGCGATAAGCTGACTAAACCAATATAAACAAAGCTCCCAACATGGTTTGTACAGATCTTTGGTCATCAACAACTCTCGTACAAGCTCTCACACTGTAGATGGCAGTGTTGTACAAGACGTAACGTTCATACAAAGCATTTTAACATTTCTCTTTTTCATGCAAGGTCTATCGAGGGCTGCCTTGCAAAAGACGTGCATGGTGTTCGTTGAAGTCACAACGATGACAAGTGATAAACTGGGTCTTGACTGTGTAGGTGTTTTAAATTATGATTATAGAGGTAAGCAGATCTGCAGTTTAATCCTGGTTCTGAATTCTGGAACGCGCAAACAACGCAGAGAAGCATGCATAGGGAAATGTTTTCGACAGCTGTGAAAGCTACATGTCGCCTCTGAGCCCGTATTCGCAGCATGCTGACAAAACGTCGTCTATTAACCCACTTCATCTTAACAGTTTCTTTCATATATCTGCCTCTTGCAGGGTGCTGCAATCTTGTAGCGTCTGATGGGCCTCGGACGGAGGACTAACAGAACTAATATTTAAGCAGATAACGAGGGTAAAACCTCTTTACGTGATTGACAACCGTGATACCTTTGGTAAAGTAATAACCGTCACTGTCGCCCTTGAGCAGGCCAATCGTTTTGACTGTGTCCTGAGTGGTGCTTACGAAATCATTAACGTTGTGCACTTAAAACACGAATCAGCCTCCTCTCTCTCTCTCTCTCTCTCTCTCCCTCACACACACACACACACACACACAAACACACCCGCGCACACACATTCATTTCTTATCTTTAAGTTCCCCTCGCAAACTTAAAAAAGTCGTCTTTGGGGATTAATATTGCCTGAGTTTCACAAGGCTGAACAGACTAGCGCTGGTATGAAAATAATAAATGTGTGTATGTGTGGGTCAGAAAAACCAGGGTAGCCTATCAGCGGTATTATTTAAGACAGCTCAGACTAGCCTGTGTGACAGCCCAGCAGAAGTGATAATTGGGCCTTATGGAGTGAGCTGTGTTTGATAGCACACCACAGCTAAAGGACCTGGAGGTGAGAATTGATCTACAGCTGTTTACAGACATTAGGGAAGTAAATAACCCCCCCACACACACACACACACAAACTGGTCTGATCTAGGAGTTATAGCAATACAGAGATTATTCTGGGTCTGTAATTGCTTGGTTTGGGGGTGGGGTAGGGCTGCATACTGCTCTGTAGGAGTTTGCAGTTTCAGTTTACCCTCCCTGGCAAACAAACTCTCTGTCTGGCAGTTTAATGAACTACTCTTGTTTGTGGTTCTCCTGGATAAAGATGTGACTCACGGCCTGAATATTTGTGTGTGCGGGTGTGTGTGTGTGTGTCTGTGTGTGCGCGCACGTATGTGTGGTGTGCGTGTGTGTGTATGCGTGTGTGTGAGTCTGTGTGTGTGTGTGTGTGTGTGTGTGTATGCGTGCGCGTGTGCACACTCACAGCTATCCTTGCGCTGAGCGTGTATGTGTGTGTACACATGAGCATATGTGCGTTTGTGTGTTTGTGCTCGCCGGTGTCTGTGCTGGACCGAAAGACAGTACAGAAAGGAAGGGGGAGGACATAGAGCATTTGTGAGCCCGCCCACATTCAGCCGTTCGATCCAATCGAACGGCTCGTCTTCAAAATGGAGTGCTGCTTTGGTTCAAATTAGATTCTGTATTTTAGTCCTGAAAACTGGAACCATCACCAACATAGAGACAAAGAAAGGGGACTGACTAAGGCAATTGTTTATGCTTGACAGTCTTTTCATTCAGATTGGATCACAAGAAAGCGAGGGAAATATCACTATGATTTTAGCAGTTTTATGGAAATAATTTCTTGTGGTGGAGGAGGGGGGGAATGAAAAAATACTCTTGGTCAGGACCTTTTTCCTGTGAAAGAACAGACAATTTATGGACCTTTTCAAAGCGATGTCTTGAGATGAACAGCCTAACGACCTCTTGAACTTCACATAATTTTCAGAGTTAGAAATCACATCCGTCCCTGAGCAGTTCTAGAATGTTCCAAGCCTCTTCCCACGGTCACAGTGCTCATTCCATTAGCACCTTCATCTGTTCCAGCAAGAAAGAGACACTTTCAATTAAACCATTAAGAAGGAACGTATTTGCGTGATCTGCTTGGCTGTCTTCTTCACAGAGAGCCATCATAATTTATTTACTTTATTTATTTGCTGACAAAGATGAGTTTTCTGTTATGGTTTCACACATTCCTGTTTTGCATCTGTCGCGAGAAGCACTTCTCTCCGTAACACATGTAGAGAGGGTGAACATCATATATTTTAGAAATACAGAACTATCTGATGTTTCAGGACAGTCATATTTAAACTTGCAACTTGAAAACTGTCGTGTGTCAAGTTACTCAGCGGGGTGTGGATTTTAACATGAAGAAGCAGTAGTCCTTTCCGCTGTCGAAGGGCAAGAGTAAAAACCACTGGCACAGAACATAGGGGATGGGTGCTGGGTGGAGGCACGGAAAATTCTTCACAATTAACAGGAAGTTGCCTGTTGCAGAAACACGCTGTACGGTCGCCCCTGTGATCGAGAGGTTGGAAAACATACAGCCGTTCTATTCTTCCCGGGAGAGATGTAGTTAAGATAGACTCTGAGGCAAAACGCGGAAAAAAAGTCAACCCATTAACCTTCGGGACCGTCAGCTCATCCTAAAAAAGGTCAAGCACCGGATGAGGACGCGGTCGATGGAGAAGGAGCCGATAAGTCCGGGTGCAGTGGATAAGATCATCGACTCGCCCATTGTTGTTGTTGTCGCCTGCTGTTGTGAGCGTTACCCATAGTGCATTCGCGGCCAACCCCGGTTGCCATTGACGTCTGGTAGGGGAAAGGAGAGCGTCTTTAGGGTCTTTTTCTTGCCGATGATTCTGGCTTACAGCGCAACCTAGTGGCCATACCAATAGCAGCACTCTAAGAAAAAAACGTTCTACAGCACAGGGGTTATTTGCTGGTATCCATAGGGGAAACTTTTTCAGCTCTGTTTATAGAAACATTAAAAACATTAACAAACCATTTTATACTACAGAACCGTTAGCAGCTCTGTAGTACCAAATGGGCCATTACTGGTTTCTGTATATAGAATTAAAAAAGGTTTTCCAATGACTGCGCTGCGAGTAAAGAACCCTCATTTGGAACCGTTTAGATGTTCCAGTACTAAATTGATCATTGCTAGGTAGTTAATAGTTCTGTATCGTAATGGGGCGCTGTGGCAGGTGTGGTCTCTTAGCCGGGTGGTGAGTGGGAGAAAAGTTTTAACTAAAATGGGCCCAAGGCTTTTTATGTACCCCTTTTCCAGGGGGAGAACCACAAAACAAAAGAATAGCCACACTACTACGGGGTAAACTCAAAACGGGGGGCTAATTGGAGGCAAGTGTTCACAGCTGAGTTGATTAGAAATCACTCTCAGGTGAGGCTGCCTGTTAGTGAGGCCTCTGCTGTTGCAGCTCTGATTGGCTCTCCAGGCTGAGGGAGGCAACCGGGAGACTGACAGCAGTACAATGGGAGGAGCTGAGAAGCTTGCTCCTCCCTCCACCTCTCCCAGTGCCCATAATCCACAGGGTCATCCACCCCCCTCTAACACTTTAACACCCTCTTCCCGACATAACACACTTTGTGTTGTAAGTCGCTCTGGATAAGAACGTCTGCTAACGCCTATAATATAATGTTACGTAATGTAAAGTACCAAAAATAAGATTCCTCTGTGGTTAGAACGTCCTCTTATACCCTGAACATTTTTTTTTTCTCCGAGTGTGTCTTCCATTGTCACGGAGTTTCATCAGCCCCTTAGCGCTGGGGGTTTTGCTCTAACCATCCGATGGCCTTTTTTAGCTGTCCCTCCCGCCGCTGGGCCCTGTCTCAAACGCTGATTTCGGGAGCAGAGTTTCGGCGGGACCCAGCGGACGTCGATGTGCAGACGTGGTCAGATATGTGTTGGGAATGCTGCAATTTTTGAGAATTTTTCCAGAAAAGATGCTCTTACATTCTATATACATGTACAGTGATATGAAATAATTTTACTCTGAATATAGCTAATATTGTATGCTTTTTATTTTTATTTTGTATCAAAAGTGTCAGTAAATTTGAATTTGTGGTCAAAGCAAGTAAATAATGATAACTGAAAGTTCAGCGATACCTGATACAAAAGCCACATACATGTAGTGATGTCATCAAAACAAAAGAGGAAAAAAAAACAAAGCAAATCAGCTGGGTTTTGAGGTATCGTGACGTATTGAATTTTACACGCACACATCAGGTTTCGGTAAACTAAAAACTCACTTATCTTTTGCAGTCTGGGGAATCAATGCCAGTAGGGGTTGCAAGGAATTATACAGCCAATCAGAGACTGGGGTTATTTAAGTGGCCATATGTAGACAGGTATTTGACCAGAACTACAGGTTTAAAACACCTCTACTCTTTCTAAAAGCTTCATTGGGTTATTATTGACCACTGAAAAAGGATGACATTGATTTAACATATCATCCAATGGACATCGCCTTCGCCAACATAGTACCTCCATCACTGTGCTAGAGCAATGGAGTTCTCTTTGGTTTGTTCTTTGCAAGAGTGCCCCCTACTGGCCAACCAGTACATCCTCCAGCAGCCGTTTCCCAGGAGGGCTCCCGTCCATGTACTAACCAAGCCCACGCCTGCTTTTACGGAGGGGAGAGATAGCCTCGCTTCAACCTCCACCCTCATGTCGCTTTCCGTGTGGGCGATCTGTGTTAGAACACTCTCCGCCCACAAGCCGAGGTGGAGTGGGAGGGGCCATCAGCCTCGTTATACCGCTGATTGCGAGTCCCAGGCAGAGAACTTGGACTGGGAGCTTCCGGCACTTTCCAGAATGCCCCATGGGATCACCAAATGTCACCACGCAGACATTAATTTATCCAGAATAAACCTCAGAAATGATAACGATACAATACAAACCCACAATCAGTTTCATTTCAAAAGTGACTTGTCATTGATGAGTCAGATTTAGTCAGACTGAACGGCCCTCATTTATTCTCATCATAAATGTTCATAGGGTCTAAAAAGTCTCCTCCCAGTAGATATGGTGAAAAATTTTTAGAATTATTAATCCTTGTTTTGTTTAAGGATGGTTCATTCTCTCTCTGGAAGGGGCTGGCCAACTGGTCGATCGACACTAATGAAAGGTCCAGTTAGTGGAAAGGTGGCCAAAGCAGGTCTCTTTTCAAATTAGAGGCACCCCCGACTCGTAATTGCCATGACACTGACAGCAGGTCTCTTTTCAAATTAGAGGCACCCCAAGTGGTTCGACTCACAGTCAGCTTATGCTGCTGGACATGACACTACCATGCCCCACAGACCGGCTGAGAGACAGGCTCACTGCGACCTCGCATGCCTCGCGATGATCTCAGAGAGCCGAATGAAACACAGTCAAGGGCAAACGGCTGGGGTGGGACAAGTGGTTCGACACACAGTCAGCTTATGCTGCTGGACCTCTACTGAAGGAATTCAAGTGAAGTACCATGCCAGGGTATAATCACAGACCGTAGTTGTGAACTAAACCTGCAACCTTTGAGATACAAGCCCAGCTCCCTAACCATTATATTACACTGTAACCTCTGAGCTACAAGCCCAGCTCCCTAACCATTATATTACACTGTAACCTCTGAGCAACAAGCCCAGCCCCCTGACCATTATACTTCACTGTCGCCCTAATGTTGAAGGACTTCTAGGCAAATTTGCACAGGCCTGTGCTATTCAGTAAATAAATAAATTAACACGGCCTGGCAGAATCATTATAGATTAAACAAAGGCTGCACACATGACTAGCTGGAACAATGATGTCCGATTAGATGGAAGGACACTAAATGTATGCGAACGGCTTTCCGAGCAGAATGATAATGAAATGATATTTTTTTAATGTAAATTACTTTCACATGCCAAATAACACATGGATGCACAGATTATACGACATAGGACCTGATTCAGTACAGCATTCGATGTGCAAAAAAGCTTTTTGTTGGCATGAAAAGAATAAGAAAGCGTTTCATTTGTTGCGGTAGTTCGTTTTCTCCAATCACAAATCATGTCGCTGGAATTGCATGTGCAGAAACGTTAGCGTATGGTAATGGATTTGCTAGATCGGGCACATAATGAAGGCTTCAGGGTCACCGCCATGTCACATCACCGAAATCCTTTGGAAGACTGGTTCTTCGAGATTGTAATTGCAACGTAATTTTCGGTAAACAACCAAATACCAAAAAAAAGGGTTAATGCAACCTTAATGTTGATAAAGAGACGAATCTGATGTTCATAGTTGAAGACAGTTTAGGCAAGTTTGATTGCGCAGCTGACCACGGGAACAAAAGCAGGACAGAAAATGATTAATACATTGTGTGGTCTACATTTATACAATTAAGGGAAGGACGTTAGTATGTTAGGACGGCCAGGTAGTTCCAAGTAGTGAGGCCAGTACATAGTAATTGGGAACCCCGCGTTAAAAAGGGGTCGCTATTTGGCTCTGGTCGGATGCGACAAAGTCCTTCTGTCACTCTAATACACGTGCCTTTCGTCAGAACTGTCTCCTAACAGCACTCAGAAATCGAAATGTTAGGTTTCGCCAAAACAGTCAAAAAGCTTAGCCTGATAAAGAGGAAGAGGAGGAGATGGGTGAAGACGCTGTTGGAGAGCGAAGGGCGGAGGAAAGAGAAATGGGAAAACAGGAGAGAGAGGAGAGGATAGAGGCTGAGAGGAGAGAGAGAGAGACAGAATTAATTAGCGAATGTGATATTTGGAGACGAACATATGCTTTGGTAATTTGCTTGCTTGTCCGCTGTGTTAATATCCAGTGGAATGTGAAACCGGTGTCACTCTGTGGGTGGGTGCGTGAGTTGGGGGGGGTACATTCACACGCAATTTAGGATGGGGGGGGGGGCAGTTACCACACGTTGTACCACAGTGTATTACCACCCAGCCACCGTCTGGATAATGTAGCGGGGGCACTTAGTTTAACCCTGCAAATTATGTTTACAGCAATTATCGCTAAATAGCGCCACTAATTATGGGAATTAATTCTCATTATCTGTGACTAATACAGACTGTGACAATGCCCAGCACCTGTTCCCCTGTACAAAGGGAGCAGACAGGACAGTGGATGCGTACAGGGGACGGACAGGTGGTGGGTGGGGGGGGGTTTGGGGGGGTCTGGTGTTGTTATGCGAGAGCAGTTCAAGACTCCTGTGTCTGCAGCACAGGGGGTATTCAGAAGCTTTTCAAGTGCAGACATGCTTCTGTGATGAGAACCCTGCATCAAAGAGGCCCGTGTGTGTGTGTGTGTGTGTGTGTGTGTGTGTGTGTATGTGTGAGTGTGCCTGTGTGTGACTGTGTTTTTGTATGTGTGTGTGCACATGCGTGTGTGTGTGTCTGTATGCGTGTTTGTGTGTGTATGTTTGTGTGTGTGCGCTCATGTATGCGTGTGTGAGTGTGTGTGTGAGTGTGTGCATTTGTATGTGAGTGTGAGTGTGCATGTGAATTTTTGCACACATACATACAAGTGTGCAAGTGTGTGCGTACTAGCTTATGTCTATGTATTTCTGTATCTACAAAAAACATAAATAGATAGACATATGAGGTATGTTTATAATGTATTAGCACACCCACCGAGCATTAGTACCCAGCCATTTCACATTTTCTCATCAACCATGTGTTTAAATTAAGACAATGAAGCGGAGTAAAGCTACACAACTCAATCTGAACTTTTGTAAATCTATTTTGTGTTACATATAATAATGTGTTTGCATTATGTATTAACTATTATGCGTCATTATAATATAAAGGTATTATTATTTAGATTTATATTCATGGATTATGTTTATTAATGTATTAATTGTATAATACTAATTTTATAATTGTATATATTTCACTTGGCTATGTACCATTCTTCCTGGCTATGCTATTATGACTTGGATTTAATTAATAGATTTGCTGTAGCATTATTGATCGATGAACTTTTAGATTTGTTGATGACTGTATCCAGTCCTTGTGCGTCGCTTTGGATAAAAGCGTCTGCCAAATGAATAAATGCGAATGTGAAGAATAGGGTCTAATGCCTATCGAGAGTAAACACAAAACACAAACATCAAACGGTAAGCTTTGGAAACTGTTTGAATATGTAAGTCTATCTACCTCATTGCAATGGTTTTGAGATCTAAACAGCGACCTAAACATATTTTACGCTGAGAGGCGTTACAGACATTCATCAGAAGCATTCGGTGTGTGTGTGTGTGCGTATTATGTGCATGTTTGTATAAGCAGGGGGTGGGTGGCAGAATCATAGGTTGGCAGTACTACAGAGCAGCAGAACTAAATTGGGGGAGATCCATGTGTATACCCTATATACCCAATTCAGCCCTGTCAAGTATAATACGCATCAATCCGACAGCTATGAGTTCCACCTTTAAATATCCCAGCTTTGATCCCAGAGCAATTTCAACACCTGAACTCAATCTCATCCCTACTGACATGAAAGCCATGAGACCAGATTTGTAAATATGACTGACTATTATATGGCTTTGTGTCAAAACTGACCTTGACACAGTCCTATTCCCTCAGTGTTACATTATATGTTTTATTTTAGGAGGGCAAAACATATCTTGGCGATATTCTTTATGTACACTATCTCTGAGTGTAGGTCGTGATAGACCACTAAGATTCGCATTCTGCTTGCGCGTCAGGCTCCTTGCACGCTTAGTCGCTTTATTTAATTAACGAATCAGACGCAGAAGGCTTTCACTATGCACATATCATCCAGTTTCTGTAGCTGGATTTCTTGGAGGACTGAGTTCAAAGCATCCTTAGATGTTTTCTGTATCAAAAAAGCCACAAAAGAAGATGGATGCTTGTTAGGCTCCCGAGCTCAAAGGGTGGAAGCTTGTTGTTCTTACGGTTTGTTTTGTTTGCCTCAGCCTTCGTTTTGTCTTGGTGGACTTCTATATCGCCACTACTTAATAGGAACGAACTTGGCATCTATGTCGAGCTTTGTTGTCTGAACTCGTACATGGAACGTTTTGGGACCAACCGCCCCACAGCTATTCTTTAGATGACCAAAAAAAGAGAGGTTTTTGAGCACCATTTGAGGGTCATTTTTGTAAAATAAGCCTCCAGAGACAAACTTGTCTGAACTTGAACATCTTGGGCTGGATTTATAAACGCCTCGAGCAAATGTTTAAATTTTCACGCACGCAATTACGGTCCTGTGATTTGTGATTGGACCAAACAAGCCATCCCAACCAATCACATGCTTGCGTATTTTTTCTGCACCAGCAAGTTGAAGATTACAGGCATTCAGTAGTTTTTCTCCTACTGAATGCTTCAGTAAATAAGGCCCTCTGTGTTGATTAGTCTTCACCAAGTGCGGCATCTAAATTGCAAAGAAGCAAATGAGCGTGCATGCAATCTTTTGGTCATGCCGTTTCATTTTTTGCACACCGCACAAAATCGAGGTGTTACTTTTAAACTTTCCACAGCATAATTATCAAGGTTTTGATTTCTTGCATGCCTATGCCAAACAAGTGACAATCCATACGGTGCAAAGTTTAAGTATTTATTTAGTGTCTAATTGAAATATTATACAAACTAATTCTGCACAGTTATATCTATCCTCTGATAGGACCATACCTATGTAAAAATTGAACAGTAACATACAGACAACATTTGGACAGAAAGCAAAAATGCATCACAATTTGAATCAGTTTACATTCATGTGGACATAAAATAGAGTGACTATATATGTGGGACACGGATTCTCGATGACATCACTTCCTTCCTCTGGGTACGGCTCTACCGCGACCAGCAAGCACACAGAAATAGATCTGGTTTGTTACGAAGCATTGTTACAATCAGTCTGTTGTTCAAAGAACCTTGAAGAGTGGCACGCTTTCCATCTTGAACGCATCCAACATCAAGTATGTCAGGTCACAAGGGGATTAGCCTCAAATCATACTTCAAACATGTACAAACATGGCTGTTTCTCCCTGAGCGCTGTTCATACGGACGTCAAACTGTGTGTTACCCTTATGAATTGTTAAGCAAGATGTGCTTTCTTTTGTGTTTTGAGGTCTTTTTTTTCGTTTTGTCGACCGTGGCTTGAAAGCCCCCGAGTTTGCTTGTAGCCTAAAGTTAATGTTTGTGATTTTTATTTTATTCGAGCAGAGCCATCTGTGGGGACAAAAAAAAACATGTTTAAAATCCCTTTCATGTAGAAATAATGACCGTTTGAGATGTGAGTAATGTCACAGTTTGCGGTGTGGGCAAAATGCCGAATGGTTCTGGGGTTTAATGTAGTGTAATTCTAATTAACTCATCTGTCAAAATGCCAATGAGCAATTCAGCTGTACAAGTGCTTGTGAGTGGTACAATCAATCTCACATCCCCAGTCTGAGTCAGTGCTTCAGTTCAGTTTGGAGGCGGCTCATGATACGTTTGTGCCGCTTTGTATGGCTTTCCAATGGCCCACATATGCAGGTATGTCCTGACAGTGGCCATAGTAACGGCTGGCTTTTATCATGCATTATATTTTAAAATAACAGGGAGGCACTCAGCATGACAGCTATAGCTGCTTTGTGTCAGAGGTTCATTATATATGAATTATATTTTCTGTTCTTTCACAGCGAATAACTGAACCGTAGATCTTAAGTTTCAGGCGTTCAACAGCTCAACAGCAACCCACCCCCCACCCCCGCCTCCTCACCAGCAAGTCTTTCCATCAACGGAATTGTGAATTGGGCTCAGTGAACATCGAGAACTACGCTGAACTGTGATGAAGAACGAATATGGAAATTCTCAGTTATACACATCGATGATGGTTTTAGAGATATCATCGCAATGGTCAATCTGTCTACCTCAAGACAGACTGTATCTGCTTTTCGGACGCAATGCTGACATCTGTAAATTCGCACAGTCATAATATTAATCTGACACTTTTAGCTGTGCTTCTTGATAAGCTAAAGAATGACAGCTGTAGATATTTTCAAATGGTTTTCGTAAAGTCTTTATCATTTTAAACTGACTTGACTCTTGAGTTTAACTGGATCAATAACGCACAGGCAACAAGGCACTGGTAACAAGATTCATGGGAGCAGTGTGCTTTCACCCACAATGCAATGTGAGTGATCTTTTGTGCCGTCTTGCATTTGCCAGATGCTGAAATGAACATAAAACATTAAGCAAGAATGAGAAAAAAAAACAGGTTGGCAGAAAAGCGAAGTCGCGCGGGGTGAGGTCGAGTCTGGCCACACCCCCTCATTCTCCTCACCGCCGTCTGCACGGGCTCTATCAGAAGCTGAAACGCGGACAGGATCCCTGCGGGAGACGTCGACTTCCTGCAGCACAGCGACGTGGCTCTGAGCCGTTCCAAGTTTGCGGCCGTTTTTGCAGCCCCTTCCTGGCAGTTATTTTTAAAAGATGATTCACTAAACTCTTTGAAGTTTTGAAGCGAATGACTGCATTGCCAAGCTGTAATTAAATGGTCTTAATTTAAATGAAAAGCTCAAAGCATAAATATAACTCTCCCCCTCTTTCAGTATGAATATATATATATGTATATATGTATGTATATATATATACACATATATATACATATATATTTACATATATATGTTCATACTGAAAGAGAGGGAGAGTTATATTTATGCTTTGAGTCTTTCATTTAAATATACACACATATATATATATATATATATATATATATATATATATATATATATATATATATATATGTAACGTGTGTGTGTTTGTGTGTGTAATACTGGCAGCTTTCAGATCAGCCCCAGAATTTGCAGGGCTATTGAAATGTGGGTGCAGTGTGACACAGGGACACTAAGCCGATCTCAGCTCCAGCGCTTCCTACAGTCGTTGCAGATTGGCGGGCAGTGGATCTGTACTCTGGATATCTCTCTCCATCTTATCCCACAGATGTGTGACTGGACTGAGATCAGGTGGCTGGGGAGGCTGCTGCAATAAGCTCAATTCACTGCCATGCTCACAGAACTGTTCCTGGATAATCCTGGGCTTGTAGCACGGGGCATTATCTTGCTGATGGTTGTATCGCTGCTATAAAGATATCGACAACAATGTTCAGGTATCCTGTGGCAAATGAATGCTGGTTTACATGTATCTGGGGACCCAGTGTGAACCCTATATGAACATGCCAGACCATTACATCACCACCTCTAGCTTGCATTGTTGGTGGGGGGAGGGGGGGTTGGTGGTTGGACTCATGTAGTTTCACCATCAGGAACTGGCCCAGTGTCATCAGGCCAGTCAACGTGTTCCCGCTGGCCACTGTTTCACAGCGTCTTCTTGCTAACAGGGGTTGAATTCCTTTAGGTAGTCGGGTAGCGTACCCTACCCCATGACAAGGTATGACCTGCTGTGTGCTCTGATATGCTTCTTTGTCACCAGTGTTATACTCAACCTTTGTCTGACTGAGAGTCGCCTGTCTGTTCCTCTGTGCGAGTCTCACCAGCCTCTGTTGACCTTTTCCATCTATCGCCTGTTTCTGGTGACGATGGCTGGACCATTCTCGACACACCCAGGTCACTGTGCATCTAAACCCCAGCCGGGTTGCTGTTTTTGGTATATTCACACCAGTGTGTTTGGCGCTCCCAACCCGTGCCACGTGCAAATACATATTTAGACAATGTCTTGGCCATATATTCTCTGAACTGTGCACACACACACACAATCTGTAGGTACCTGCCTACCTGCTTTGGGTAGCATATATGGGTCATGTGACGCTGTCACTACTTAAGCAATCTATCTTGTGGACAAGGCAGGTATACCTTATGAAGTGGCTACTTTGTATGTGAGTGTGAGTATGTGTGTGTGTGTGTGTGTATGCATTTTTACATAGTGACACCATAGGTGGTGTAACGGTATACATGAAGCAGCAAAGGAACCAGGAGAAGACAGGAGTTGATTAAATTAATTCAAAATAAGCCAGCAGGCCATATGTTAAAGAAGTAACATGATACATAAAACAACAACCCAAAAAGACGTAAACTCCCAATTCTAAAGTATGCAGCAGGCAGGTTTCGCAGCTGCTGTTATCTGTGAAGGAAAAGCACAGGGAGATATCAGCATGATTGGAGACATGCAGTTCACTTTCGTTCCTCCGGCTCGGCTCCCTGGAGCTGCAGCAGCTGGGAGAGCCCGTGGTGGCCAGGTGTGTGGAACCAGGTGATGCCTAATCGTTGGCGGCCTCCAAATTCCTTTGTGCCGATCCGCCAGTCCGGGGTCCCGGGTGCGATGCAGACGTCTCAACCGGGAGGGACGATGAAGGGGTCGTCATGTCGGAATTCAACCCATGCCCCTACCTGACCCTCTCTGATTGGCCAGACCCACCATGAGTTCAGAAGGGCGTAGCACAAAAGATGTTAGGATGTTAATATTTTGCATGGTCAATATTTATTCATGTGGTAGTAACCGTATGCAAAAAAGCGTAAATCGAAGAAGATCAGGTTGATTTCCGATTGAATGGATACTGCACTGTGTAAATTTCAGCGAAATGTAGTGATTAATGTAAATTTAGCCCCTTAGAGAAATGACATTTACTTTGAACATTTTTTCATGTTGTGTTTTTTTTCTGTCAGAGGTTCCTACATGCACAGCTGTGGGGATATTTGTGTAACCAATGCAAACATGAGTGAGTGTGTGTGTGTGTGTGTGTGTGTGTGTGTGTGTGTGTGTGTGTGTGTGTGTGTGTGTGTGTGTGTGTGTGTGTGTGCATTTTAGTATGCCATTTCTCATCTTCTCATGCATTTTTCATGACACACCTCAGAGACCTACATGAATGTGTTTATACTGGGTTTGTAGTGAACATGAGCATACTACAGATGGAGACAAATGGTTAAGATCATTTCTATCTTTTTTAAAAGGAAACCACAGGGGGCCTTTGGAAGGTGCAGGTGCATGTTTGTGGTGCAGCTGTTCATTCTCTGACAGGGAGTTTGAGTCAAAACCACACTAGAACCGGCTAGTGTCCCATATTGATGAGGCAACAAACCAGCTATGGCTTCTGGCCCACACTGATGAGGCAACAAACCAGCTATGGCTGGAGGCCCACATTGATGAGGTCACAAACCATCTATGGCTGGAGGCCCACATTGATGAGGTCACAAACCATCTATGGCTGGAGGCCCACACTGATGAGGTCACAAACCAGCAATGGCTGGAGGCCCACATTGAAGAGGTCACAAACCATCTATGGCTGGAGACCCACACGATGAAGTAACAATACGGTCACTTATCTTCATCAAGGAATAAGAATAGAAGTGGGATAAGTCACTTGAAGTCATCTTACTCCTGTCAAGCCACCAACCCCCCCACCCCACCCCTCAGGTATTTGCGGGTTGGGGAGTCTGGTCACAGGGCTTGAAGTTCAATACAGGCTGTGAAAAATCAGCAAAAAAAAACAGTAATAGCTTCTATGTTAACAGCCTGTGACCTGGTTTATCTCTAAGTTTGGTAATATTTTGAATGAGAGGCGCAAACAAATGTCTGGGTGATTTTGTTCCAAAGGGATCCAACAGTTAATTCCTTTCTTTACGCATGGAAGTGAAAGTGCAGAACACTTTGGGTTTCGGGGAACAAATACGGTTCCTCAGGTGCTCAAAAGCTGATGGAATCATCAGCGGTAGAGGCGATTCTTCGCAAAAGACGGGAGCACAGCGGCGGAACGGCGTCCCGGCAGAGCTGTGTACTTTAAAGGCACCTCTCGTGGGTCTCTCCTGTACCTGCAGCGGCGGTAACGCTGTGTGGAAAGGAATTGTGGGATTGTTAGAGTTTTGAAAGGAGCGATAAGCTCGCCACCTTCCCCACAGGAAGGAAACGTGAAGAGGCCTGTGAGAGGTTAGACACATCCTCTCTCAAGCTGGCTGTAAATTTAAATGCATTCTGGTTGACTGCGTCGAACATTTTCACGTTAATGCATTTGTTTTGTTTTGCTCCCCTTCAGTGATTGGTAAATATGCATGAGCATGCGGGGAAAAGTGAGAATGCTGGACGTCTTTTTGTGGGTCTCTTCCATGACAGGTCTGTTTGAGATTATTTAGAAAATAAACTAACAGAAATAGACATTCAGAAGCTCTGACATTTCGCCACCATTTTGGGAGAGTACCAACAAAGCTATACTGCCAGTTAGCGACACAGGGACAGCTCATGAATAAGTGATGAAATTGTGTGATTCATTTGATGTAGATAGTTAAGCCCCGCCCTGTGAGGCATCTGGCCAGTCATCATTGACGTAGTCTAGAGACAATGTCTGCCTATTGGTTGTGTGTCACTACACACACACAGCAGGATAAAACCACTCATCAGCTTCCATAGGGAGGAAACTGCACTATTCAGTTTGATGTTTTGTTGTTGGCATCCGATTAAACCTAATCAGTCTTTGTATTTTTGTATAGTAGTGCATATTTTCTCATTCTCACACAGTGCCTTGCAATGGAAATTTTGCGCAGGGAATAAAAAACAGAAGAAAAAAAAACCAAGCTTCAGCCAGTATGTTGGAGGAAAAAAAGGTGGAAAAAAATCTGTGACCCCCTGAAAAAAAGATATCAAGGTTAGGTCTTGAAAAATATAGAAAAAGGGATATAGAAAATAAAAGCTCAATAAACACAAAGACAGACCGAGAGAATATAGGCTAACAAGGCTGACCAGTCAACTCAGTGGTCTGCTCTATAGATCATTTTAAAGATGATGCTGAAGAATTAGCAGCTAATTTAAGGGTCTGTACTAGAGCATTAGAAACACAATATGAGCCCTTGAAAAGACCTCTATGAAAAAATTATCACCTTGGTGCTGCTCACCTGCCTGTGGGTGAAATAACAATAGCTTGCAGACAGATAAGAGCAGGATGAAGAGGTACAGTGACTGATGACAGAGAGGAGCAGGGTGAAGAGGTACACTAAGGGATAAGGAAAATGAAGAAGAGGGAGTTAAGCCATTGGTGTGTGGGAAAAGTTGCCTTGTTGAATAGCTGATTTATATATGTGTGTGTACATGGGTGTGTGTGTTTGTATGTGTGCGTGTGTGAGTCAGTGTGTGTGCGAACGTGTGCATGAGTGAGTGTGTGTGTATATGTGTGAGTGTGTCTATGGCTAAGTGAGTGTGTGAGTGAGTCTGTGAGTGAGTGTATGAGTGTGTGTGTGTGTTCATGGGTGTGTGTTTGTGTGTGTGTGAGTCTATGAGTGAGTGTATGAGTGTGTGTGTGTGTGTGTGTGTGTGTATGTGTATGAGGAAGGTGAGGTGGGCCCACGTGCAACCTGCTCGATAGTTAATTGAGCATGAAACGAGCTCCATCTCAACCTGCGAGTTTGTGGAGAGACGCGTTCACTGCGACGGGGTTCAGTCATTGGGGCCAAGAGGAATAACAAAAAAAAAAAAAAAAAGCAGTACGATACATAGAGCAGAGGCATTGGTTTTGGTGCAACTGTGTGATCTGAACTTCGCCATTACTGGCTATGGCTGGAGAATCAAACTGGCAAGGCAACAACTGGCACAAGCTTGCCAGGAAAATATAGGGGAAAACTTGTAATAGCTGTGAATCTCATTGCTCTCTACTGACCTCTCCTGGCCAGCTGGGAACCTGCAGGCTCATGTACTGAACATGGGTTGACTTTGTGATCCACTGTAGGCAATATGCAGCTGGCTGCATCATGAAAAATAGAGAGGTCCACCTGCATGTGGATTGGTAGCCTCACGGCAATTTCCTCCTTGAGACTGTGGGGGAGATTTTTGGCGGAAGAGCCTGATGATAAAAGAAAAAAACAGATAGCTCTCTTAAACATTTGTAGTTTATCAGAGGATTTTCATATTCAAATACTGAATATTATATTTTCCATATTGGGTTATTGTTGCCTTGTGGTCATTAGTCATTGATACTTCTACCTTTGTCCTCTTTGTTAATCTTAAAGGAAAGTGGTGTGCTTGTATGATAACATAAAACACAGGGAAAATGCATGGTTGGCCATTTATAAGCACAGATTCTAAAGATTTACCAGATAGTCAGCAACTGCCTTCTTTCCCATCATGCCCCTTCAATCGATCCCCTGTAGCTACATGAAACTGGGATGCTTAGTCTTCAGTACTAGTGAGACAAACGTTTCAAAGTTAAGAATAAGGACCTGAGGGATCTGCTGGGTCTGTAGCATGGATGGGGAAAATTCGATCCGGAATGGCTGGTCACTGTGCAGAGTTTCGTTTCTCCCAATTACCCTGGCGCAAGTGATTAATTAGCTGCCTGGACAAATGCTAACCGACTCTTAGCTTAGACCGTGGTTAACGGTTTCATTTACAGACTCAAGGACTGTTTCTGACTGTCGATAATAAGCCTACCAGTAGCTTATCTGAAATGTCAGCCGTTTCCTCATTAAATGCTTCCAGAATAAGGCTCTTGCTACCCATCTCTGGTCTGTAGAATCTGAGCTGTACCTCTTTCTGGCGCTGGGTAGCTCCTTGGCTTCTTGCATGAAAGCTAAGGTCAATACATATTGACTCGTATCCCACAGAAAATGAAAATGTTATTAACTGCTGAATAAATAAATGGGCAAATCACCCTCTATGCTTTTGAAGTCGATAAATACGAAACAACCTGATGGTGATGTGTGTCATTAAACACACGGCGACGACTCGCTCGGCCGAATGTTAGCACGTTGCGTCGTTAGCTTCCTACTTCACAGTGCATTAACGACGCTAACTGACTGGCTGCTCCAGAGTAATTTACAGTTTACATATCACTCGCAATCCATTTACACATCTAGATGCTTACTTAAGCAGTTCACCTTGCTTATAACATTATTATATAGGGATTATAACAGTGTCTTATCTGGGATTTGAACCTGCAACCTGTTTGTTATAAACACCAACTTCCCAACCATTATAATACTCTCTCACCCTTTATTCTGATCCATCTTTGAGAAGCACAAAAAAAGAGAAAAGTATTGGTTTTGAACGTATTACTGGCTACCCTGAGTGATTTTACTTACAGTATTTCAGATTAGGATCCAGACTTTAAAAGAAAATTAACCAGCATGATAACATACAGTCAAAGGGCACATTTTGCTGTTCTTTGAAGATATTATCAGATGCTTACTTAATTAGCTTGTATGTCTAACTGGAGCATAAAAATTAATTTCAAGCTTTTCTAAATATTCTAACTTGTGCAACTTAGAATAAGCGTTGGGAAGGCTGTTTATCTGGTTATGCCTAAAGCACACAAAGACAAGAGGTCCTACAAGATAGATTTAAATGTGGGTCCGATTAAATGCTTGAGATTGGTTGTCTTATTGTCATGGAGCGGGAAGCTGCAGTGCATGCTGGTTTTTGTAGTTACTCAGTACTTAATGACCAGTTGAAACAGTTGGTTGTGGCCTTGCTGTGGAATTTCATGTGAAAACAAAAACCAGTATATACCATGGGACTCCAGGACCTGCGGTGAGGACCGCTGCCATAGAGCAATGATGGCTGTTCCCTTCAGAGAGCCAAAGGGTCTACTGGCAAATCAATGTACCGGGGCTGTTAATCGCCTAAGCTGTTAACCAATGGATGTCAATTATGAGACTCCCATCCATCAGCAAACCCCACCCCCTCCTTTCCTATAGGTCACATTTCCCAGACCTTCAGAGGTCACCACCCACTGAATGACTGAATACTTCTTCACCAACAGTTTTCCTGTATATTTTCCTGTCCTGTATATTCAACCTCTAGTGATTCATGCATTGCACATTGGTACAAGTGAGGAGGAGAAAAATAGCAATAATAAAATTATGAAAAAAATAAATATACAAGATATATAATACAATGTGATTAGTAGAATGTAATGTATTATGCATTCTGGTGGTGAATACAGAAATAATGTAATAATAGCCATAAATAAGTTTGACTTCTGGCTGGCAGCCCATGTTTTTTGCAAAAAGTTTATTGTATACGGTATTTTCTGTCATGTGACCTTCTTCCACCCTGCCACAAGTCAATCTGGCAGAGGGTCCTGATCCGCTTTTTGAGAATCAGCTCCCCTTTGCTATGAAGGATGTTCCAGTGCCCTGCAGGCTGCTGGCAGTTTTGTCCACAGATGTGTGATGTGAGCGAGACTGCGCATATGGGGACCGTCATCATGGTAACGGTCACCACCCCCCCCTCCCCCCACCCTAAGCTTTTCAGATCTGCTACATCACCAGCATGGTCCTTCTGTTCCGTCTCAGGGGGAGAGAGACTGTCAATACCAGCCCGCTGCTGATAGCGCTGTTCCTTTCGTTCTCCGTTCTGTGTCCCCGCTGTGCGTTATGAGGAGGGGCGAAGGACAGGAGAGGAGAGAAACCCCTCCAGGGTTCCAGGTTTCCCCCCTTCGGTCTGCCTGCAGGTGCGGCTGTGCCCTCAGGTGCCGTGCTTTGAGTCGGACTTTCAAATATTTGTGCCAGTGGGGTGTGTGCGTGTGTGTGTGTGTGTATGTACATGTTTGTATGTGTGTGAGGGTGCCTGTGTGTATGTGTGTGTGAGAGTGTACATGTCAAAGAGATAGAGAGAGAGAGAGAGTGTGTGTGTGTGTGTGTGTGTGAAAAAGTGCAAAAGGAGGGATACAGAAGATAAATAAGAGAAAGAAAGAAGTGACCAGCAAGGGAGTAAAAGAGGGAGAAAGAGTTAGAAAGAGAGAAGACAAAGGAAGAGAAGGACAGACAGGAGAGAAATCATTTCTGTGTATGTGCCTGTTTGCATTCTTGAGTGTGTGTGCATGTGTGTGTGCATCTGCATTTACAGACTAACACTGGAAAAGCAAAGCCATGAATAATGTATATTCTTATATTACGAATCAAATGGATTCCTCATACAGCTCTATGAAATATCATAGTCGCTTATTGAGCGCGCAGAACTCAAAGCTCTCCGTAATACCCATTTCTCCATCAGGGGGATCTCCGAAAACAGGGCCTTGTTCTGAGCCTTGCTCCTTAGGGCCCAAATACACAGCCTGGCACCGCGCCCTTCGGCCTTCTGTCTATCAGACAGGCTGCTCTGACCACGAGGCCTCCATGCTAATGCTAACGCAACATCGGGCTCATTCACAACGAAAGCACATGGCTCATTACCCTGGACGCCTACCCATTTGGCAACCTAATTGCACACACACAGATTCTTACCCAGCAGTTGGTTTATTAAAAGGAAAAAAAACTGCTGGCTTTCTTCCTGAACGGGCCTCCTTTCTCCAGGCCTGTAGCGGATACAGAAGTTGAGCGTTTCTGGGCTCCTTTGCGGGTTTGTTTGCCGTCAGCTGGCCGTGCGTGACCGACAGAAGCTGTCTCTGTTTGTCTGCTGGACTTCTCTCCCCCCCGCCCCCGCCCCCCCTTCTCTCCTCCCCAAAGTGTTGCAGAGGTTTATCTGTTGCCGAGGTAATCAGGTCTGGCTGGGGGCAATCCCAGCATGCACTTTGTCATCTAAGGATGATAAAGGCACGGATTCGATCTATCTGCAGTATGCTCTGTCCTTCCTGTTTCAGTGGCAATTCATCCAATTATATTTGGAAAAGAAATTGAAAAATGAAGGTGAAGAATGGCTTTTATCTCATTTCAGTCTTACTTCTCAGGTTTATGTCAATAACAATCACTGAAATATTACAATACTAACACGACTACTGCATGTGTCCTTTTCCTATTTTCCTTCATTTTGTCTTTACAGCTCTCAGCCTACCCTGTGTCACACACATCACACATGTCTTTGTGGTCCGACATACTTTTTCTGGCTTTGGCAATCAATCAATTAATCAATCAATCAACCGACCGACCAACCAATCACTCAATCAATCAATCAATCATTATTTATATAGCGCCTTTCGTGCAGGGTTGCAATACAAGTACTTAACAGTACAAATAAAGATATTTTGATATTTTGATAAAATACAACAATAAAAAGAAGATAGTAGATAGGCCAAGAATCAACCAGTTTGCTCTCAAGCACTGAAAATTCAACTCATCACCAACTTAGCCGTTCTTAACCAAAGAAGCCGATGAAAATGCATACTGTGACCTGGAACAGCCATTTATGCTGCTTAAATTATCATGGGTCATGTGTGACTGGAATAATAAGAATATAATGCAACAGTGTTGCAAACCCTGAAATAGGGCCAAAAAACCTCTCTTTTTACACCATTAGCGACAAAGCACAATGGGAATAGGTTGAAACTAGGCCAGGAATGATAATGCACTGTTGACTATGATTCTTATGCTTGTAATTACCACTTTAACATTTTATGAAATACTTCCAGACCGGTACACTGAATGTGCACCTAGATGTTTTGGTAATATGTCAGAATGCTAAGTGCTCGATGCTACTCATTCACATTTAATATAATTATTTAACTGCAGCTTTTATTTAACTCGCTGAGGGAAATGTGAAAAGTCACATTTCTGTTAAAAAGTGGTCACATGTAAATTTATCGGCAGGTGAGTGGAGTTATAATAAGTGAAAGTGTCACTGAAAAGAAACCATTTCTTCCATAATGAATAATTCACAAGATGAAAAAAACTGTACTATGTTTAAATAATGGTAAGGTAAAGAGTACGGCCAATGTGGTCAACATTTTGTTCAGTGCCAAACCTGCAGCTGCCTGGTGGACCAAGAGGGGTCGCTAGAGAGGCATAAGACTAATGTGTTTAGCTGATTTCCCTTTGTTTTTAACGGGCCAGTCTGCCTTGCCAGTTTGTTCCCCTGGTCATGGCCTGTACGGGAGATGCTGGGACTCGAGGCACCAGCAACTGGACACACAGCTGCACCACGACCATACGCGCCACCCAAGGCGTTTTATCTCTTTATCGTTGTACCTTTTTTTCCCAGCCAAGCTGCTGTGTAACTGTAATGCTAGCGCACGAGCGATTCTTCACACGGGAGTGACAGCCATCATTTGTCAGTTCGCTGAAGGACGAAGCGGCTGACATTTGTAAAAGTCACCGAGCGGGTATTAGCGGCGGTAATCGCCACCACTGCGCATCATGGCACAGCCTGAATGGAAGTGACGTCCTTCGACTCAAAGGGAAAATACAAAAATACGTTGCCTTGATGATGTTAGTCGTCACACACTGAATTCATCAATGCCGCAGCAAATTTTAAGTTGATGCATTTATTAATTACTGATTTATTGTTTACTTCCTGATTAAAAGCCTGCGCATTAAGCTCGATGAAACACAAAGTGAGCGGAAAAATGAAACAGCCGACATTCTCAACTATTTCGATTCGAGATCACTGAGTGTCCTTATTTCAATATCCAGCTGCAACCTCATAAGGCAACAACAATAGATACCACATGCTGATGTGCTGGTCCGACCATACCGACGCTCACACTTCGCATAAATTTAAGTCAATTTTCTCTTTTATAAGTCTTGACGCAGACTGTGAAAACGAGTATTTTAAGAACGTTATTTTTATACCATCTAATTCATACTCTTTGATCATTTGTTTCAGTTGTTCATGTGACAGAAAAACAGCTCTTTTAAAAGTAGGAACATCATGTCAAAAGAGATGTCGTAGCTTTTAAAAGTATTAATACATTTTGCAATTTATTCTTGAGGCATACCATTGAACAGTTATAAAACAGACATGAAAATCCGGTATAGTCTTCAAATATTATACATACTACCATGTCTTTTATTGCAGGAACATATTAATAAAATTGAATTCAACAGAATAATGTCTTGTTACAGAAACCCAACAGCGAAGAGAGAAAGTAAAAGGTCAGACTGCAAAAAAAATCAGTTCCACTGAGCAAGTGTTCGGTATACGGATATAGTTAATTGTGTGACTATGTGTATACAGACCCTTATGTGGATTTGTGTGTTCATATGTATGCATGTGCATGGGACTATTTGTGTGTGTGTGTTTATGTGCATGTCCATCCGAGTGCATCTCTATGTATGTGCATTCATATCTGAATTGCTGTGTGTGTACGTTTGTCTGAGTGTGTTTGTGTGTGTATATGTACATCTCCGTGTGTATATCTGCATATATGTGTGTGTGTTTGTGGTATGTGTGCATATCTGTGTATGTGTGTGTAGGTGTGCGTGTGTGTGTATCTGTGTTGCATACATGTGTGTGTGTGTGTGTGTATGCATATCTGTGTATGCATGTGTACGTGTATGTGTGTGTTTGTGGATATATGTGTGTCCGCGTGCATATCTGTGTGTTTGCGCGTATGTGTGTGCATTTGTGTGTGTGTGTCTGTGCGTATGTGTGTGTGTACGTCTGTGTGTGCATGTGCGTGATTTTGTAGGCATATGTGTGTGTGTTTGTCTGTGCATGTATGTACATACATGCATACTTGTGTATGCTTATGTGTGTGTGTTTGTGAGTACACGTGTATGGGTGTGGGTTCGTCTGTGTGTCCGTATGTGAATATCTATATGTGTGCATGCATGTGTGTGTGTGAATGTCCGTGCATAAGTGTGTATGTGAGCGTATATCAGTGAGAGGTTACCATTCATGCCAACCCCTCCTCTGCCTGCCTGCAGTAAATAATCACCCCCAAACAGAGTGTTGGGGGTATCTAAGCACCCCTCCTCCCTAATCTGCTCCAGCAGTGTGCTCCCTCACACAGGCCTCCACAGCAGGAAGGGGGCCTCGGCGGACCGAGGCTTGGAAGCGCTTCTGTTTGGCTGACATTAACGCTCCACAGCTGCTGTGGAGAGGTCCGGGGCCAAGAACACCCCCAACCTGCCTCCAATCATTCTCAACAACCACAGCGAAAAATAAAAAGGGTAGCAAAAAAGATTGTTGTCTGCTAAGCCCTTCTGGCAGGTTTAGCTTCACTGTATTGCAATTTTTTAGAACCCAGACCCTGAAAAGCCTTGTGGTTGCACAACGATCCCCCCCCCCCCCGCGCACAAACCCACTATACACTTCTTAGAGGCTTCATCTAATTTCAGTTTGGAGTTTCTGCTGACTGCCCCCTCTACGGCCCTTTCCGATTTGCCGCTATCAATTTGCACACACTGTTAGTGCATCTGGTGGACAGACAGAGCACAGAACCACAATAAATTACCATATTTAACATAAAAAAAAACAAAAATAAAGTGATGATGCCATTTCTACCAGGCTCAGACTCAGGCCCTCTGCAGAACAGGAGAAGGGGTTTATGGGTAGAAGTGACAGTAAGATGCGGAACGCCGGGTGATGACGTTATATAACACTTTCTTTTCCGTATTATCCCGAGCTGTAGTCTTTATGTTCAAACAATCCCACAAGACCTTGCAGCGCTCATTACTACCCTCTGGAATTTCATGGGTTTTTTTTTTCATCCTTTTTCATCTTCCTAAAATCAATATTGTTTCACATTTTGCTGACACAACACACTCATCCATGGCCAGCTTATATTATATTGCATTTTACGTACCTGTTCAAACATTGAGATGTTATCTGAGGACATGTGGTTGAAGAACCTTGGCTAAAAGGTTCAGCACAGCTCAACCCGGACTATGAAGCTGCAGCTACGTGCTTACCATCTTCTTTACTGTATTTTATAGTTCGAGGCACCAAAAGCTCTCAGGATCATGTGCCAGGCAGTATGTTTTTCCCTTCTATCGTGTGAAAAGACTGTCTTTGTAGATATGAATTGAGCCAGGATATATGAGTCAGAGGAGTCCCTTTGCCGCGCGTAGTATAAGACGAACTTTTTGCGCAAGCCCACAACTTTCCTCAGACAGACTCGCAGGAGTTTAATTTTTAATACCGCAGTTATTTGATGTACAGAACCACCGCTCTTAGCCTCACAGTCATCCAAGAATTATGGAAATACACGGAATTGTGAGTCATAACGTACCACAGACTGGTCTTTTTTCCTCCTGCAGATTATCATTTGTTCACTTTCTCCCTCCCTCCCTCAAAAAAAGAGGAATTCTCATTCAGCACAATCAATGATTAATGGCTTTTTTTGTTGTTCCTGTCCGTCTCCGTTCTTTGATCTCGTCCTGTTTGTATACCGTACGAGAAGTTGCTAATTCGGGTTCTCAAAGAGGGGGAAGTTTCGAAGTCGGTGCCTACACGTTGTAGCCGCTGTAGGAGCAGCGACCCTTTGACCCTTTCTCCGGTACTAAAAGTTCATTTTGGGGGCTGTGAAGTGCCCCCCTTTAACTAAACCATTGGTTCTCAGAGCAGCAACGTTTCTTACAGCTTGAGGCTGAGACTTGCTAACACCTGCGCTAACTTCAGTATGCGGATAACCCAACAAGGTGCAGCTTAGTTAGCCATAGGGAGAGAGTCAGTCACCTGGGCCGTCCTTGTGTGTCCATTATATCTATGTGACGCTCCCACCCTTCTGCTGACTATGTTAACAACACACCATTAATCCTGGAAGAGGCTTTTGTAGGCTTAGTCTTCGAGCGCTAAGTCAAACATCACACAGATTAGCGTGGGAGACAAAAAAACAAACAAAACAATCACCTCTCTAGAGAGGCGCGGATTACAATATTGAAGTAGTTGTATCCGAGTTCCTCAACTACTTTTCCTGGGGGATCCAGGCTCGTTTTAGAAATGGCGCAAATGGGTCAAAGATTTTCGATCGATTATTAAACGATTTTGCATCAGTATTAATGAGATGTATAGCATGGATGCATTATCACAGGTTAGGGGTCTAACACATGCTAAATTTGGTTTTGTTTCGGACACATGTTGCACATGATGAAGCAACACACAGTCACTACCCCAATTTCCCTGAAATATGGTATCGATGTGAAGAGTAGAAGATCTGAGGAGCTTGGAGACTTGGCGCTCCAGGAAGAAACATTGCTTGACTGTCATCAGAGATGTTTGAAGCGATTGGTTGAGGGTCGATTTCTTTGCGAACCCATATGGTTCTAATGTTTGGCACAGCTCTGACACACTTTCCTGTTTACCGTTTTGGAGCTCCGTGCTCTGCTGTTTTAGTCTGACAAAGGAGGGATGAATTTTTCATTCACTAAGACTAGACGCTACGCGGCATCTGGTACGACACATTTTTGTCGAGACTGGAGCTCTTTTAAATATCAAACCCATGAAGGGAGAGCACGGCTGGGAAGACAAACTTTTTACCAAACCATGAACCACCGAAGACAACGAGTTTCACTGCTTTGTTTCAACCTCTGCCTGAAGTGCCAGGAACACCAAACCAGTTCTGGTTTTATTCATTTATTTGTTCTCTTTTTCACTGCCTGCTTTGATCTACTGTACGTGCCGCTGAGCGACTGGCTCCCAGACTTGAGCAGGAGGAAGTTGCGCACATATTTGCATGTATTTCCTCTGATTCGCGCAACAACCAGCCATCATTCTTCCATGTTACAGACATGGCACCAATCACATCTCCCGTGCCATTGGAGGACGATATGTGAGGTCACACATCCCACAGGTGTCCGATTGACCGGAGGAGGCCTGCCAAACAAAGATTAGGCAAGGACCCTATCTCGACTCCTCCCCCACTCTCGTCTGGTGGGGTGGAGGACATTGTAACCTCGCCATGACCGCTATTAGTGCAACTGAGACTCAAAACACCCAACAGCTTCACCACGAACAAGCCTCTTTACTCTGTGAACCGCGCAGAAACCCCGGCTTAATTCATTTTACTGTCTGTGCATCCATAATTAAAACCAGCTTTTCCATAATGGAAAAAAGACAAACAGCACCAGACAGTTGTCCTTAACACCAGGCAGGCTGAAAGACTATCCTCCTCAGCTGGGTCGAATGCACCAGTTTCCCTTTTTTCATTCTGTATCTCCATACATACATACATTATTAGACTTTAACTCTTTAGTACCCAGACCATGATTGGGTCAAAGGGGAGAGTTGCAACAGAGAACAAAGTAGACACCCTGTTAAAATATGAATGGCTAGTTATTATTCTGTCAGTAGTGGGGAGCATGCTGACATGGGGAGAAGCATACCTGGATATAGTCACAATTTTTGATACTTCTGAATAATGCTCTTTTTTCCTGTCCATGATCAAAGCGACAAGACAAACATTTATGGTGGCTGGTCTTGGCTGCTGGGCTGTCATTGAAATAACCTTTTTTTATCCTTTACACAACCTGGTTGGTCAGTTCTCATTTGCATTGACAACTTAAGGTAATCAGTGTGGGATGGGATTGTCTAGGCAAACAGATTTATGGGCTGTTTAGGTGGGTAGATGTAGACAGCCAGTTGTGATGGAAATTTGACCAGGATGCTTCGGGTAACTACGCTAATCCAGAGTATTTAATGACCACTGTGAGTTAGGACTGTTGTATAACATCACTATACAGCACTACAGTTAATCTCCTAATCCAACACATTGTGCCTTTGGTGGCACAGCAGCCCCCAATACTGTATTGGGGTGTTGGAGATCTCTGTAGTCCAGAGCAAAGACCACCCTCTCCTTGCTCCCCAAATACTCTGCCAGCAAGTTTCCAGGAGGTCTCCCATCTAAGCACTAACCACTCCTACACCTGCTTAGTTTCAGCAGTCAGACATTAGAAGGGTGTTAGCCAGTATCATTACTAACCATGTAGCTTGAGACCCGGTGCTATAATGACTCCTGCAGCAGACAGAGACGGTCTGGTTACATTATTATGAGGAGAATGTGAATCTCATCCACGTAGTTTCCGCAGTTGACATAACATGCCATAAGAAGTGCCGAAGAAAACAGACTGTCTTTACACTGAGGGGCACAAACATCTTTCAAACAGGAGGGAACGGAGAACAGTCATAAATGGTTTAAGATGCCTGTCAACCTCTTCTATACTCAACACATACCACACATTTTAAATAGACTGACAGTGTGGAGGACAATAAAGTATAAATCTCAGAGGCAATGATGTGCAAAGACTCTCTTAGGGGCAGCGGAGAAAAAATGTGTTGCATTTTTGACTGATTGAGAGGGGCACTTTCACACCCCTCCCTCCACCCCCCTTAGTGGAGCCATTGCTCAGAGGATATTCTCTTCCTATTGGGTATTATGCCAATATAAATTTGCTTGACTCATATAATTGCAAATAAACAATTGGCTACCATGTAATTTAAAGCGAACAACCTTGGGTTACAATCGTCACATTAACTTATTATTGTGTATATCCCTGATACAAGACATACTAATTGCTTTCCCCAGAGAAGCAACAGCATAGTACCATAGCAATTCCAATCACGGTGTTGTTCACGCGCCTACACCTCAGCGTCCACCTCTGTCACATCTGGTTGTAGTTCCAGCGATTTGCCGTGTTATCTTTTGTTTCATCAAAAACACTGTTCCACAACTTTAACAATCCCCCCGATCCTCGGGGGAGCGCGCCGTTATTGTTCACTTGCCAAGACAACATGCCGCGCCCACCTCTGCCAGTATTTTCGCTTTGAAGTTGCATGAACTCGATAAAAGGCTCCGGGGCTACCGCCAGTGAGTGAGACACGTGGTAAAGTTCTGTAGAATCACCGAGGGGAACTGTCATGCCCACGCCCTAACTAATAAAATCTGAAGGAACAATAAGATCAAGTTTGTATGACTGCGGGAAATCCGGGACAGAGCTGTTTCTCTCACCCGACACCGGAGCTGAAAATGCCCTTTGAATTAAAACAGAGCAAAGTGACCCAGAACGCTGGCCTTTTCGGGACTCATCCATGAGTGTTTCATTTGAAAGCGGTGTGGCTCCGAAGGCCCAAATTGGACATACACTGTTGACATACTGGGGTGGTTCGGATTACCGAGAGTTCCGGATTTCTGAATTCGAATTATAAAACAGTTGGAAATTTTTTACTCCGTTTATTGAACATTCATTTTCAGACTTGTTTAATTGTCCTGCTTTTTAACAGACTGTCCATCTTGTTAATTTTCTCAGTATTCTTTAGCAATTGAGCCAAGACATATCCCTTCATATCACTGTATTTTTCATTATTTCATCTACAAAAAGAACTATAGCGTTTCGGTTTAATGTTCGCCCTTTTGCATCCGCGTTTGCTATTGCGAAATCATAATTTGAGTGGTGCATCCGAGTTTATACGGATTATGTGTGTCAGTAATGACTGACTTCCGGATTACTGATGCTCTACTGTCACTTGAATTTTATCTATTCAAAAATAATTGAAATCATAATGTGGCCACATTTTGTTAGTCAACTATTAGTTAACCATCATACCCTTGTAATCTTAGCTTATTTCGTTTAAAGATGCAAGAAGGCGGTTTATGCAGCATCATTCGCATTTCTAACATGTTTAAAAGTTCAGTTAGCCTTGATGAAAAAAACATTTAAAACAGAAGCTGATTTACTGAGCTCACATTAGTGGTCTGCTTAGCATAATCATTTGAGCTCATTCTTTTTTCAAAATTTCCAGTTCTTACTGAAACACCAAAGACATGTTTTTTTAGTACACTGGGGACGAAGTGCCCGTGTCAGTGAATGTACTCTAACCGAATCGATTCCCTCTTCCGCTTAGCTGCTAGCTTGTGGACCGAGCAAGGAAAAACTGTCTTTTTAAATGGGGGGCGGAATGTATTAATGCCACAGACTGTTTAAGTCAGACCCCTCCCAATTTAATCTACCATACCCGAAACCTCTCCGCTTCCTTCCCCTTGTTCGCCGATTAGAAAGAAACCGAGGTTTGCCTGTCAGCGCCCTTTTGTTCAATAACGCTGTATTCCACAAGGAACCGCTGTGCTCTTGACTGTGCGAGTCTGTGCGCCCTGCGCGAAGGAAACCCCGCTTAGATGGCTCCAGATAGCCTGTGCGTCGTTTCTCTTTCGAAAATGACATGCATATTGTAAGTGCATGTGCTTTTTAAACACTACGCCTGGTTTTGTTATTTTTTTGTTTATGATTTTCACTATTGATCTGAATGTTTGCATAAAGGTAAACCTGCAGTCTCGCAATACTGCTTCATAGACTGTACAGAGAGCTTTGCATTAGCAGTGGAACACCTGCACCGAGGACCAAACCTCTAGCTGAACCAAGACCGTTTCGCATTCCGGAGGGTTTGGTTGGCAGACAACGGCATCACAAACCAAATCTTTAAAAGGTGCGTGCAGAAAAATATTTTCTGTATTTGTTTTCAATTGTTTTGTGTCCTTTCGGGGTATTTGTTTGATTGCGGTCGCCAATGTAAATCTGAAGTAGGCTAGGCTATTCTGCAATCTTGTTTAATAGAAACTAATCAGGTGGATCACCGACATTTGATATTTGAAGTGTTTTATGTGGAATGCGGTATATTGTAGGAGTTATATATTTTCCTGAATGGTACATATTAACATTCTTTTATCAGTGAGATGAAAGCTATTTTTCTGGTGGTCCGGTTGAGAGTGTTATGATAGCAAATGATAAACGCAATTGCTCCAACTAGTGAATTCCGTTAGAGTGTGTATTTGACTTGCTGTTACGCTGAACGTATTTGAAATTGTCACAAATCAATTGCAGTAGGTAATGCTTTTGGAAGATTTAAAATGTTGTATGTCAGCATATATGTTTATGAATCGGTTGGCTATGTATCTCCACTTAACATAAAAAGGACATTGGTTTACATGAACCATTTTTTCTCTGTTGCCTGTCCACATTAAAAAGGAGCGTCCAGTAGCCCTTTTAATTATTCAAACTTGCGCTTTTAGTGTTGTGCGCGGGTGATACTTGTAGCATGCCTAAAATAAAGCTTCATGACTGGAGCATTTAGCGCGAGGAGCTTTCAGACTTATTCCCTCTCGTGAAATGCGTGATTTAAAATAACTGAAACGCCCTGGGGAAATGTTATTTGCAACTAATAAAGCTGCCAGTCCATCTGGATGCTGTCAGATAGTGACAGACTATCCCCACGGACGTGACCCAATGCAATGACGGAGGGGTTCGGTTTGAGAAGCTCTATTCGGTTTCAAGGAGGAGCTTCATTCGAGGAACCGTCCAATTTAGGCTGCGTAGGTAGAGATAGAATTCAGGTAGACTTGACAGCGAGCTTTGTAACCGTGATGGCGATGACAGTTAACGTGCACATCGTAGCTGAGAGGAAATCCCAAGATTCAATCTGTGTGTTTGGCATCCATGTAATAAATAATAAAAAACAACTCCGCAGCTACAGCTACAGCTCCTGGGCAAACCGATATCTGAAGTGAGAATGAATAGTTGTCACTGTTGATTTTTTGTGTGTTGAACAAGCTTTAAAAATAAGTCCTAAGCTCCGAACTGACTATCTGCTGGGGGTATTTTACTCCACTACATCAGAAATACAGAGTGACTGGAACTACATGTTTAGAAGTAAGACTATGAGCCTCAGGGATGTTACTCTGGAGTTTTAGGCTGCATGTTGCAAAAAAAGAGCATGAAGAGAAGAAAAGGGCCGGGTTTATACAATGTTTGCTTGAGCTTGAACTTTGCATACAATGCAAATATTTGTGTTTCTGTGTCCAAGCCTGCATACGTGTGTTTGAGCCCACATTCATATGCAGACACACACATGTACACACATGCTCGCATACCCCCCACACACACACACACACACACACAGATGCAGCTTCAAACATGTTTGTGCGTGCATGTGTGCTCGTCTCTTCCTTTGTCTTTGTATTTCGGTTTGCGCATGCCGTGTCTGCGTTTTTGCGTCTGTGAACATGTGTGTGACACGTCTGTGTGGCCTAAGCTTTCAAACATCTGTATGCATGCGTTTCTTTGTCCACAGTAAGACACTGATCCGTATCCCTACGGGATGGGACAGTGATCAGAGACCGACTGATCTGTATCCCTGAGGGAAGGGACAGCTGGGGCTGGTGGGAGGCGGAGTCAGAGCACCTGATCCACTGCATTATTCATTATTTTAACATGCGATCTGCTGCCAAATTATTCCACAACCCCGTCTCCATCAGAGCATGACATTAGTGCTCCCATAGTGCCACTGGAGACCCTCGTTGTGCCCCCCCCCCAGCTGCAACCAGCCAGGATTCAGGGTCGGTGACAATTCCCACTCTCCTCCATAGGGGCGCTGAAACAGCATGGTCGGCCACTGTACTTATACGGGATTGTCTGTTTACTCATTTCTGCCTTGAGCGTGAGTGGGGTCATATGGAGTGTGGGAAACGTAGTTCATTTGTAGTCTGTGTCCCGTATTCCCCCCGCAGAATAGCTCCGCAGGGTATCAGGTACCTGCTGCTTTGACTGCGCACTTGCAAACCACTAACTCCATCAGCACAAGAGACAACTGTAATTTTCTTTAACACTTGAGTGTGATCCTGAAGTTTGCAGTGCCTTTTTTATTTATGTCTCTTGATATTTTTGCTCCGTGAAATAAACTCAGGAATGCAAATTGTGTGTGGTTGAAGATTTTCCTCCCCACATCTCTGTAATGTAATATAAATGTTAAAATTTGATAAATGCGGAGAGGGGGGGAAGTCACCTTGGTGGAATAATCATGGTTGTAATTGCACAGAGCCGCGTGCGCGACCTCTCAGCCTTGTTTCTGCTCGGCACTTCTCGCTATGGGTGGCGGTTTAGCCCGGGGGGAGAAGGCGCTGCTTGTTCCTCTAGACAGGAGCTTATCCATTCAGAGGCAAGAGAGACAAAACAGGGCCGTGTCCCGACCGAGGATGGTCCCGCCACATGCATATTTAACTCTGTGTGGATGTGCGCTTTAGGTTCATTTTCTGGTTACTTGGGAGTATGCCAGTTCCCTAGTAACACCTCATCACCTGGTTCAGATGCTCTGAGATTGGTTGCTGGGGGTGGGAGCGGGTGTGTGGCAGTGTTTTGGGGTGGGGGCGGAATGTTAGAGTAGGGGAGGTGCTTTGGGGTGGGAGGGATATTTTGGGGTGGGGGCGGTGCTTTGGGGTGGGTGGGATATTTTGGGGTGGGGGGGGTGCTTTGGGGTGGGAGGGATATTTTGGGGTGGGGGCGGTGCTTTGGGGTGGGAGGGATATTTTGGGGATGGGGTGGTACGTTGGAGTGGGTGCGGTACTTTGGGGTGGGAGGGGGGTGTGTGGGATAGGGGCGGTACATTTAGGTGGGGGGTGTGGGGTAGGGGCGGTACGTTTAGGTGGGAGGGGATGTGTGGGGTAGGGGCGGTACATTTAGGTGGGAGGGGATGTGTGGGGTAGGGGTGGTACATTTAGGTGGGAGGATGTGTGGGATAGGGGTGGTACATTTAGGTGGGGGATGTGTGGGATAGGGGTGGTACATTTAGAGGGGGATGTGTGGGATAGGGGCGGTACATTTAGAGGGGGATGTGTGGGGTAGGGGTGGTACATTTAGGTGGGGGGGTGTGTGGGGTAGGGGCGGTACGTTTAGGTGAGAGGGGATGTGTGGGGTAGGGGCGGTATGTTTAGGTGGGAGGGGGAGGGGTGGTTGCAGTTGATGGCTGTGGAGGAATTGGACGTTTCTCCTGAAGCGATGCCCTCACAGTGAATGAATAAACTGCATCTGGATCCGCTGGGGCCAACAGTCCGTCACCTCATCGATTTTCCCACGGCGCAGAGCGCAGAATTAGGCTTGTAGCTGTTTACATTACATTATTTACTCGCTCGGTAGGCACCCTCATCCAAAATGACTTCCAGTTAAGACGGCCTGCATTATTCATCCACACAGCTGGGGTATTTCGCTGCAGAATTTGAGGGTTAAGTGTCTAGCTGGAGGATACAACTGCAATGCCCGAACCAGGATTGGAACCATATGCACTCTCCAGATTGCTAGCCTAGTCTGAACCGAAGACATGCTCTCTCTGGAGGGTCTGGGTAAGGAAGTTACGGACTGCGGAATGGGCTGGATTCAGTCTGATTCTAATTCAATCTGATACAGCTGACTAAGTTTTAGCCGGCAAAATGTTACAGGCAATTTGTTTGGTTTTCTTTTCTCTTTCTTTAAATTTTTTATCCCAGATTCTTTCCCCTTTTTTCCTAATCCAAACTCTCAGTGTAGTTGAGCTCTCTCACGTATCCCTTCTTGCCAGCCTCAGGAGGAGAGCACTGATCGTGTGCTTGGAGGATTACAAGGCCGGTATATTCTCGGTTTGTGCATTTCCATTTGTTACCCATTGTTACGTTACCAATGCAAACCTACGGCCTTGGCCTTCAACAGCTCAATGGGACGAGAACACCGGATTGCAGAGCTCACGTTTCGCCACCCACACTTGGCCCCCCCTTAAATTGGTTTTCATGACTGTCTTTTTTTTAAAGATATTTTTTTGGTTTTTCCACTTTATTTGACAGTTACGGTAGGAAATGCAGGTGACAGAGAGGGGAGAAGATATGCAGCAAGGGGCCCAGGCCGGATTCGAACTTGGGCTGCTGCGGCAAGGCCGAGGCCTTGCGTGGCATGCGCTCTACCAGCTGAGCCACCGGGGTGCACCATGACTGTCTTCTTATGGGAAGCCTGTGACTAACATATCATGATCTGACTAACCATTGGCTTAGTAGCAAAGTGCATCATCTGCAAAAAAGTGTTTACCAGTTGCAGGACTACACTACCCAGACTCTCTCTGTGGTTCCTGCAGTGAACCAATATGGATTTGGGTTTTTTGGTTTGATAAGTGAACCATTATTTCAGGCGACTCTGGTTTGCTTTTGAGAGAAAGTAGATAAACTGTTAGTTGGTAGGTTGAATTCTGGGAAATAAAGGGAGCACCACTGTGTGGCTTTGATCTGTAACATGAGAGTGTGAGTACCTCAGTGAGTAGCACTTTTTCTTAGGAGCTGGGTTATTCTGTTTTTGTGTTATTCTGGGTTATTCTTCTTGTATTTAGTATCCAGTGTGTCCTATGCAGGGATGTGGTAGTGTAGGCGAGCCATATGTGGCACAGCTGAAATTTTGGGTGAATATGTGAATGGTTTTCTTCTCCGGCCGAATACGAAAACAGTTCTTCCCGTTGGCCTACAGAGACTGTTTGCCTGCAGAGCACATAAAACTGTTGGCCTACAGAGAATGTAAAACTACATTTTTGAGGTGTACTGAGCTGTGACAAAACAGTGACAGTGGAATATATCTAGTCCCATACTGTGATTATAAACTCCAGAATATCATAAAATATTCAGATCACAGGGACAGTAAAACCCTTGTCTCGTACCTTACAAAATTAAAATGCATCGTAGAAAATGACATCTAGTGCCCAGGTTTCTGGATGTTTTTTTCTTAGAGGTCCTGAGGGAGCGTTAGTCTAACAGATTAATTAGTTGTGGGAGTTTGGTTTATTTATTTATTTTGTGCTGCGTGTTAAATTTGACTTTGGACGTCGTCTCAGTAGTACTTTTTTTGTTATTATTGTGCTTACCTTGCACAGTGGAAATTGCTTTGGGAGAACTCAATTCATTCCAGCTTAAATGCATAATTAAAAAAGGGTTCCTTTGCATTATAATAAAACCCAAAGTTCTGCAGAGCCTGGTAATTGGTGCACTACTTTCTCTAGATATACCTGTGGTATCTGAATAAATCTGGACCTAAATTAGAGGCCTACTCCCTATATAATGTGCTCACTGTGGGGTTTCAGCACTGGACAGCTCCCACAATCCAACAGAAGTAGCCTGCTGCCGCTTCTGCCGTTGACTTCTTTAGCTGCGCTGTTGGGATTGATACAACACGAGATTAAGGCTGGGGCCCAATCAAACACAGCAAGCCTCTTTACGGACGCATGCAATTCAATCAAAACTGACTTTTGTAAGTCGCTCTGGATAGAAGTGTGTGCTGAACGTACACGTAGTGTCTTTTGTGGATCTTAAATGGATCGCCATTGTGTTCCAACAACCTGGGGAGGGGGGCAAACTCCAGCCATTTTGTGCCAGGACAATCACCACTCTTCAATCGAGGAGCAAGCGGGGACAGGTTTATGGAGCCAGAAATGCTTGGGGATAATTAGATAGCCAGATTGGAAATCAGGCCGAAGCCATTTGCTGCCTTTGTTCAATGGTGTCCTTAATGGCCACGGTGTGTTAGAGCCAAAATTTACTATCTTATCCAAAAAGACAGTCTCGCCTTGGGCGTAGATGCCCTGTCATTGAAGGGGGCGGGGCATTCGATTTCTGCTGGGTCCAATGGGAATAGTCTCTCCTTACTGCTTTGCCAGCCACACCTCCTCCAGCAGTCTGGTTTTCTCAGGAGATCCCCCATGCAAATACCAACCAGGCCAATTACAGAGCGGTATGGCAGCTGGCCAAGGAGTCTGACTCCCTCTCTCTGACGCGCACTCCCTCGAGACTAAGCGAAGCTTCATGAACCCCTTCATCTGAGAAGCCGCGGTGATCTTTCATTCTCATACTTTTTCGAATCCATTAAGTCTCAGAATTGTGACTTTGGGTCCGGTTTAGATCCGCGATGATTTACCGTAGTTGCCTGTCTTGTTTGTAGTTCACAGAGCCTCAATTTCCCATTACTACCATCTGAACCTGCACAGTGATGTCATATTGAGTGAGATTTTCATTTCGGGGTGGGGGGGGGCATGAAAGAGTGGAGTGTGGGCAGCGGAGTGTAAGTTTGATCTATGAAATCTAATTACTGTCGCTCACATCCGCGGGTTAGCCACTACGATGCCTTTGTGGTTTTTGAAAACAAGCTTTCATTCCCTAGCAACATCATGTATTAATTTCCCTGATCTTTTTTCCGTCAATCCTTCACATACAAAAAGAACGGTTATCGAGATGTTAATGGGTATTACTTATTCTTGGAGAGGGTTTTTTAACCTTTTTGTTTGTTTTCTTACATACTGTAAAGACTCCGAGAGGCAGCGATCATTGTGTGCTTTTAGTGAGCTGTTTTGGTGCTATCCCCCTCTGCACTGGAGTGGCTTACTCTGCACTCCAGAATGTGGAAGCTCGTGGTTTCTCCCCAGCGCCCCTGAGAGGCCTGCCGAAAACCCAAAGCACAGTGACAGGGGTATGCATCAGCCCCACAGTACCCACACACAGAAGACCTGAGCGCGCTCTAACGCAGTTATGGCCGTGCGCACACAGCCACATGTACGCACATACATACTTACGCACGCATACACCTGCGTGTGCACATTGATTCACATACGCACTGATAATTAAATACAAACATGTGCTCACGTGCAGGGGCATACACAAATACACATGAACGTGTGCACATGCAAACACATGCACACTCATATACACACACGTATGTAAAGAAATGCACAGAAATGGCGTGCACACACATGCACGCACGTGTACATGCATACATGCACACACACAAATATACACATACATGTCTGCATGGAAACACACACACAGACACACCCACACACGGAGACCTGTTTCACACGCTCATGTCTGTCAGTGGGAGTCATTACTGGCTGCGCCGTTGATCTGCATGGTGTCTTGCAGAGCTGCGTGTCGCTGTGTCCTCCCATGGAGGCTCCCTGCTGGAGGCCTCTGACAACCTGCCCTGCGGCATTTGCACTGTTCCACACTCACCTCGCCCCAGGGAGCAAATCAAATGGGCTTTTCCAACTAACTTTTCTGATTGTTAAAACACGGCCTGTCCATCTCTGCTGCTGGAGGGCAGAGGTGTCAAACAGGGCTACTCTTCCCTGGTACTGGAGGGCCACTGTGTCTGCAGGGCTACTCTACCCTGGTCCTGGAAGGCCACAGTGCCTGCAGGGCTACTCTACCCTGGTACTGGAGGGCCACAGTGTCTGCAGGGCTACTCTACCCTGGTCCTGAAGGGCCATAGTGTCTGCAGGGCTACTCTACCCTGGTACTGGAGGGCCACAGTGTCTGCAGGGCTACTCTACCCTGGTCCTGGAGGGCCACAGTGCCTGCAGGGCTACTCTACCCTGGTCCTGGAGGGCCACAGTGCCTGCAGGGCTACTCTAACCTGGTACTGGAGGGCCACAGTGCCTGCAGGGCTACTCTACCCTGGTCCTGGAGGGCCACAGTGCCTGCAGGGCTACTCTAACCTGGTCCTGGAGGGCCATAGTGTCTGCAGGGCTACTCTACCCTGGTACTGGAGGGCCACAGTGTCTCAGGGTCCTAATCAAAACTGGACCTGAATCCTAGAGGGATATGCACTCCAATCCAATTTAATGAATAAATTCTCTTAATTTGAGCTCTTAATCTGGAACCTAGCTCCCCTACCCAGTTTTGAAGGTGTTTTGTGATTATTTCACAGAAAAGGGGAAAGCTTGTCCGAGTAGACCCCCCCGCCTGGTACACTGAGATGAGCAGCACTGGTTTAAGTGTATGAGCTGCCCTGCTGACTCTGTGTGGCGTGTTTTGAGATATTCCAAGTCCACGCTTCAGTGCTGTTGCACAGAGAAATGAATTATTCTACATTGGGCTTGCTTTAAAAGCTCTGCCGAACTCAGGGGACGAAGTTTTGGGACTCTCCAGCCGGCAGGTCTCTGCCGGCGCGTGATATATATGCAGATATGCTGAAACGAGAGGCAGCGAACGCCCCGCGGCTCTTAAATTGAGAAAAATGGCTGCCGGTCCCCTCCAGCCACCAGTGTCTGTCATGACAGGGCCATCCAGGGAGAAAACAACAATTCGCAAATGTAATTCCAGCACTTTGCCGCTAATGTAATTTCGACGTTGCTTTGTGGTCGATAAAATACAAATGGGGAAATTCAGGAAGCTATTTGCGTGTCATTTGAGGCGTTTTGTGTGATTTCCCTCCCTTGCTCCTTATCTTCCCTCTCTCTCTCTCGCTCTCTCTCTGGGAAAGGGAGAAGAGAATCATCTTTGCACACATAGTTTTGCGGCTCACTCAGGGACTCATGGGAACATAACAGATATGTTACACACAACGCAAAGAGCACACGCACTCACACTCACACACTCTTTCAGCCACTTTTATAGGGCCCAGGTGTAATCTTCACGCTCTGTTGTGTATACAGTATGTGTAACAAGTGCATTTGATTTTGAACGGTGGAGAAAAAAAGTTATTCAACACTTATCGTAGCGGTTCACGGTCCTCTGAGATCCAAACTTTCATGGATGAATTTACGCGGTGCTGCTATGCTGTCTGTTAAAACCGCTACAGCAGCTCGGTGTTAGCAGTCTGCACAGGCGAGCATGAGGAATGACAATAAGCCGGGAATGACTGTCACGCTGCGTTCTGCGTTCCAATACGTGAAACCACCAGAGACACCCCTCAACTGTTTCGCCTTAAAAATCTCCGGCAATTAGCCACGTTACCTGTTCAACACAAACTCTTAAAGATGGGCAGAACTCCTCTGAGATTAAATCTCGTTTCAATTTGGAATGGCGCTTCCGAGATTGGGCCGGGCAGTTTTCCCCGTCTCTAATTAACTGCCATCTAATTAAAATGAACGAATAAATAGATAAATAAATAAAGGCAAATTAGAAAAAGGCCATTAGGTTGAAATCTAGAAAAATGGAATGGGAAATGAGGTGTTGATGGAGGCAGTCGTGGTGTTTTTAATTAGCATTATCTATTGAAATGGCAGGTCCCCACCTTCATGTTGGCTTAGTTTGACCCCCCTGATCTCTGTCAGCAACACTCCTCCTTCCCCTCAGTCATCTAAAACCACCCTAATTGTCCCAGGAGATCCAACACTGCCAGCAACCCCCTTCACCTGCACCCACGCCCCCCACCCCCAAACCCCCCCCCCCCCAACCCCGGCCCTGTCTGAGTCCTGCGGTCTCACTTCCTTCTTTCCCGTCATTTTAATTACCAGTCTTGTCTTCGTTAGTGCCAGGGGCCTTAATTAGCTGGAACCCTCTGTGTTGCAGAAAGAAAAGGGGGCCGGGCGGGCGGGGAGGGTTGGCCTCCCGGGACAAACGTGGCAGCCAATCACACGGGCTGCTGGAGGTAGGCCACGCCCTTTGCGGAGCAAAGCGGCCCCTGTATTAAAGCATGGGCAATGAAGCAGAGCAGTCTGCATTGGTAACTAGAGTGTAAGCAGCAGGTTATAGTGGCTGTTAGATTTAGATGCCAGATCCTCCACCATGTCATCCTGTTGCATCACATCATCCAAAGAGTGGTGCTCCAAAACCATTTCTCATCTCAAGACCCCCAAAACCTAACCCGCCCCCCCCTCCCCGCCCTCTCACCCTCTGGCCAAACCCTCCATCACCTCAATAGTAATGTGGCTCTTTCGCACTTAAATCCGACACCCACAGCAGACTGCAAAACTGTGACTACTTAACGCAAGGAAAGCCATCTAAAGCAAGGCAATGTGCAGCCGCAATGCTATTTGAGGACTGGCCCGATCTAGCTGTCGTCAGAGATGTCAACATATCCGACATTTGAGACATACTGTCATCTTCGGATTGGAAAAAACGCGACTGTGAAAGTAACACCATGTAAGCATGGAGTGAACTCCAGGGAATGAGTGTTATTTAGATCAGGATCAGTGAGGTCTGAACCGTGGTAACTATGGCAACTAAATATGCACGCTCTGTCACAATTACCTGCTCCTGCACCTGCAGCCGATAATGGCCACAAAATACTATCTGTGCCGTGCTCTCAAAAACAAAAACGTTACCAACCGTGAATGAATAAATTCATCTCATAGATACAATTTATGTGGCTGGGTTTCAATCAAACAAACTTCGTCTCATTAAGGACATAATCAGACATTGCTCTTTTGATATTTTCCTTCACCATGGCAGGATCATATTCCAAAAGGCATGCTTACTTGCTGGTCTCCAATAAAATGGAAAAACCTCAAAGACCCTGTGTATAGTCTGTTTTGATTGAATTGCATGTAACCTTAAAGGGACTAAAGTCTGTTTTGATTGAATTGCATGTAACCTTAAATAAACTAAAGTCTGTTTTGATTGAATTGCATATAACCTTAAAGAAGCTAAAGTCTGTTTTGATTGAATTGCATATAACCTTAAAGAAGCTAAAGACTGTTTTGATTGAATTGTATATGCCCCTAAAGAGAATAAGGTCAGCTTTGATTGAATCTCATATGTGTTTGATGGGGATTGGTCCCAAACAATGTCAATGTCAGAGAAACTGAAAGCTCCAACAGCGATAAGCACTAGATACAGGGACTAGACTATGGGTTTAAGGCTAGCCAGGAATGATGCTTGTTGCTGTGTGACAAAACCCAGCTGGCCAACAAGGAAGTGGCTTCAGACTTCCCAGCTGAACTTCTGAACTGCGTATACACTTCCCTCTGCTCTGTGGTCATCAGAACAGGTTCGCCTGCAACGCCCCCTACAGGTACCTCACTATCTCTGCAGTCTGATACTGCAGTTTTTTCTGGATATGGTCGTTACCTCTATGGTTTCCTAAGCCCCTTCTCTGGAAGCTTTAGAGATGAAATCTATGTGAGGAGGAAACTGCAGTGGGGTCAGACCGCGGAGATAGTTAGTTCCCTATAGGGGGCGCTGTGGTGAAGCAGCGCTGAGGGACCTCCACCCTCCCCTGCAGGTTTTTTGGGACTTGAATACATCTCCTTAGTGACGTGCTCTGTTTTCGAAACCAGGCGAATCTTTGTGTCTTCTTTCTCCACATTAATTTTTGAAAACGTATTTTTTTATGGTTGTGGCGACGGTTGGCTGAGAGGATGTGGCGTGGGCGGTTGTGACCTGACTGAGTTTGTCATCAGTTCGCTCGGTGTCAACGTTACAGTGTCATCTTGTCCTCCTTCCTGAGCTTTGCAGTGCTTTGCGGTGGAAGCTGTGGGGTGGGGGTGGGGTGTCTATTGAAATAGACAAAGTGCCCCCCTTCCCCCCAATCTATGTCAGTTTGTAACATATTGGCAGGTCCAGGGAGGGCAGAAGTGTGTTTGCTCATTAAGCACCTACGTAATTGTCTCACAGCGTTTGGAAACTGCCGTTCTATGTCACAGGATCCTGGAAGGGGTTGAGGATTTTTAAACAAATCAAAAAATATTTCCTGTATCCGATGCACTCCTCAGTGACACCAGTCAAATTCAACCACTGTGCACTCTGCAGGGTTTACGCCACCCCACTCAACCCGTTTTCAAACTCCTTTTTTATTTTGTGTATTTTCTCCGTTGTAATTGTGGACCCATCTCACTGTTTCGTAAGCGAAATAAAACAAATTGCTACTATGGAAATATAAGCTTTGAGGTAATATTTCTATGAATCATGGGCATTGCCTAGCGACAAACGTGGGGTTTCTGTTTTTGCATGGTACAGTTAAACAGCAGCTCGCTCAATGGTATATGTTAGCACCATGACGCTAATGACAGTGATGTTTATGTTAGCCATTGTGATGATTGAAGCACTCTCCCCTTGAAACGGAAGAGTACCCCCCCAGTTGCGTTTGCCTTACAGTATCGATCAGGACACACATTTTAGCTGGCTGCTAACTCAGCAGCCACACATTTCTGAAATCCCTACAGATCACTGACAATGTTACAACGGACCATTTTCACCTATATTCAGAACAAAATCCCTCCATCACACAAAAAGTAGTACAGTTTTTCAATTGAAATTTTTCATTTCCACATTTTTTTGGCGCTGAGGCCTCGACCCTGGTCTTGGTTCTCTTTGTTTTTGTTGTTAGTCAGCACTTAGCTGATTGCTAACACAGTTACATAATAACACAGACATATAATATATTGTTGTATTTTGTAAGTGTACTGCAGTACATCGTCACAATGTATTTATTACTGCTGTATATTTCATTTGCATGATTGAACGTATCTCAGCTAGTCTCTTTTGTCTGAACTGGGTCCAGATTTTAAAAATGAAACAGAAGGCAGATCCTCCCGCGTCCTTCAGGAAACAAAGTTCAGATTCCAGGGAGGATCTGAAGAATTTGAATATTTCATGTAGGTATTTGACCTGGGTCACACCAGACTCACGCACCGTGGGCATTGTGGAAACCGAGATCAGTGTTTCTCCTTGCAGATAAGAGATGCCTCCCCCCCCCCCTCCACCCTTTGCCTCCCCATCCTGCCCTCCGCGGTATTTAAAGGTCAGAGCGAGTCGATCGCAGGAGAGCCGGCCCGCATCTTACGGCCAGTTTAGCATCAATACAATCAGACCGCCATTTAAACTGAGCCGGCGGGGGGGTATCGTTACATATTTGTTTGCCCTTTGACTCTTTCACTCACAATGCGTCACCAATACAATTAGACCACCATTTGTACTGAGGCGGGGGAGAGTATCGGATTCGTATTTGTTCGCCCTTTGACACTTTCACTCACAATGCCATTGGATGGTGCAGGTCTGCGCTCAATATCTGTATACTTATTTTAGGAGGTAAACTGTACTAAAGAAAGAGGAGAACTGAAGAGAACTACATAAAATGGACTTTGGTGGTGACACACTCCTGTATTGTGTATGTCAGTTGGCATACGTATGTGTTACATGAATGCTTACGCAGTAGTTATGAAAGCCTCGTAGTTGTGTTTCGTAGGTTCTCCTCACTGAAATTGCTGTGTGGAACTGTAAGGACGAGATTTGGGCTGACTCTGCTGTAAGACTGATCGTCTCTTTTAAGCCACCAGTGCATTTATGCCGCTGTGTCTAGCCCACATATTGAGAAAGATCAGCAGTCTGTGGAAAAGGGTTAAGAAAACAGCTGGTCGCAGACTGACTTCACTCATGTGTCAGCAGAGTGATTGACAGATCCAATGACTGAAGTCTGAAACCAAAGACCTGCTGTCAAACGTCACCTGTCCAGAATTTCACTCCCTCCGGCAGATCCAAGCTGAACTCCAGGGTAGGTAGACTGCCAGGTTTATACTCCCAGGGTTGCAAGTTTGATTCCCAGTCAAGCCGCCTGTTGTGCCCTCCAGCAAGGACCCTGTCCCCGCATTCCACACGTTTCCATGGAAACGCGAGAGCTCCCCGGCTCTTCCCGGACAAGGGCGTCCGCTGAGCACGCGGACGATGGTTTTACTTACCGCCAGAAAAAGTGAACTCTATGTAACTGTTCCATAAAGGAGAGGAGAGAGGCGTCTTAAAAATACACAGAATCAAAGCCCGTTACTTATAATTGCCGCTGCTATTTGCATTAATATGAATGAAGTTTCCAGTGCTATCGGTTACCATAATTAAAGCGCTGTAATTAGACAGAAAAAGAAAACTCCACGCATGCTGACATTTTAAATCCCGCACATAAAGAACTTCCAGGCGCCAGGGATTTCAGTTCACGTTTAAGTTTCATGAAAAAAAAAACCCATGTTAATTTCTTAAATTTGTTGAGGTAAAATTATGGGATGGACATTCAGCAACTGGATAAGGAGAAGTTTCTCACCAGTGGAGTCCCTGGGTGTGCAATCAGACACAACTGGTGAATGTTGTGTCAAGATGATGAAAAGTCTATGCATTGTCTATGGTGTGAACGATCAAGAGATGTTGTGCTTCTCTCACCTTTACTTTCCTTAGAGGGTAATGATCTGCAGAAAAGAGGAAAGATAGAGTGGTTGGATTGTGTGATATGGATTGAAAAAATGAAACTGAACCCATTTAGAGTCCCCTCTGGTGAAAATCTTTGTTTTTCGGGTGCTAAGTCATACAGACAGCATTTTTGACATAATATCTATCAATGTTTTTGCAAAGTCAGGTGTACAAGTTATACATATTTTATGTTGAAAATGGCTCGTAGCCTTATCTTGGGGGACATTGGGCAGTGACATATCTGGCACTAACTGTTAGCAAAAAAAAATTACACGTACTTGTGTGTTACACTGTATACTACATAGGCTCATCTGTAGGCTGCCGGTAAGGTGAACGAAACTAGTAAATCCTTGCAGGAAAGAAACAACATCCCGCATTCATTGCTAGGATACTCGCAAAATATTAAAAATATTGTAATCTTATTGAATCTGATAGAAATAGTAATATGTAGGTGCAACAGAAATGAACTAGTTTTAAGTTACCAGTAGCCACATATGCGATAAACCTAACAATAAAGAGGACTAGAAGGCTACCTGGCCAAGCCCTGAATATGCTGTGTGAAAATATTCACAATTAATCAGAACTGCAACTATAACCAGATGCATTGGACAAAAATGGTTTGTTCACAGATTTTTGCTAATTGGTGAACAATTAAAATGGTGCTAGTTGATACAATACGTCCATGCTTCTGCAAGGGCAGAGTGGGTAGGCTGACTCAATGGATATTCAGTTATTAATAATTATTTAAAACATGGCAAATTGCTTGATGGCAGAAAAATTTGGACTTCCATAAAGCCGATATTTACATAGTTTCATTAATAACTGCGATGGAAAAAACATATGCCACTTGTTGTTATTCACCAGTTTTTAAGGGACAATATTTTGACCAGTCAAGGCCTTTTAGGTGGAGCTACGCTCAGCTGTCAATCATTGACTTTTTAGAACCAATAAAAAACGTTTTTGTCTCCAAAGCCAGTGCAATCATTGGTCCAACTTATTAATCACTGATACTATATGCTAGCTCCTCCCATTTTTGGTTAAATTAAACCTCACCCCCCCAAACACCACTGTGTGGCCAATCAGCTGTCAAAGGAATGAGCAGGTGACAATTTGACCAGAACTCTGGGATATACGAACAGTCTATCGTTAGGGACGACAGACTCTTCCCTGGTCACAGCGGTTCAGATCAGCGGTCAGGATCAGTCACTTTCTCCTCTCCAGCTTTACCTTTTAAAGAGCTAAATTAGCCGCAGATTAGAGAGCGTGTCTCGGTTTAATGGTTGAGCATTAATCCTTCATAGTAATCGGTCTGGAAGCCTTGATTAAAATAGCCCAAGTGAAAGAGCATGTTGTGAGATAAAGTTAATTCGCGGTCTCAGTGTTCTGTGTTAATATTAATGTTCCGCTGGAGCTGGTAATATGCTCAGGCCCTTCAGGGTGTGTTACATAACAACATTCTTCATTTCTTTTTTTAAATTATTATTTATATCTGATATTATTCATATGCTAGTATTGCTGTCATTTTCCTATAATGGTAATTAACTGTATCCAAATCTTCTCACAACTGAACCTCTCTACTGAGGTTTGAGAGGAAGCTGTTGGAATGCAGCCCCTCTGCCGTGAACAAGTCAGTTCCCGCTTTTACTCGTTGTCCTTATGACAACAGCGCAGATGATGCTGGATCAGGTGTGGCTGATTAAAAAGCGAGGTACGTGACACGAGTGAGAATGGGCCGCTCGGCGCAGGTGTCCTGACGGAGTGGGGCAGGGGGCCAACACGCAGAGGGGTCCTTGGTGTCAGCGCAGCGTAGCGCGAGAACAGACGGAGCACCTCCAACGGCAGCCAAGTCTGAATTTAACAAAAAGTCAAGCTGTAATCAAAGCTACGCATGAGTAGGAGGTGATACAGTATGTAAATTAATTGCTATAAGTGTGGGATCAGAGGTCAGTGTGTTGGAGGGGGTTGGGTGGAGGAGGACACACTTGTGACATCTCTCATTATCACTCTCTCCAAGGAAACTGGTTCTCCAGTGGTGGCTAGCTTGCTGAAAGACACATTTTAAAGGAATTGAAAATTACACGTCCAGAGGAAATATAACCAAGTCCATGTCGTTCTGAATTGCCATCTTCCTCAAGGTTCTTCATATCAAATAAGCCATAACCATGCCCAATGTTCACTTCTGTGATATCTGTCACTGGTCATTTGTCAAACTTGTGCAAACCCTCTCATTCTCTTTGGTTTCACCGCTAGAGATATAGGAGGTACAGGTCACTTTCTCACAGAGTCCGCCATTGTTGATAATGCAAGCTGACAGTTACACGCCCTCACATTTCATAATGAGTGCCCACCTCCCCACTCATGCCATCAGCTTTGGCAGTTAAACCAATGAGGATATGTTTAGGTTTAGGGCTGGCGACTGTTTCATTTTACCCAAATTAAGGACTTGAACACCGGCAAAGGGTGAGACTTCTTGTCAGTGTTATGAAGTGTGTTATAAAGTGATTTGTTATGGTCTTGAAAGGATATTTTTCCACAAAAGCTCCACTGTCGACTCTGTAATTACAGCAGGGTGACCTGCATCCAAAAACTGCTGCAGCTGAAGCGTTAGTACCCCTCAGACGCAGCATGGTATACCCTTGAGTCCACATGGTACTTCAGGTTAATACTGTATATCTCATTAATGGCAACCTAAGGAGCCCTCAGACAGGCAGAGCATATTATATTAGAAAATATTTTAAGATAACAAGAGTTGGTGTGTAATTGAGATAGTGCCAAATGAAAATTAAGGTGTCGATTTAAAGGTAAAAACAAAAACCAGCAGACCCTGTAGCTCACCAGAACCAAGACTGAGGAAATCCAATATGTAGAGTTATTTGAACCATCTCTTTTTGTTATATGATTTTTGTGGAAAAATTTTTTTATTCCAGCGTCTCAGAGAAGCATTGGCATACTCGTATCTGGTTACCCATGGAGACGGCCGTAGCAGACATTTTCTCACAGCCGTCGCTCAGCAGGTGGTCTCCAGTAGCGACTGGTGGGTGCGGCCGTCCTTGATCGATCCGTAGCAGCAGCGGGAGCTGTCATACGCTGACAGCACTGACTGAATCCCCAGCAGTAGGTCTGCTGAAGCTTCTGAGCGCGCTCACTTGCTGGCGGCTGATTGGATGGACCGCACTTCAAAGCCCCACTGCCTGCCGATGTTGTCTGGAGGAACCAGGCTTTAGAGACAGCTTCTGCAGAGTTGAAGTCTGGGTTGTGCATCTTCAACATGGCCTTTTCTAGACCGAACGATAACCTTCCTTTTTCAAAAAATACTTAGACACACGCTTAAGGCCAAATATATAAAAGCAGACTAAAGAAGCCAGGACTTTCAGATAATAATGAAGGACTCCTTATCTGGATAACGTCACCTGGACCAACCTGGAAAGACACTTTTAATGAGCAGGGGAGACTGACATTTCAACATTTACAATGTCTGCCTCGGTGTCAAAAGAAAATTCTGGAACCACTCCAGCAGGTATTAAATACCCTTCTGTCAATTACACAAAGGCGACAGAGAGACGAAGATGATTTCTTGTCATTGCTGAAATATAGCTCAGCCTGCAGAGGTGCTGGTCATCTCGGTGTAATAATGCAAGCAGTAGGGCAGAACCAAATCTCGACTGTGGCTGACCAACTGTGGCCAGCAGTCGCAGGAGGCGGCATATTATTGGCTACAGTGTCACCAGAGGGGTGATTTTAATTGGCAGGTTTGACCTAGTCTCATTGCAGCTACTTCAGACTGCCTGCCCCAGCTTCGCATTAAGATCATGGCACTGACATCGATAATTAACCAGCTAACAGAGGACATCCCCTCACCATTTGGAAAAACATTAGTAATAGTTTCACTGGGGTTTGACGTAATGTTATAGTATTAATGCTTCTCGTTCAAGTAACATCAAGAAAACTGGTCAAAGTTTACATCCAGGGAAGATCTGCCCTAAGGTTCTGGGAATATTCTGGCAAGAAAAAATTGTTGGGTACATTGTTGGGTATGCAGGTTAATGTAATTTAATGAGCAACATCAATATTTTGGATAAAAATCGATTCATAATTAGAGACTCACACTGGGTAAGACCTGTTGTCAGCAAAACCCCCAACCACCAATAGAACCTAGGACAGGAAGCAGAGAGCAGCCAATGGGAATGAGACATTGGCCATACTAGCACAAAAGGACCTGAAAACACCCAATACCCAACCTGAAAACAATTTGAATATTTGACATGGCTCTTACCAAGACAACATGCAGGTAACATACAGCCAAGACGTACCATATGAATAAACAAGGAAATCCATGTAACTCAATGGATTTTTACTTAATAAGAATGGTACGCACAATTTCAGCATAAACGTTTTCTGCACTTAATGCATCGTAGCCTTCCCACGTATAGCTCTGGGTTCATTTTTCACCAGCCGTCCCTTGGCCGCCAGCCAGTAGACGCACAAAGAGCCTTTAAAATAACCGGAGTACTCAGCCGGTCCAATGCAAGTGAACAATTACGGCAATTAGGCCTGTACAATTGGAGTAGCACCCCAATCATTTTACTCTGATGACATTTTTAAGTGTTACTACAATTAGAAATACAAAAAAGCAATAAACCCACAAACAAATAGCCCGGAAGAGAACACAATAGAAATACATAACGCTAATGGCATCGGAATGGAGGAGTTGTGTGCCTGTTTTCTTTTTGGCGTTCCGGTGTAGTTCTTAGGCCATAACTGGCCGCTGATTGATGGAAAATCTCAAATCTTCAGAGGCTGTGGCCCTGAACGGCATGACATGGTAATATCCTAGGCTATACACATTTTAGTTACGGTTTAAAATGAGAATCTCCTCAGTCTGCAGCCACCATGACACAATGTAATGAAGCACTCGTGTGGCGAAGCTTTCAATAAAAAATACTCACCACCCACTGTTTTCAGTACAGTACAGTGCCTGTCAGAATTAAAGTGCACCAAGTGTAAAATAACATACTGCTATCTCGCCCAGATATTATCTTTTCGTAAATATGCTGGAAAATTATACCCAGAATTCCTTGCAACAGGTTTCCTTGTTGCAAGGCAGTAGACACCTTGGGGTAGTGATTGGTCGATTGGCGTCCGGGAAGTGGAGCTCGCAGGGCTGATTTGCGAATGTCTTGTGTGTCCAACCATGCTCGTCCCCTGAGTTTTTCCGGCTTCCTGTTGAAGAACTCCTCCGAAGTGCTGATCCTGGTACACTACGCTGGAAGCATCCAGCGAATTTCATGACTCATTAAGCTTTTAAATGTGATTATTTAACAAGTAATCACAAAAAAGGAAAGCCACTCCCAGGGGGGAATAAACAGAGTGGCGAGCCTGACGGGGGTTTGTCAGTAACATACCCTTCACTTGCCTTTGCGGATCTTCTCTCTTCTTCCTGTCTTTCTCTATCCTCTCTTTCTCTTCTCCTCGCTTCGATTTTACATTTCAAATATGCTTTATGTGCACTGTATTTGCAATAAATACAAAAATAAATCGACTAATAAATTGCACAATGAATAAACCTCACCTTTCACTCACGTACCCCACCTTTACAATTGGGACAAACAAACTAAGAAACCTCAGAACTGGATTGTCATGTAATCAATACAAATGATGAACTTTGCTGGGTCTTCCCTGCCTCTATCTAACTATGGCTGCCCCCCATGAAAGTCCGGTCTTCCCCCTGAAGCACTCATATGTGTCTGGCATCGGTGCAGATTATTCCGTGCAGAGATTTTAGGGAGATTCTTGTCTCTGATAAAGAAGTTTTGGGGCTGGTAAGGCGAATGTTGGCTACTGTCAGTTGGGCAAAATTAGGAGCATTTAATCCAATAGAAATGTGATATCCAGTGTTGTATTTTTTGTGAGTTAATGCGGACGCCACAGAAAACAGAAAGCAGTGTTAAGCAGACAGACGACTTAAAGGATGGGACCCATCATGCACTTTCAGCCAGATCTTAAGGGGACGGTAATTAATCTGCATTTTTAATAACTGCATATTAAGCTTTACAGGGTTTATAACTTCATTTGTGTACGGTCAACTTTCTGTGTGAAAGCTACATGAAACAGCAATCACCAGACCCAGGTAAGGGTAGCTGGTGTTGGCCTCCAGGGTTTTAGCTCCTGCTGTGAGATGATATCTGTTTGGCCAGGGGTCTGACTTCTCCTCTGGGGGAACCATCATTTTGGCCTGTTCCTCTCCCGCTTCCCCCCCTCCCCATCTCCCCCCATCCTGTTTTTCTTTTCCGTTGTCGTTTCAGAGAGATCATTATTGTCGCTCCCTTTCTTTCAGGTCTGGCTTCCTTTTCTTGTGTCTGAGAGCATCCCCTGTCCTCTCTCCAGTTTTATTATGCTGTGCTTCTTGCTGCCTCCCTCTCTCCTTCATGGTACAAATCATGTGTCATGTTCCCGAGTTTATTTCGTACCTTTTATCTCCTTTCCTCCCCGTTAGATTTTATGGCTCCTCATCTGGTTTTCTATGAGAGTCATTTCAAAGCATTTTCAGCTCTGTGTCCGTACCCTCCTTCCCCGTCCTGTCACCTTCAGTGTGCGAGCGTCCCCCTTAAGCTGAGCACTTTAATGTGTACCTGAACACTGTATGGCTGTTCACTATAGTGTGTCCCTGAACACTGTACGGCTGTTCACATTAGTGTGTACCTGAACACTGTGCTGCTGTGCTCACTAGTGTGTACCTGAACACTGTACTCTTGCGCGCATTAGTGTGTACCTGAACACTGTATTGCTGTTCACATTAGCATGTACCTGAACACTGAAGAGCTGTGCAGGTGAGGGTGTCATGTCAGACAGGAAGATGCAGGCAGTGGATATAGTGCTTCTTTGGAGCAGAGGGTTTATGGTCTTGAATCCTGAGTGAGTGGGGCACAGCTGTTGTGCCCAGTAGCTGAGCTCATTGTAACTTCGGCTCAGCCACTGCAGTGAAACTCCCGCTGTGTGACCGGAATCCTAAAACGCATGTGATAATATAGTGCGTTCGCTTTTGTTGTGAGTGGAAATATCCTTCTGATCAAACGCATCAAAGAGAGAAATTGAGGATTTGTTGTGCTTTGCCTGCCTCGTGAATTGAATAGAGGTCTGAAAAGGAGAAGCCCTGTAGGTAAATACAATGATCCCATGATTGCTTTGAATTATAGAACTGTGTTCCTCCTCAAACTCTCCGATTGGTCTCAGAACAAAAGGTTTTTTTTTTAAAAAAGGGGGGAGGAGCTAACTCACTTGAAATGATGACAAAAGGGATTATGTGACATGATTGGTGTTTTAAGAGGTGACTGTGCATCAAGGTTTATTTCCTTTAAAAAAATAGAATGAGGGTGACATTGAATAGGTAAGGGGGTAGGGCAACCATTTGTAGAGCACTACATATGGTTTCTGGGAAATCTGAGATCAAGACCCACTGCACACCTTTCTCGCTGTGATCCCTCTTCATCGATATCCCTGTCTAAATCGGGCCACTCTACTATAAAAGAAAAACAGATTGAAGGCTTTCATCTCAAATGCCTCAATGGCCACTGGAAAGGCACAACGGCCTCGTTGCCAAAACATCTTGATGGTTTTTTTTTTTTCAAAAAAATTTCGTAGTAAGGTCTCTCTATCCTGGAAAATCCTTGTGGTGACAGTTTTACTTTGACATACTTGTAATAGTTGTGTCCAAAAATTATTTCTAAAACTCTTGCAGCCTACAGATGCTTATTCTTTGTTATTTTGTGTTTCAATTACCGCATAAGGACAATGACAACATACTAATGAAAGCTGGCATGTTACTTAGATTTCTGGGTGATGATTGGAAGAGACTTGTTTCATGTGGTTTCTATGGCAGTGCAATTAATTTTGACAGTTAAATCTTTTTCTTAAAAAATTCCCATACTTTCCCATCTAAATATAAACAATGCTACCAGCCCAACCACAAACGTCTGCCACAATCTGAGAAGGTTCTAGCTACATTAGGTAACTCCTCTGACTTTTGTGGAAACTAGCCCTCACTACCTCTCATACTGGTTGCAGGTTTGACCTCCAGCCAGAGGAGGTCGCTAGAGAGCAATAAGACTGATGAGTTGGGACCAGTTTACTGGCTGTATCTCTCTGGTAAGCCTGAGACAGTTGTTTTCTTTTGTGGAAACTAGCCCCTACTACCTCTCATACTAGTTGCAGATTTGACTTCCAGCCAGAGGAGGTCGCTAGAGAGCAATGAGACTGATGAGTTGGGCCAGTTTACTAGCTGTGTGAGCCTGAGCCAGTTGTTTCCTTGTTGTTATGGACCTTTTGGCCTTTATCCTAGAGAGCAATGAGATTGAGTGCCACTGGGACTGTTGTTTCCTTGTTGTTATGGACCTTTTGGCCTTTATCGGGTAATTATGCCACTGGGACTGTAAGCCACAGTTTGCGCTTACGCTAAGAACATAAGTCCATTCAACACCAAACAACAGGTGAACTTAAATGAAGCTTCAGCCAGTGTTTGGCAGAATACTACATGCTGTTCTGTCACGGAATGCATCTAATTTATTTACCAGGATGTTTATGACAGTATCTATTCATGAACACCATAGCAGCTTAATTGCAAATTCCATTTTTTGTGATGATGCCATAATTATACCGTATATATAATAATACTAATAATTATACATGTATTTTTCCTCACCAGAGGAGGGAAACAATCTCAATGTATTCATAAGCGATTTGATTAAAATGAGAAATCACAGTGAAATATATTAACCTCAATTTAATCCAGCTGCACAAAAGTATATGTCACTCTTTTTAAACAAAATAAAACTGCTTTTACTCTTATTTTAACTGTTTGACCAATTTAGAAGTCAGTTGTATTGGTAAACCCAGATCCATATCATGCTTTAGTTCGATCACCCAAGAGTCTCTGGTTCGCGGGTATTAACATACACAATTCTGCCTCTGCCTTTGGTAGATGGAAGTGTTATGATTGACTGTTTTGTTATGAATATTAATGAAGGGGTGTGGTCAAACATGGAGCAGCCGTAGCTTGCCCAGCAACCCATGCAGCAACAGCAACCATCGGCTACCTCTAGGACAGTGGTCCTGACTCCCAGTTCTAGTGGGCCGTAGGGGTATGCTATTACTGTTACATTTCCCTCCCTCTCTCTCTCTTAATCCCTCCCCTCTCCCTCTTTTGCTTCTCTCTCTCTCAAGCCTTCCTCTATCTCTTTCCCTTTCCACTCTCTCTCTTCTACTCTCTTTTTTTCTCTCTCTGTCTTTTTCTCTCTGCAGCTCTCTCTCTCTCTTCTTCACAAGGACTGTTCCAGGCCCCACAGGCACGGGAGGGGCAGCTGTAGCGTAGAGTAGAACGCTGCCTTCGTGTGGGGCAGATCATTGTGCCGGCTAATCATCTGTGCCGAATGGCAGACCCCCGAACCGCACTCCCATGTGCGACAGGGAGGAGCCCGAGTAATTAGCCAGACTTCATCCCTAACCGATTGTTTTCTGTGCGCCCGAAAGTCACCGTAATTGCTGTCAACTGCTGCGGGGGGGGAGACGGATGTCCCTTGCAAGGCCGTTCTAGACGGGCCGGGCCGTATTTCACTCCAGCTGCACCGTCCCGCTGACGTCGCCCCCGTGAGAGGAGCTGATTAGTGTCTGACCAAAAGTGTTTTCCTGTGATTGGCTCGTAAACCCGGCTCCACCCACAGAACCCTGAAATGGCCTGTCAACCTTCAGATTTCTGAGGTGTCCGTCAGTGTGTTTGTGTACATCAGGCCAGTCCATACATCCTGCTGCTTCCCGTGATTTCAGCTCGCTCTCCTTGTTTTGGTGCGCTAAGAATTGTCCTCCAGTTTCTGTCAAATGGATCTCAGCGGAAGTTTCTCTGGTTTCTTTTATTCACCCATTTCTACGGTCGAAACCCTTCATGGAAGCAGGTTTTTTTAATGGTGCTGTGTAAATCCCTCCCCCTCTCTCCAATGTGAAGATTGATTGGTTGTTGGGATGGTAGGGTCCCCCACACATGCCAGCCCCCATCCTATCACAGCATGTGGGAGGCAGGCTGACTTTGGGTGCAATTAAGCAGTGCGGTGTGGTGGGGCAACAGTGTCTTTGTAACCAGAAGGTCTGGGGTTTGAAACTCTATTGCCATTCTTCTTGTGTAGTGATTTTCACCTTTTCTTTATGAGATGTTAGTGCCGTGGAAGTCTTGCAAGACAAGAAGATTTGTGAAACAACCATGGTGTAGAACAGAGAGCTGGGTGAGAACAATATGTGTTAGCAAGTAAATAAAATGATAAAAAAGATGTTTTTTTCTTGACACTGAAGATTAAGTAAGTTAATGAATAAAATCCATCATCATTCAGCCATTTATTTATTAATTACAATGATGGATGTTTTGGGAATTCCATAGTGGTCTAAATGCACTTCAGGAAAATGTACCATGTCGGGCGGGGTGGGAGGTGTGTGGTCGGAGATGAAGTGCTCTCCACGGTTTGACAGAGGCAGGTCCGGGACGGCGAAGTTTACGAGGACGTAAAGACGCGGCCGCCGAAGCGCAGGGCGGATTACCCATGAATCAAAGCTTCCGCGGCCGTAACTTTGATTAACTGGAAGGTCTTAACGGCATGCGGTCAGGAGTAGCGGGATTTATATCCCGTCGTGTTGGGATATTTGCTGAATCTGGTTGAGGGCCAGGGATAAGCACTATGAATTATTGGCCTGCAAGGCACGTGGGAGTGTGGCCAATGATTTAGCGATGATGTCATCCCCCTTCTCTCACAGGGCCTGTATCAGAACCAATCAGTGGGCAACAGCACCTCCTGTTGGTTGAAGTGATTAAAACACACCACTGTCAGCCCAGGATGGGAAACTGCTTGCTTCCCAAGGGATCCCTATTTTAAAATGATCCACCTTTTTGTATTCAGTTTTGAAAAATGTACAGTGCTTTAGTGTAGCTCCCATTTATTGATTTAAGTGACTTTGGGAGCAATTTTCCATTTTCACCCATATATTGTTGTAAATGGGTTTTTCCGTTCCAACTGGAAACTGAACCTTTTAAAGTGTCAGGTTTCAACTAGATTACAAATTGCGCCATACAAAATATAACGTATTTATCGAAAATAATTTCATCGCCGGGATGTAATTTGACATTGAAGTTATGATGAGGGTGGGGTGTAGACTGAGGTTAGGAAAAGATGGCATTTGTCGAAAGGTTTCTTTTTTTCTCCAAAAAAAGAAGTAAATACCAAGCCGAACGCTTCTATGGTATTGCTCTTGAAGTAATCGCCCAGCATTGTCTTTTCATGGTAGAACAATTTTCTCTATTGATCAAGCCGCTCTGGGCCTTCGATTAAAACCGAGAGCGAGAGAAATGTGTTTCTTTAAAAGAGGACTTAAAGAGAAGCCAGTCTTTTGATGGGCTGAGAGAAATATTTTTAAATTGGAGTTTTGTCTTTGTTGGAGAAAATAAGTGCGTCTTAGTTCCATGCTTGTAAAAGCTTGGAGGGTCAATGCGCTGATATTTTCGTGTCTGATATGACAGCAGGTATGAACAGGGTGGTTATGGGAAAATATTCAGCCGGAGAAATCTCCCAGGCTGCCCATGCAAAACACGCGCTCTCTCTGTCTTATTTCTTATATTTCCTAGGGACCTGACTGTCCCAAATCTTTATGGTTCTCAGACCCCTAAATGTCTCAACCAGAGGCAGACCCGAGTATATCACGAACACATAAACTCACGCACTGTTTCATAGCTAACTTCTTTCCTGCACTGTCTGCAGTAGAGACTCTTCAGCGATAAAGAGGCTTAGCAGTAAAGCAGTAGAGATACCAGCGGTTCAACTGACCCGCTCTGAAAATGTACAGTATCTAAAAATCTGTATTTTATGATTTATCACGGCCTTGTTTTTATTTTTCCACCCACATTTCCAAACAAGAATCCCTATCCAGAGCACTTCACATGGGACTAAAAACATACAAATATTTTATATAAAAGAAAAAGAAGTGATAAATAAGAAAGATATATGCATTATTAAAATAAACAATATGAATAATAATGAAATAAATAGGACTGATAGCAAAAAGGCAACAAAATTAAAAAAAAAGATCATTTCCTTGCAGTTGAGGGGTCCGGGGTGGTTTGCATTCTACGTAACAAACGTTTCTGCTGATTCTTCTGTAGGCTGCAAGTGATTCTCGCAGTGCAGCAGGTCCAGGCAGACTGCAGACAGATGCATAACTGATCCACAGACTTACCTCCACTGCATAGTTACTGCACACTCATTTGCCTTAATCCCTAGTATTTATTGTGCTGGTTTTGTGGTGTAGTGGTTAGGGTGACAGGCTTATAACCCAAAGGTTGTAAGTTCAATTCCCAGGTAGTGCTTTCCTGTTCTTTAATACCCTTGAGTAAGATGCTTCATCCCTATTGCCTCTGTAAGTACAAATGCACAGTATTTTTAGGTAATGTAAAATGGTTATTTTGTGGAAGTGTAAGTCACTCCAGGCATCTCATAGATGACCTCAACATACTGCAGTCTCCGTTTAGTAACAGTATTAAAGAGTACTTAATCCCTTCCTGCCGTACAAAGACACACACAGATGTACACCGAGCGGGGGCGCGCTAACTAGCGTGCCCCAATCTACACTCCAGTCATATCCTGACAAATGTAACACAATCAGGGTCGATAGTGGGACCAGCGGAGCCGGTGGGAGGGCATGGCCATGGCGGTAATGGAACGGAATTCTCCCTGCCGTAATTGACAAAGCCTTTCAACACGGCGTGGACACGATGGCTCCGCTAATGTCATCTGCTCTTTCAAAATCCGCATACGCACACACAGACCTGAACACCTAGAAATATATGTGACATGAGCGCGCACACAAACGCAATTGACAGTTGCAGTCGCATACTTGTGTACTCAATTCGCCATGTACACACACACGCGCGTTAATGAAGCTCTGCAGTAGCGCTAACTCAAAGCAGACACACACACATAATGCATTCACGACACCACCACCCTCGTTAATATTCAATTTGCATAAAACGCGAAAGAAAAGCTTTGTGTATACGTGAAAGGCATACAGCAGGTTTAGTTCAACTAGAGGACGGACGGAGAGTCTCCCACTGCCGCTATGTGCTTGTCCTTCCTGCCCTGACGGTGATGATGGTGATGATGATGGTCGTGATGCAGATTGATCCCTCTGGCAGGTGGTTAGCTGGCGTGTCTCAGGCATGCTGGGTAATATATGGCTGCAGCGGGCACAGGGTTCCATCCTTTTGCGGCATTTTTTCAGAAAGCGAAATAAAATGAACAAGCAACGTAGCCCGTGTCCGGGCCTCCTGATTTACAGCTGTGAGCTCATGAGGCAGAATGATTGTGAACGAATATAAATTTGGTTCAGAAAGCATCTGTTCTTCCTTTCAAAAGAATCCATTACAGGATATTTGTTGGCCTTAAAGTTGAGCCGGCATGGGTGCTGAGGTAGCGCTCTGTCTGTCTCTCTGTGACAATGAAAATAAATGTGTGTGTTAGAGCGCTTTTGGAAGAGCTGTATATGTGTGTGTGTGTTTGTTTGTGTGTGCATGTTGGAGAGTGTGCATCCATGCACATTTTTGTCTATGTGTGTGTGTGTGTTTATGTGTGTTTGTTTGTGCATGTTGGAGAGTGTGTATCCATGCACGTATTTGTCTGTGAGTGCATGTGTTTGTGTGTGTGTGTGTCTAAGTGTGTAATTATGTGTGCTTGTGTGTGTGTGCATGTTGCTGAGAGTATATCGATGCTTATGTTTGTCGGAGTGTGTGTGTGTGTGTGTGTGTGTGTGTGTGTGTGTGTGTGTGTGTGTGTGTGTGTGTGTGTGTGTGTGTGTGTGTGTGTGTGAATTTGACAGCTCGCACTCTAGATGGTTGTGATAATCAAATCACAAGGACTCTACAGTCAGACAGATTTAAGGGAAACAACAGAGAGAAAAAAGATATATGTATATATCTGTATAAATGCCTGCAATTCCACACCATATGTATGCTGTATCTCCTTGTCATAATCATAACTAAAAATCATATTCTACAGATGTGTTAGATGCTATTTTATGCAGCATGTATTGTGCTTTGACACTATGGATATTGCTTTTGTCATGCCAGTCAACTGAAATTCAATTCGAAAAGAGAAGGAGGGAGAGTGAGGGAGATGGTTGAGAATCCATTCAGCCTGTTTTACTGTCAGTATCTTGCCTTCATCGCTCTGGATGGAATATATGAAAGCGGGGGTTTAATATCGGTAACATATGGGGGAAAGAGGAGAGAGCAGACCTCTCTGGAGAACCGGATCATGTGATTCCTCACTTATACAGAAAACTCAGTGCAGTGAGAAAGGGGGAGAAGTAGGAGCATTATGGTCGGAACCTGAGGCGGCCATTTTGATTCAAGAGTTCCCTGTCACCGTTCCAGCAGCAGTAAATAAGACTCCTGTGTTTTTTGGTACAGATTGTACCTCCTTAATCTCGGAGTTGGGTTTCATTCAGCGTGCAGGCATAAATGCCAGCCCAAGGCTGGCTCTCGAAGGTAGGAGGAGGAGAGCCGTGGAACAAATAAAGCACATTAAAGAATTGAAGATTTTTCAAATCCGCCATCAGGTGTTTTTGGGTTTTTTGAAAGTCGGTGAACTGGAGAAAAAGAAAAGATCATTATAACCGTACCCTTTTACTTTCACTTTTGTCTTTGGGTGGCCGGAGGTTGTTCCGGTTTTTGCTTTTAAATCAAAATTAGCTACTGCTTCTGACTCAAACAGCCAGATGAATGAGTTACCCGTGAATTCAGCTGCTGTAATGAATCAGTTTAGTAAAAACAAGACCGACAATAAATACAATTGGGCTTGATTCATTATCATTGTAATGTTCTCAGATTAATAACCATCAGTGTACGAACACAAAGAATGTGAGGTGGCCAGTTTTTTTGCATTTTCTTGGAGAATTTTTCATAACTGAGAAACAACATTAATTTCCCTCTTTCTTTCTTATTCCTCCACTCCTTCGCAGGTCCAGGATGGTGGGCATTCCCCTGGGTGTGTCTGTGGGAAGACCTGTATTTCTGCTTGTCGCCCTGCTGCTCTCCGTAACACTGGGTGAGTATAGCCTTTAGCCTTTAGCCCGACCTCTTTAAGAAGGAGCTTTCATCTGTCAGTGGTATTTTCCTGGTAGAATAAGCGACCAATAAGGATCATCGGAATGTTGAAGCTGAGATCTCCATATTGTGTATTTGGCTCTACTTTAATGGTCCAAACTCATGGCATGTCTCAAACGTATATATCGTTTCACACTACTTGGCTAATTACTTTTTTATTTTAAAAATATATTTTAAAAGATGTCAATCCCATCCAAATATAATCCGACAGTTTTGTTACAATCCAAAGTGCCAAGTATTGTATATTATACAGTCTTTTTTATTTTGTCACTTATAGAACCTATGCTCTCTATAAGCGATTCTATGTGAATTGGTTTTGTATAGATTTTTCATTGTGGTCAACATGACATATCATTGTTGGAACATGCAGCCCATATCATGCAAACTACTGAGAAAGGTTGGTCGATAGGTTCAAGCCTAGCATTGGCTGTTAGCTTCATAATTATGGGCCTTGCTAGTTTCTCTGTTTTCCAGAGTGGCATAACTAAGCCTAGCCTTCAAGACCCAGGATGGGTCACCCCAGGTAGCCAAATCCACTGTGCTAAGTAATCGTTACTACAATATAGCAGGCTGCTTTAAGATTCAAAATGGTTTGGTCACATGAAGAACTCTTCCCCCTCACCTCTGTGACTCACCTCACCCCTCAGCTAGCTGCAGTTCTACATCAGAGTATACCTGAGATGAATACCAGCCAGCCGGCTAAGTTCAAAGTACTGGCTTCAACCCTTGTCAGAAAGAAAGAGAATAATACACTGCTTAAAATGTGTTTTTTTGTGTGGATTTTCGTAACCGCTAGTGTGACAGTTATTTCGCGACTGTGGCAGCCATAATGGGAGGGGTTAGGGACGGTCACAAGAAAAACAAATTTTCTGTTTGTGCTTCAAGTTGACTCCAGCCGAATGAGATACTGTAGCCGTGGCAAGGACTGAAATAGTATCTGCATATCCAGTTGCCTTAAGAATATTATGTTTTATCTTTTTTAAATGTAATTCGGTATTTTAGCATACATCATTTTGCCTTTTAATCATTGATGGGCCACGGCGTGTGTGTATGCCCATAAACTGGGTCGCAGGCTCAGAAAATTTGGGAACTGCTGGGCGAGCCCCCAGGGGAAAACTCTAAATCTGAAAGCCGAACAGAGGGCCAGGACCATAGGCCTTTTAGTGGCGGCGGAGACCGATCGCTCTCTCTCTCGCTCTCTTTTTTTTTGCTCATGCTTATTAGTTAAAAGGCATATTGGATTGCTCTGGGACGGAATAAAAAGCCATGCAAAGTGTTGGCATGTGTCTGGCATTTTGGGCCAGCTCGTGAGGACCGAAGCCAAAATATGCAATCGGTGCCTCAAACAAAAACGTCCCTGGCAGAGGAGATGGGGCGAGGGGGGGGGGGGGGGGGGGTTCTTTTTCTCAAAAATGAAGCAGGAAATAAATTCAGAGTTAATGTTCTTAATGTTGAGGGATAATCGTGCAGTGAAAGGGTGGGGCATCGGCTGTGCATGTCCTTACATCCTTTAAGTCAGATGGCCTTGGACGTGATGGTTGTTTTGGTGAGCCGTTTTTCCGGGGCGTCGTTCATTCATTCGTCTGTTTGTCCATTCGCTCTTTGTTTGGTTGGTTTGTTGGTTTTTTCGTACGTTCCCCCCGTGTCGGCCCCTCTCGGCCCCCTCTCCCCATGGCACTGGCGGACGAGCGCTTCTCCGTGTTGCGGAGCCATGGCCGTGCAACAGGTGGTCCCTCTCCGGCGTGTTAATGGCGCACGCCTCTTTATCTGGGCGCCAGGGAGCGGCCGTTACTGAGCTACGCTGTGCGCGATGGTGGGGAAAGAGCCGCTCGGTCCCACAGCAGCACATTACACCCCATTACGCATCTGCTCAACAGATGGGCCCAGGCAGGCCCGCAAATGAAGCCCATATCCATACTCATTACCTGTGCTACAGCTGGTAGCTAGTTACTTGAGCTGCTCACATTTATACACATTACCTGTTTATGCAGCCAGGAACTGGCTTTTGAGTTACTCTGTCTGGGGCCAGTATTTAAATATATAGGCTTATGGAGTGTCATGGCTGCTGCACTCCAACTGTTGGGTGTAGGTTTGGCAAGGCTTCTTGATGTGTATGTTGGTGCTCCTGTGAACCGGAGTGAACCGGCCTTGGATCAGTCAGCCAGAGTAAGTCTGTTCTTTTGCAAGTGGAAGACACACACATATTCTCACACACACACACACACACACACATGCATGAGCGTGCACATTCACACACACATTCTCACAAACACTCACACACACACATGCTCACACACGCTCACATACTCTCACACAAACACACACTCAGCTGTGAGCAGTGTGCTGTGGTTGTGACAGGATATTTTCAAAAATACATGCGCACACTCAACCACATGCACCCACACACACACAGACGTACTCACACGCTGAGCAGTGTGCCGCAGTTCTTGGAGGATATCATCTCAAACGGCTCTCAGTAGGCGTTCCCCAGTATGAAAGCAGCTTCTGCTAGAGTCTCTCCCCCCTGCCGTCTCAGGTAAATAAATATGGAAATGAGGAGAGACAGCGATGTCGCCACGGAGACCCCCGTCCCATTGCCACAGAGACCCTGCCCCCATCCTGCCCCTTACGTCATTTTAAATACAGTACAGGAGGATGGGGGTGTGTCCAGGGGGGGCAGGCAGATGGTGCAGTAGAGGGTATTTCTGTGGTTTCTGTATGCATTTTCTGTATGCTGAACACCTCCTGCCCATAGTAGTTATTATTCATGAATCAGGAAGCAGCAATGGGGGTGGGGTTGCTGGAGGAACTGTCACACACAGGGGGCTTTTGGTGGGAGCGGAGAGCGACACCGTCACAGCGGGGAGGCTGCCGTTAGATCCCCCCCGTGTGAGCGAGACAGGCTTCAGACGCGCTCCTCTAATCCGCCATCGTCTGATTCACACCTCCGCCGTGTGCCGGAGAGTAAACAAACAAACAAACGGGGCGGCGAGATATCAGGGAGTATGCCTCACTTTAAGGGTGGGGAGGGTGGACCCGGGGGAGAGCGGGGCTTGGGGGGCTCGTCCGGGAGCTTTCTCTTTACCACTCAGCACCTGTCCCTGTGTGAGCCCTGATGCATGGCCCAGGACTGACTGTAAGAGCCTGGAACTGGGAGGTTCTTCCCTGTTTCCTGTTCTGCCTTTTAATGAGCCCTTCAATTATTCAGGGCTCCGCTGGAGTGTGTGGAGGACATGGGTACTGTGTGTGAGTATGTGTGTGCGAGGGGGGCCTTCAGTTGACACCCCCTACAGTCTGCAGCTCTGAAATGGAGAACTCAAAGCAAGATGTGCTCACACACACACACACACACACACACACACACTCTCACCGTTAAGAGACTTAGACTGTCTGCCACTGAAAGCATGGAAAGCCCAGTCAGCCCTTCTGACTCATTCTATTTAGGGTGTCCCAAACAGTGGTGTGGTCCTCAGAGAGGAGGCTTGTGATGGGGTATCTGAAGCAAAGGACATTGGGAAATGGAGTATTGTGGATGGTGAAGATTGAAGAATGGGTTAGGTGAAGGTGTTTTTGGATGTTCAGAGACTGGCTCTGGGATTTACAGCTGCTAGAAAAACTGCTGTGCATTACTGCTGTTAGTGCCTCTAGATTATGTGTCTCAAGGACACTCACACAAACACAGAAATACAACACATACGCACACAACAAATACACACACACTTTCACAAACACGGACTGATAGAAATGCACGCATGCAAACCCACGCACACACTTTCACAAACACAGAATGATACACACACACATAGACTGACACTCACAGACACTCCCCCCCCCTCAGATTTTTGAGCTGCTGTTGCCATGGTTATCATTAGTGGGTTGAAGGTTGTTTAAAGACTGCAGGTGATAGACTCAGCACTGTATGCCATTGCAGCCTCTCTGATTGGTGCATTTTGTGCTGTCAAATTTTTGCCTTTCTGATTGGTTCCTGCTTCCCATGTTTGTGCTATTATGTCATTAACAGATGCATACACACACAGCCTTAAGCCGACAGAGCCATTACTTATTATTTCATGATTAACGAAACATTCTATTGTTTTCTTAGAATACTGTTACAGATGTATAAATTTAGTTTCATTTTTATTATGTTGTTTATTTTATCGTGACAGATTTGTATATATTATCTCTGTGTTCATAGTTTGTACAGTGGGGTCCAACAGTCTGAGACAACACTGAACATTTTTTTCCAAACCTTTTTCATGTAAACCTGGAAATAATCGTAACGTTTTAGGATTTTGAAACATTTAAAACAAGAATAGTTATTACATCAAAATGGAGAATAAATATTGAAGATTCTGCACAATGTCTAGGTCAGATTTTAGCTAATGTGTGACAGTGATCCTGTCAATCCCTTTGTAGAAAAGGTCGAACATTCGTAAGTGCCCCATCGAACATTCTCTGGGGCACTTACAGACCATGTGATAACATGTATCGTCAGGTTTTTCTCAAACTTGTGGAGTCCATGTCTGTTCAAGTGCACCCTGTCATTAAAGCAAAAGGGGGACATACTGAAAACTAAGACATTCTGGAAATTCATGTACATTTTTCAAATATACAACCTTTCATGCAAATTGTTAATATAATTTGAAATTAAACAATTGTATTAAATTGTAAAAGAATGTAAAACAGAAACTCTTCCGCTATTGATCTCAGACTTCTGGACCCCACTGTATATCTGTCCTCTGCAAGACTAGTTGCCCAAGAATGGGACAATAGACTCTTATTGATCAATTGAATGACGTTTGTCGAGCAGACGATCTTACCCAGGGCAGAGTACACAGCAGACATTTTATAGATAATCTTTTAATGCTACTGAACACTTTTAATGAAGCGATTCAGGTGAAGCGCCATTGCTCCAGGATACAAGATCCATGGCACCTACAAAGGTTTGAACCTGCAGCCTCCTCAGTCCCAAAGCTCCGGCTCCTCAAACCGTGCATTGTGGGTACAGTGTATGTTGGTGCGTAAGCGTTATATTTTTGGAGCCCAGCATAATGAGTGCGGTAGTTTCTTGCCCTCTTTAATGTTTATGATCTAAGCTTACAGGTCCAGCCAGGCGCAAATGAGTACTGAATTCCTGGGACATGGGCGAGGGGTGAGGGTCGATAGGTTCAATTGTTTAATTTGCCAGGCGGCTGGCTTGAGACAGTGGGAAGTGTAGGGAAGGCTGCAGTCGATAATATAATCATTAGCGCTCCGGCTGGTGGGGAGGGATTCACCAGGTGGCCTCCTATCAGTGCCAAGCCTCTTCAGAGCAGTGGAGGAGTGCTCTGTGGTGAGGGGATGGGGGTGGACCAGGAGGAGAGTGGCGCTTGGGGGGGGCTCGTCCGGGAACAAAATGCAGGGAAAGAGCTGTCTTTTCAGAAAGACTGGTAAAAACTTGCAATCATGCTGGATCTCACCAGAGTGAAAATGTTCTGGATGGCACTGATATTCCTCATTTATGTTTGTGTACGTGTGTGTCAATTTGTGGTTGTATGCGTCTCCATTTGTGTGTGTCTGCTTGTGTGTGTCTGTTAGTGTGTATATGTGTTTGTGTGTGTCAGTTTGTTTGTTTGTTTGTATGTGTGTGTGTGTCCCTTTGTGTTTGTGTGTGTGTCCCTTTGGTGCGTGCGTCCATTTTTGTGTGATTGTGTATGTGTCCATTTGTGTTTGCATTGAATATGTACTCTCTCAGTTCATTCCAGTTCAATACAAAAACCTTTACTAGCATAAAAAGTAAATGTTGCCAAAGCACAGAAGTTTCAAGGTGTACAATATGGAAATTCAGTACCTCTTCCTTGAGTATTGGGTGGTGTGCCTCACTCTCTCTCCCTCCCTCTCCCCCTCTTTCCCGGTCTTTTGCTCCTTCTCTCATTTTTCGCTCTGTTCTGCTGTATATGGGCATGGCGGAGTGTTTCAGATTGAGTCTCATTCATTTAGAAACGCACCAGAACAGGGGTGGCATTTTTCCAAACAAGCAAACTCTCTCTGGAGGGACACGCTTGTGAAAACATTTCAATCTAAATGCAGATTTGCTGTGCCCACCGAGGAAGAGGGGGGGCACTGTGTACCACTGCTTAGATTCATTATGTGACCGACCAAGGGAGAGTTAGACTGTTTTTACCCCTCTTATTTCCTTTAAACAAGCTGTAATTTTGTCGTCAGAGAAGAATTTTAAAAGTAGCTGGAAATTGGGTTTACGTGGATTTAGCTGTTCAAATTGTAAACAGTTTGAGAGAACATTGAAAGGGGTGGGGAAGACAATCGATGATATGTGGGAAAAAAGAGAAAGAAGTGAATTTCAGTGAAGATGACAGAAGTGGACTGAGAGCAGCTTAGTTAGACGCTGCCCTTTTCCTGTCTTCCTCCTCTGTTTGTTTATTGTAGCATGCTATGCTTACTGGCAAAATAACAACAACAACAAGGATTCCCTGGAATGGTGTTGGCCAAATCAGGCTGTTGGCAAACAGAACTGGCAAACAAAAGTGGATATGATCTGTTGTTTATCAGATGGTAAAAAAATGACTACTAACAAGGTCTTCAGAAGACTAGAAGACTATCACAGATGCAGGTAGCTGTAGGCCTATAGTTCGTAAATACATTATCACGGATGTTTTCATTGTAGTTTTTTGTGAAATGTTATGTTCAGTTTGACCTTCATTGTGATCATTGAGAATAAGTTTTACTAGAAATATGCCGTTATAAGGATTTTGGAATTGGTTTAGTTCCTCCCACTGATAAAGTAAGTGTCCATTGGGCTACTGGTTGTCTTGAATGAGAATTGTGTCCTTTTAGAGTATCTTTCTATCAATTAAATCATTTGAATGAGACCGCAGTCCGCAATGTCAACACTGGAACCTAAATCAAGAAAGCGCTATCTATTTTGTCTGTAATTCGTGGTTGCTTCCGAACAAAATGCAAACAACAAACACGTTTTTGCACAACGGCAAAGCCAAGTCTCAGCGCATGATACAAAATGAATTCATTAAGTCCCAACCAACTGAACTGACAAGATGTGATCACAGCAGATGACAGCGATCACAGATGCGTAAAGCTGAGCTGCAAGCGCGAAGTGCTAAACTGTCCAAACAACAGCCTGTTCATAATCAGATATAAAAGACTGGACCAGTAAACTGGTGTTGGAGCGCAATACAGAGAGAAGCAGGGTCCGTATGCGTGGCGGGAGAGCAGCCGGGTGAAAGTGCAGAATGGTCATCTCCATGAAATTGGAGTCATCACAGTTACAGCCACTTGAGTTGACAAACATGTGTACGTTACATTGTGTGATTTTATGCGAGTGGCCCTCATCTTCAGCTTTGTTTAATATGCATTGTTTACACCATAATTCCTTTGTAGTCTGTCTTTGGATGATGAAGTGCTGAAGAAATTGCGGTGTCTCTCAAATGGTCTTATTCAATGACTCTCTCTCTCTCTTCCTTATCTGCACATTTGCACAAGAATAAATATGTATATGAGCTATGGCGAAAAGGTAAATTATTAATCAACAATAAAAATATTTGAAAAAGGTTTGATTTTACTACCCTGTGCTCACGCATACACACACACACATAGTCAGGACCTCCATCTGTTTTTTTCTCTTTCTTCTTTCATAGACCTGTGTCTATCTGTTCTTTTCTCCGCCTGTGTTTATGCACTTTCTCCAACGGCGGTATTGATCATTGCCGTGTCATTTCCTGTTTAACTCTCCCTGATGAGAAATAAAGATGCAGGAGTCCACTATTACCTCTATTAGCAGAGCTACGCTAACAGCGAGACCCCCATGTGCTTTTTTCAGCACAGCACTGATCAGGATTAGACGGAATATTGCCTGCTGTGCTCTGGGGGAAATTAAAACAAAGTGCGCTGTGAAATGACATATCCCAGGATGCCCCAGACCGCGCTCAACATGACGAAGCCCCCAAAAGAACTGTATGTCAACTCTCTCTATATGTACATCTCCTATGTTGCTGTTTTAATATACATTTATGAAAAAGCAAATGCAGCATTAGTTCATTAATATTTTAGCTAAGGATATAGGCATGACACACACACACATATGTAGGGATAGGGTGGAGGGAGAAAGAGAGGAGGAGAGGGAAGGAAAGGGTGAGAAAGAGGGAGAATTTTTTTTTCATATAATTCTTTGCCCTATTTGACTGTGTAATGAGTGAGAGAACATGAGGTACTGGGGAAATGAAGCTGAAACCAATTTATGTAATTTTACTTTTGTGATTCAAAAAAGAAAAGATGGCCTATGGTGACAATAACTGAAACCAGTCTCTCAGAAATCCATGGAGCACAATGTATTCTTGGTCAGTTGTTCACTAAAGAGTACGGTGAAAGACCTATTGCACAATGCTATGCTTAATCCAAACCTGACAGATTGATTGGTTGATTAATGTGATGAATAAGAACAGATGGTTTGATTGGTTGATTGATATGCCCAATAAGAACAGATGGATTGATTGGTTGATTGATACACTGAATACAAACAGATGGATTTATTGGTCGATTAGCACTCAAAACACAAATAGCAATTGATTTTGCAAAGAACTATGTTCTATCCTTATGTTCGCAGGTCTAAGGGAGTTTGGGTCAGTGTAGGGAGAGACCTCCATTGTGTTGCAGTGATTATTTTGGGACAGTTTGCAGCCCCACCATGTTAATTAGCGTGGAGACTCTCGTCTCGTCACCGGCACAGAGAAGCTCCAGTGCTTTGCCTGTCAAATCTGATCGAATCACTTAAAAAGAGGAGAGGAGAGAGAACAGTCCTGAGACAACGGAATAGTGAAATTACTATTGATGAATGAATTTTATTATCGCTCAAATCGAATGCCCGGTAGCTCCGGTTTTCCCTCTTCTACCTTACTTCTCTGCCTGTTTGGGTTATGCTGAAAGCACATTTCCGCCTTCCGCTAATTTTTTAAAAATGTGCCAATTTCAGACTGAAGTTTTATCCCGTTGTATTGTAATGGCATCTGCAATAAGTCACAGAGCTTTTATTAGTCACCATTCAGGGGCAAGTGTCAAATGTATTATGACAGAATCACATGTCATATTGATTAGCTTTGTTGATGTATTGTGCGTTAACTGTGTAATTAATTGGTTTTGTAGTGTGCTAACTGAGAATTTGTTTCTTTAAAAGTCTGTAAGGACTCTTAATGGTGACAGCTTGTACCAAAGATGACTGGAACACGTCATTAGTTGATCGTCAGCTGGTTTGAAAAACTCCTTCGAATCAATTGATGTTCATACTCTGAGTTTAGATTCTTTTTAAACGTTATTTGCTTTTAGCCCGGCTGGTGAGAGAGATGGTTGCGCCTACACTGGGAGATCCCAGACCCAGTGGGCATGTCAGAGATGGAGGTGGAGCTTTTTCTGCCACTCATAGGCTGGGAATGAGTAGGCGTTTTACTTCCTCATTTCAGTTCTAGGGCTAGAGGATTACTCTAATGAATAATAATGATTATCAATTATGATTCACAGTAATTACTTTGATAATGTACATTTTACTTTGGCAACTCTTGAAGGGATTTATGATTTGAGGGGGGGTGGAGACATCCTACAATGTGTAGCTCCCATTAGGGTGAAGCATGGCAGCCATTTTGTGCTACAGTGTGGGTATGTGTCACATCCCAGGAGGCTGGAAGTAAAATTGCTTCATAGATTTAGCCATTATTAGCCAATAGGTTGTTCGATAGTGATGGGACCACCCTGGCTGTGACTGGCTAATTAAATATTACTTGGTGCTTGGCAAAAATGGACGGACATTCCTCAGAGCAAATCTTTAGCTAACGGACTTGCACAAAAGTTAATGACAACGACAATGACAAAGTACATTATTAGGAATCCAGGTAGTTAGTGAGATAGGCGAATACCTCACTTTCTCCGTTCAGGTAGTTCAAACAGAAGCAGGTGAAAGTATTAGTGAAACAGCATTCCCGAATCACCACCATAGAGAAAGCATCAGAAATTTTGAGCCACTTTTTATTTGGATGTAACAACATAATATCTCAGCACCTTCATCCCACTGGATGTAGCACCATCCTTAAGTGTAGTGTGGAAAACCAAAACTTAACCCTGACGCTTACCCTCTAGGCTGGTTTGGCTGACATTGACTAAACCTATTCTTAGATTTAAGAACAGCTAATAACTAAGAAAATCGTTGAATCTTTCTTTTTTATTCTAGGACAAGATTTAATTAATGTCTGGAAAACCAACCCTTAGCCACCTCCATGATTTAGAATTACAATACTCTAAAACAAGCTGATACATTCTGCTGAGATGTGTTTAAAAGAGGGAGGGAGAAACAATAGTGTGGTAGAGAAGAAGGCTGTAGTCATGTCTTTGTGGGGTTGAGTTGTATGTGTTTATCCAAAGGCATGCCTCGGTCTCTGGAAAGACTGTGGATTAACTCCAGGGTCTGTCTAGCAGAGGTAGGAGATCGACTGTCATTTTAAACAAAATTCAGAAAACTCTTCCCAAAAATTCAGCCGAGGAGCCCCATCTCTTTCATTTTCATATTTTATTGTTTCTTAGTTGTGGGATCATTGGTATTCTGCCCTTTCTGCTCCTTTCTCTGAGCTAGTGGCCACTCAGAGGGTGATAACGGGGGCCATTTTGTTTGAATGGCTCCCTGCCGGCTTTTCGTGGGCATTGAGGAAGCAGTGCAGGTCAGGGGCCAGTCAGGGAAGATCAAGTACGAAAGTGGCAACTACAGGAGAGAAGTGGCCTTTTCTTCAATGTGGCATTTTAATTAAAATTCAGAGCGAATTCAGCAATACCTAGGTTATCCAAATAAAAGACTTAAAGACATTAATCTAATAGTGAAATGAAGGGGCAAACCAAAGACCGACTTTGTTACACTTACCTGCAGATTTAGTCAAAACCTAATCCTGACTATCCAAACTGAAAAGTTCAGCCTGTTTTTTTGTTTTCTTTTCCTAGTGGTTCTTCATTGGCCAGTGGTAGAGTTGTCTTAAATTGGTCCGCCCACACATGGCTGTGATTGGCCGGAGGAAACCACTGACTGTTTGTTGGTTAGCAATTTAATTAATTTTTATTTTTTTACGGCACTATTTATAATAACATTTTCGCAGAGCAGCTGTACTCAGATTTCGGGCCTGAGAGCCCCTTGGAGCGCGCCTGGGGCGACAGCGGCAAGGAAGAACTCCCATGGTAGCAGAAAGAGGCCTTAAGCAAAACCTAGCTCAGAGGGGGAGTCCATCTGCTTCAGGCCATCAATGAATTTAACAGCATTGTAAATGTAGTATTTATATATGCCTGTAATAGTCTTAATGAGTGTAGCCAGAGACTGTATTAGTGTGTTTCCCTGGAAATCGCTGTCCTGCCTTAGCTTGAAACCACTTTGCAGATGCAATGTTAATCTTTCATGGCCACTGCCATCAGAAGAGCACAAAGTCACTGCATGATCACTTCATAAATCTTGCAGGTGTCTGGCTGCCCATGAGGGGGCGGTAAAGAGCGGTAAGTAGAGAGAGCAAGAATGAGCCAGTTTTTGTATTGCCAATGTGGACTTCTGGCCATAGCGGGTAACAGCACTGCTGGGGCACCAACATCCAAGCTGTAGGACCCCACAGCTCCACCACGAGCAGGAGCCTTTACTCTGTTAGCCTCCTGAAGCCCCATTCAAAGATGCTGGAATAAAACTTTTTGCTGCTAAGGGTTAGCCTTGTTCTGTGAAGGGTTTGATGCCAGGTGAATGTACAGTGTATCATGAGTGTGTATGTTGTGTGTCTCCCATTGTGACTGTTGAGTGTGTACATGTGTACTTGTAGTCTCAGACTGTATCTCTCTCTCTGTGCTCTGTTCCTGCAGGTTCCAGTTTTGGGGACCCCCAGGTGAGCATACGAAGGGTGACCCGCCAGCCCCTGCGGGAGGAGCTGGCCAGTGACGCCCTCCTGCCATGCTCATTGGCTCCCTCCCGAGACGGACCCCCCCAGGAGCCCCCTGTTGTCCGCTGGACCAAGGTCTGGGGCCAGAGCGGGGACGGAGGGGGCACACAGAGGGAGCAGTCGGTGCTGGTCGCCAGGGGCAACGTCCTGGAGGTCACCAAGGCCTTCCTGGGGAGGGTGTCTCTGCCAGGTTACCATAGTGACCCTTATAATGCCTCCCTGGCTTTGGCCGGCCTACGGTCCAGTGACTCGGGCGTGTACCGGTGTGAGGTCACAGCGGGCGAGAACGTGGAACAGGACACCGTACCGCTGGAGGTCAAAGGTGAATAACCATGTCCAATCCTGTCCCTACAAATACACTACTGATACAGTCATGTGCAGTAATGTTACCATGCCAACTTGTTGTTTCTGCAAGCAACCCTTTAACTCTGACTCAAAAGCAGGACTAGCCCTCGCTTCTTTCCACGCTGCAGATGCATCACTAATTACACATTGCCTATGATGTTAGAGGATGAGGAAGTCAGCATATACATGCTTCATGCATCTGCTAGCATCAGCCACTAGTGGGTGCTGGAGAGCAGTAGGCCTAATGACCTTAACCCTATTGTTCCCTCAAGGCTGTAAGCCATGTATTTCCTGGCTAGTAATGTTGTGGCTGGAACAGGAACGCCCAATCACAGGGCTCATATCTGCATCCTGAGCGTGTGTCTCACTGTGTAAACCACCCAGAAGCTGCATGACACCCTCTTTCACAATAAAAAAACATACCCCTATCTTGTCTTACCACCCTGTGAGATATTTGCTTGTTTATTTTACTTCCCCAAAATCCTTAAAACTGACTTTGAGTTCCCTCAGGATTTTACATAGTTTTCAACTGCACTTTTTTCAAATTTCCCATGATGTCTAAAAATTTGGCATTCCCCCCCTATTTTTGCCTATTTTTTCCTGGTGAGAGTTTCCCCTCGTAACAAGACAGGATAATAATGACTAAGCTTCTTTACAGCCCATAATGTCAAACCCCGCTATATTTCCCCTGGAGACTGTCCTCTCTGCTCGGGGAATCCATAAACACCCCATAAAACGCTGTCAGCAGAATGAAATGCACCCTTTTATCCATTAGACACATATATTTGGGGGTTAAAACTGTGCTGTTAGCCATTGACGGTCAGCAAAATTACCCACTCAATACTAATTAGACAGTGAATGTATATAATATATTCGTTAGCCAGCGTTTGTATCAATAGATTCTATTTATGGCCTATTCCTCTAGAAAAGCTCTGTTTATCCTTTTTCGTGCTGTTTATTTTTATTTTTATTTTTTTTACTCTCATTCTGTAGCTTGTGTTCAGCAATCAGTTGATGCAGTATCTTTCCAATTAGCTCTCAGGGGAACTGACTGCTTATCACAGCTTCTCATTGAAATGTGCAGCTAGCGAAGCATTACGTTAAATATATGCAATTCTCACTTGAGATTTCCTTTCACACTTTATATATAACTCGTATTATATGTTAGGAGGCTGCGCTCGCATTTCATATTAAGGTCAGGTCTAATTACCGACGTGTTTCGACAACGAAAGACATTTTGAAATCAACTGTTGTGGGTTTCTATGGCAACATGAGCAATCTAACGGATTTTGAAAGGGGTCAAATAAATGGAGCCTAAATTGAAGCTTTTTTTCCAGCATCTGGGAGGCTTTATGCTCAGGCAAATCCAAAGGCAGCCCTCTACGCAGATTATCTGCACACAGCTGTTAATTGTGGTGGTGGATCTGTTAAGGTGCTGGCAGCCATGTTATCTGAGCCAGTGAGCTTCAATGTTACTCTGCATCGAAGAAATACGCCCAATGAACACAAAGGCAACACTGGGGAGCCATATGCACCAAAACGTTTTCTCCTAAAGATGTTGCCACGTTTCCAAAACAATTCTACAGTTGTTTCCTTAACACCTTTTTGAAATCGTACCCCTTCCATGGTCTCCCGAATCACCAAATCTAAACATCATTGAACCTATTTGGAAAGTTCTGGAACATTGAGCGAAGAGTAAATTTCCAGCCCCTTCATCTCTCAGACAAACTGGATTTCTGTCTTGAGGGTTTCCTTGTTATTTTTAAAATATTCATGTATCGGTTGGTGTTTATTTCATCTACCCCACATATGTGTATATTCATATATTATAAAGCCTTTATTAAGCATGTATATCACCCTAATTACAACAGAATAACATATTTTATATTGCCCATTAGTATACAGACAATGCAATCTGATGGGCTGTGTATCACTTGTGACATTAAATATGTCACATTGTTATACTTATATCTTCTTATGAATTATTCATAAAGGCATAATGATATGGTAATAATTAAGTTATGCAACGAGACTTCCAAAGATATCGGAAAAGGATATTTGCAGCAATGGGAAGTTCTCAGTGGAGTGAAATTTCATTATGTATCTTAAATTTATTATTTGTCTCAGTTTTCTTCTTGCTCCTGAAAACTTGTGGTCTGTTAGATTAGAAACCATCCAACAGTCAGCCTTCTCTCTATGTGTGCCATTTTGTTGCCTTGTTTGTTCATTAGTCGGTTCACCATTTGGTCTGTATTTTTGGAGACTTCACTTTGAGGTATTCGTTGGAAGTCTCCCTCACTTTGAGGTTGAAAGACAACTCCAAAAAGAAAGAAAGGAGCGACTGAATAAAAGTTGTGAAACAAACGCTTTTTATTCTGAAGTATGTTCACAGCCAGACTGGGCGGCTGACTACGCTGGGGATGAAATGGATTGTGGGTATCATTTCTCCTGGAGCCATCTTGCTCAAATTGGCCCTTAGCTGAAAGGATTCTCTTCAGCTATCAACAGAGCCTTGAAGAAAAGAAAAAAAAATTTTGTATAATTTTTTTGTCATTATTACGTTGTTGTCTCCTTGGGGAGAAGAGATGCCGTGCTGGAGAAGAGGGCTTTTGTAATGAGTTGTTGGGTTGGGATGGAGAGTGACGCTTCAAAAAGATTCCCATATGTACCCCCCGTCAGGGCTGAGGCCCACCTGTACCCAGAATCAGAGAAGTTAGCCTATCATGTCCACCTCTGCAATGACTTCCTGTTTTCAGTCCATCTCTGCCCCATAAACTGAGTGGCTCTCATGTTCAGCCTCCGAGTCATTTTTAGGGGCTGGCATGAAAAGAACTGGGCTGTGCTGCTGAGTTGTATTGACATGTTTGTGTGTGTGTGTGTGTGTGTGTGTGTGTGTGTGTGTGTGTGTCGGTGGGCTGAGTCTGTGTCTGTGTGTGAGTGTCTGTGTGTGTGTCAGTGGTCTCTGTGTTTCAGTGTGTGTGTGTGTGTCAGTGGGCTGAGTTTCAGTGTGTGTGTGTCAGTGTATGTGTGTTTGTGTGTGTCAGTGGGCTGAGTTTCAGTTTGTGTGTGCACCTGTGTGTGTGTGTGTGAAGGTCAGCGTGTGTGTGTGTGTGTGTGTGTGTGTCAGTAAGCTGAGTCTCAGTTTGTGTGTGCATCTGTGTGTGTGTTTATGAAGGTCAATGTGTGTGTGTGTGTGTGTGTGTCCCCGAGCGTAACGCCGCCGTCTCTCGTCAGGGCTGGTGTTCCACTACCGCTCCCTTCGCGGCCGCCATGCCCTCTCCTTCCAGGACGCCCAGCTCGCCTGCGGGCAGAACTCCGCCCAGGATCGCCACGCCCGGCCAGCTGCTGGCCTCCTTCAACGACGGCTATGACAACTGCGACGCCGGCTGGCTCTCCGACCAGACCGTCAGGTAAGGGTCCTCTCCGCCGGCGCCTCCGTCAGCAGGAAACCAGCTTCCATACTTCCTGTTTACCGACACCCAGCTCCACGACATTTCCACACTCTGCATTTCCCCGTTTCACATTTCCACATTTCCATTGGAGGATTTGAGCCCACAGCTCACCGCGACCACGCTCCAGTGACAGTGTTCACGTTTGCATTTTGATTGGCTCATTTATTATTCCCTTATGAATGATGAGCATGCTCTTTTATGTCCTACTTTTTATTTATTTTTATTATTATTGTTATTGCTGCTGTCTGTGCATGGAAATGTTTACGATTGTATCATCTCAGTACATTATGCTCCAGACAATTTCTGTATCTACACATCTGTGCATCATTATGAAGCGATAACTAAGGTGGATAACACCTAACTGTACTCTAGATGAGTGTGGCTGCAAGTATACATAATGTATAAATGTAATGTACGTCCAGCTAAGCCCACAGGTGTCTTTCTGAAATGAAAAAGGGGCAAACAACACTATAAAACCATCACATTGTTCATCACATTCCTGAATCTGTATTCAAATCCATGTTATGAAAATGAAGACCGTTAATTACCACGCCTCGCAAGCTTAAGGATTTTATGCTTTCTCAATGAACGTTGACAAAGAATAGACACGAAGAACGGCTGGGGTAACATATGTGTCGCAAAGATATGCTGACATATGTATGAAAATGAAATCTTTGATTTTAATATTGTTTTAGGTTATGGCGCGTATGGACAGAGCTACAAGCATGCATCAGAGAAATGGTTGGGATTTTTTAATAACGTAATAAAACTAGAATATTTGGTGATAACAAATAGGCCAGCCGTTTACTTGCACTCTATAGAAGATACAGCACTGCACCCTGGTTTACTGCTCCAAGAGCCCCTGCCTCACTGTATGCCTTTGCGAAACCTGTTGCCAGGTATTTTAGCATATGGAAAGCCAGATAGCACTGGTATTGGCCTTTAGCGCTGCGTCTCTCAGCCAATCCAGATCTGCTGCCCCTCTGATTGGACCATTTGTAACCACCAGCACGGACCAGGCTCTGATTCATTCCGACGTTCGCCTCCTTCATTTTGACACCTGTTTCGCCTTGCCCTCCTCCACAGGTATGCGGTCCAGTTTCCCGGGCCGGGTTGCTATGGAGACGGAGAAGACTCACCCGGAGTGCGGAGTTACGGTACCAGGGACGCCGGCGAGCTGTTTGACGCGTACTGCTTCGCCGAGCAGATGCAAGGTACGCTCAAGCTCGAAAACGAACCACTGACAACGGGTAAACGTTAATGGGCACCCTCCATTTCACTCCAAACCTGAAGTGTAGCTGACCGAATGACCGACAATCCCCTTCTGTCATCCTCAGTTTAGAAGAGGCAGGTGTCTTTGGTCCCGACAGGTCCCTTCATTCTCGTTCTACATTCTGCCTACGTCCTACCTACGTTCTGTCTGCACTCTGCCGCATCGGCTGCGCAGACTTCCCACGCCATGGCTGCGCAGCTCAGCTGGTGGTCGTCAGAGCGAAAAGAATCAATGCCTGTTAAATGAAGCTTTAGCCAGTCTGAGTCCTGAGGATTATCGCAGCACACTGCAGAGAGAGAATGGGCCCAAAGCAATGGGAAGGCATTCTAAACAGGGACAATAAAATACAGACAGGAATGGAAAGGAGGTTGAAACATAAATTAGGCTGGTGTCCGTAAGACGTGGCTCGGAACTGACTTACATTACGGGTAACAGCAGCAGGACTTACAGCGGCCGTGGCGTGATCCATTTTCATGGGTCATTTTCAGATACAGTTTAAACAGCCTGAATCTGGGTCATTCAGCAGGCCAAATCCAATCTCTCACATACTGTGTTTGTGGCACAGAGCAGCCAGTGTGTCTCGGGAGAATTTTTATCCTAACATACTTTTTGTGTTCACTGTGTGTATTTAATGAGTCTTAGTGGTCATGACTGAAAATCTATTTTTCCTGTCTTCTCTCATTTGCTCATCTTTACTCTGTCTGCAACTATTATACTCTCACTTCTAATTATACTTCTCTGAAACTATTCTACTGTCATTTCTACTCTCCTCAACTATTCTGCTGTGATTTCTGCTCTGTTGGCAACTGTTCTACTCTCACTACGTTTTGCAACCAACCTACTTGCATGTCTACTCTCTCTGCTACTTTTCTACTGTCTTCTCTGCTTTCGCTGTAACCATTCTACTGTAATTTCTACTCTGTCTTCAACTATTCTACTGTCATTTCTACTCCCTCTGTAACTATTCTACTGTCATTTCTACTCCCTCTGTAACCATTCTACTGTAATTTCTACTCTGTCTGCAACTATTCAACTGTCATTTTTACTCCCTCTGTAACTATTGTACTGTCATTTCTACTCTGTCTGTAACTATTCTACTGTCATTTCTTCTACATCTGTAACTATTCTACTGTCATTAAACATCACCCATCCCATGTGGTCCCAAACCTGCTCCCCGCACCCTTTCCCCGTCTAGGTGAGGTGTTCTTCTCCTCCGTGCATCAGAAGCTGACCCTGTCCTCAGCTTCCACTCACTGTCAGTCGCTGGGCGGGCGGCTGGCCACCACGGGGCAGCTGTTCCTGGCCTGGCAGGCGGGGCTTGACCAGTGCGACCCGGGCTGGCTGGCCGACGGCAGCGTGCGGTACCCCATCAACCAGCCTCAGCCTGACTGTGGCGGGGACAAACCCGGCGTCCGCACCCTGTACCGCAACCCCAACGGCACCGGCTACCACGACACCTCTGCCCTGTTCGACGCCTACTGCTACAGAGGTAAAACGCTGGACTGAGGACACCCGATTCACCACAAATCCACACACACGCTAAAGCACCAAGTGACCCTACATACAGCAGAAAATTTACAATAGGTACTTAGTGATTCAAAACCCAGCCAGTAAAGAAATTACATGGTAGCAAGTCTAAATCAGTATCTCACGTCATCGTAGGTCTTTGTAAGACATGTTGAGATTTAGCATATTTCCCATCATGCACTTCCATAGCCTATGAAACTCAAAGCCAAAAAACAACTCAGCCGTATTCACTTGTCTAATTCTTCAGGAACAGATAATATGGTTACTTGTCATTTCTAACAGGAAGTTGTGAGCGTTTTTGTGCCGTTGTCAGATTTGTACAGCTGAATTACAGACTAAAGGCACAGCAATTCAAAACCCTGGTGCAGGCTGCTTGTCTTGTAATTGGATGAAATATCTTAAATGGAGCTACTAAAATGCCCACTCTGCACTATATCCTACAGTAGTATTATTTGGCTTGTACTGACATTGTCACAATGTGAAAATGAAATCTGTCACTCATGTCTGCCCTCCATTGCTTTATAAAATGATTGTCTTGGCTTGAAACTTACTTTGGTGAAAATTACACTGCTGGCTATAGAATATATGGAGGGGGCAGTACAGTCATGAAAGGAAAGCGGTTACATTCAGGGCATTGTGAGTTTAAATATATAAAATTGATTATGACCAGACATGGCTTAGTGTATCTGAAAGTATAAAATGTTAAATATGAAATATTCAAAATTGATGAAACTTCTCTTCAAAGTTAAAATAAATGTACATTTTAAATGTGCTGGGAGCCCCATCCATTAAAATCTCATTCTGCAGTGTTACAGTATCTGTTTATTTTACCGTTTTATCTGTTTATTTTTAATAAAAGCTTCAGATTATTCAAGATTCTTGCTATTCTTATGGTTTTGTTGATTCATTTTGCAATCATGGAGGAAAAGTATAATAAGTCATAAGTGGCTCATTTGTATACATCTATTGAATAGAAAAATGGGAGAAACCAACAATGACCATTGTCTGGCGTAAATTTATTCGGTATGTATGAGTTTACAGTTAGTGTTGTTATTATACAATACTATCACAATTGCACACAATTAAAGTAAACAATATTGTAATCATCTCCTCTTCAACAACCCCTTTGCAGAGAAAAAGGCCGGAGTCCAACCAGCTCACTCTATGTGGCTGCCCCAGTCTATCACCTTGGAGACGAGGCATGTGTCCAATACCAACGCGCCCGAAAGGAGCCGCCCTACTTTACGGAGCAACCCTGTTGGCCAAGAGGGAGCGTTCAACTCCGGAATGTCAGGGAGCCCGTCAGGGACCTCAGGGGGACTTGTGACCGTGGGAACTCAGTCAGGAGGGTCGTCCGTCAACCGGAGTGAAACACCCAGCCCCGCCCCCCATGAACCACAGGGACCCGCCCCCAGAAGTCTGACCACACCCCCACAGCGGCCGGCGGAAGATGAGACGATGTCGGGGGGACGGTCGGCGTCCTCCGTCCCGGCCCCGTCCGCCCTCGGGGCCCAGTATGGTGACACTCGGGTCCCCGGGCTGCTCGGCTCCCTCGCACGGCCCTGGAGGTACTGGACCAAGGGAAGCCCGACGGGGGCGAACCGTGAGGAGAGCAAGGCACCACCAGGGCTGGGGGCGCAGGCTCACGAGCAAGCGCCCCAAGATGGCGTGCTCATGGAGACGGAGAGCATCGAGGGACGGGCTACCCGCCACCCATCGGCTGGCAGCTCCGTGGGCCTTGACAAGGAGGTCGCAGAACCATCACCAGCGAGCCCCTCCACACCACAGACCACCACCCTGCAAGGTGAGGATGCACTCATTCATTTTATTTTTTTTTGCAATGCATTTTTATTTTTTCCCAAACCCCACTCAGCTATATTCATGGTCATCGTTACCACCTCCTCTGTCAAATTGAGAGACTTCATACATGCAACGCACACTAATCCAAAATCTGTTTCATTAGAACACTTTTTCTTTTCAATCCTCACTCCGCCAACAAAGCTAGCATGGACATTGTGGCGGAGGACACCTCAGACCGTGAGTGTCTGATTGACCTGAAGGGGGCGCTGGTGCCCATTGAAACCTTTGTTGAACCTTTGCAATATGGTACTTTACCTTAATCTTTTCATAAAAAATCCATGTGTCTCAACGGATTGTGAGTAAAAATGTGAACGAGTTTTGGCAAGCGGCTACTAACCGCTTTGATGTGATGTGGGCATATCTGGGGTCAAAGGTCGAGGGAAGAGAGTTGAAATATGGGTGGTGTGTGACAGAGGCAGTGGAAGAGCAGAACTCCCCGGAGACGAAGAGCGAGTGCGAAAAAGTAGGGAGAGAGGGCATCGTAGATCATCCTCTTGTGACCCCTGTGCCTTTTAATTAGACATCATCAGTGAGGAGCAGAGAAAAGGCGAGAGTGTTTGTCACCCTGTCCAGCAGGGCTCAACGGTGGAGCAACAAAACAAAAACAGTCTGGTCCCAGAGCTGTCAGAGGAAGAGGGATTAATCATGTTGGTCTGATTTTCAATAAGGGCTGGTCTTTCTTCTGTACCCCCCCAGGGGACTGGGGGGGGGGTTCATTAATAACAGATATCCTTCCTCGACCCAAATTCGGGTGGAGGACATTAATGTTTAACACGGGGCGGATATCTATCTTCGGCTCGTATGCATTATTTAAGGGCTGCGACTAATTAACGCATCACTTCCTGGCTGTTGCCAGCGCCCCATGTCTGAGATCGGCCCTCGGCACGACCCCCACTGGCCCCTCCCCTCCTCCGACCCCCGCCTCCCGACCAATCAGAGCTCTCACCACAGCACGAACGGCGGCCCAAGAATATGCAGAAAGGCATCTAGGCTGTTTAGAAAGCTAGACATGGAATTGCCACGGGCTCTCTATGAATGGGAGGGAGGCTGCAGGCGCGCACAGACCTCACTGGAAAACAAAGAAGGAGGAGGCCAGCGGAGGCTGTAGATACTCCCACAAAACAGGGCATGGTGACTGGCCTGTTCTGAACGTGGGCAGCTCGTAGTTTCGTACAGTTAGCGAACAGTGCCCCATTGACCTTTGACTACCATTAAACTGCAAAGTTTGTCTACTTCATTCGTCTAACTTATCTACTTATTTATATTGTAAGAGGCTGTTGATTCTGATAAAAGATATCTTAAGTACTAGATGGTTAACACAGGGCTCCAGTATGCCAGGCATAGAGATAGCCAGGGTACCCAAGCATGCAGCACACGTGTGCCACATACACTCTTCATGACCCACAAAGCTGCTCTTTTTCAAACATCTTGGCCAGATCTGGAGAATGTGGTTCACCACCCTGGGGATCGATGTATATTTAGTGGCATTTAGCCTAAAAAAAATCCACATTAACCCGTGCAGAAACACTCTAGCCGACCGACTGGGAGAGTCCCGTTCACATGCCGGTTATGATGTTAAGGGCAGGGTGAACAAGAAATGGGAACATAAATGTTGAAAAACACAAAACTGGAAAAAACAGAATAAGAGAGCATGTGATTGGTTGACATAGTTGATTTGCTCCAATCGCAATTTAAGTATCACTGAAATTGCATGTGCAAAAATTTTAAAATGTTAAAACGCTTTGATAAATGTGGCCCTTAGTTGGGTGTTGTGCCACAGTGTATCTCTAATTGTGTAGGAGGAAATCGGCACCCCTTTTTCCAGAATTTTCACTGGGATAAAACCATAAAATCTGTTTTCTTGAAGAGTGTATGCAGTTCTTTTAAAACTGACTGGAACGGAAACTTTTGCATTAAGTCTGTGTTGATTGGATTTCATTTGCCCTTAAAGAAACTGAATTTGTTTAATTGGGTCCTGACAGAAGTAGAAAACATTCCATCAGGATTTGTTTCAGAATATTCTAGAAATTGCTTGACTGGGTTTAGGCCTGGTGACTGAGAACACAGTTGTACAGAAATAACACCTGTGTGTGCTTCTCAAACCATTGCGTTATTACTTGTGCCCTGTGGAAAGGTGTATTTTCTTCTTGAAAGAACCTCTCAGCAAGAAAAGGCCTTCACGTTGGGTGAAGTTGATTCCTTGTGACTATTTAAGTAACAATTAGCATCAGCTTAGCCTTTTAAGAGTATGGCTGTACCCAAACCGTGTCAGGATAACATTGCCCACACCATTATAAAACCACTAAAACCTTTGGCTGTTGGAACACTGTGTGTTTTATTCTCTTCTATGTGTGACTGCCAAGTTCTGAAAATTACATTCTGCCCACCTGTTATATTTTTTTACTGGAATTTCAAAACCAAACTCTTAAAGAGAGTGATTTTTATGTGTATAGAGCAGACAGGATTGAAGCAGCCACTGGGGAATGTTCTGGTAATTGGATAATTACAGTGCTGGATTTCAGTAAATACATGCATGTGCTAAATACATGTGCTAAGGACAGGCTGCTACTTCTAGGTGGCTCAGACAGTAAAGTGCACATATTTAAGTCCCAGCAACCCTATGGCGGAGGTCCTCATTGGCCCAGCCTCACCAGAGCATGATAGGGAGCTAAGCCAGTCAAGTCTGTTAATCTCACAGCTCTGTAGCGGCCACTACTGGTCAGCAAGGGCACCTGCATGTGCAAGAAACAAAGTGCATGCTGACTTCGGCATTCTCGGGCAACACAGGCAGAATGTCAAGAACAGAAGGTCTGTCATCACATGAATCAGAGAAGTCACATGATCCCAGTTTCTTCCTCCTTAGCCAATGGGAGAGAGTTGCCGTGGGAGGCAAACAAGTTTGTCTGAGCTCAGGGTGGGAATAATGGAAGGAATGCAGACAGGCTGTTGTAAATTTAGCTCACAGTACTGACTGAACACAACAGGCCAACCCATACATGTACAGTGCGGGTGATAGCACAGATCTAACTTTAGGGTGCCACGCCCTAGACTTTAAGCAGCAAGACTATTTTATTTGTCTCCCACTAAAGTTTTAAATAATTCTAGGAATGTGTGTGTCTTTTTAAATAAATCCCTGCATTGATCATTCAAAGGTTTAGGAATTGCATTTAGCTCAAAAGAAAAATAATGCAGTTAACTTTAACACTCCTGTACAATCATTTACAACGTAGCTAATTGAAAACATTTGACTGTTATCCCAATTTACTTGCACAAAGAATCTTCCTTTGGCTTTTATTCAAACAAATTTAACTAATATTTGTTCTCCCGTGGTGAAACAAGGTGACATTAAACGTCTAATATAAATTTGTTCAGCTGCAGATAGATTTGTTCTTTTTGTGTGTTAGAAGAAAGAACAGGTAACTCCAAAAAGAAAAAAAAACACAGAGCGCTGTTATCAGAAAAGCAATGAGAATGAATTATTCACAGTCCTGGAAGGAATTACAATGAATCTGCTGATTTCAATTCTTATTGGCACTAAAATGAATAATTAGATTTCTCAGGGACAAAACAGCTTGCCTGGATTTACCTCTTAACTCTGAATGGAAAAAAGGGAAGAATAAATACTCAAGAATATTTTCACAAACGGTCAAGCGGTTTACATACCTTTTAGAGAGCGAGCGAATCGATAAATATAGAATTGTGTGTCAAGTGATTAAATTGAGTTATGTGAATAAATTAGCGGTAATGACTGTATTGTGGCGGGGCTAAGGCGGTCCTGGTAGGAACAGAACAGGCATTTGATTAGAGCCGTCTGTGCTGCTTTGCTAATCTAATCACTGCGTGTTTTGTCCCTCCTCAGGCTCCATAGGGTTTGGAGGCGGGCAGACGGCGAGCCCTGATCGTGCCAGTCGTAAATCAGTGGGTTCCTCGGGGGCCGAGAGCGTGCCAGTCTGGATGCCGGTGCCAGGCGGTGGTTCCGATCGGGCAGACCGGCCTGTGAATGTCTCCGAGCCAGGCCTGGATGTTCCTGTTGGAGACGCCTCACTTCCTGGTATCGACCTGCAATGGGGTCCATCGTCCAGTCAGGGGGGCGCCGGGACGGGGGCGGAGGTGCCAGTTTCAGCGGATGGTAGCTCTAGTCGCCTTGGTGATCCAGGGAGCTCAGCACCTGGGGCCAGAGCAGGGCCTGTGGGGGTCACAATGAACCCCTTCCCGAAACAAGAGATCCCTAGCTCTGCCATGACAACGACAAATAGAGTCCTGGACTCCCAAAAAGCGAATATGAAATCCCAAACCAGGGATGAGAACGTGAACCAGAGTGGCCCAGAGACATTTATCCGGAATCAAATCAACCCCAAAATGGCCGCTGCCAACACCCAGCCTCCTGTTCCAGGTGCAGAGCTCACTTCCAAAATTGCGCCTGTCTCTGAGAGCCACAGAGATGACCCTCTGGTCCATATTGCGGTTTCAAACACAAGCCCTTTATTTCCATCCGACGCACCCGGGCCCACTGTTCCAGACCTCACCTCAGGGGGGCGCCCTACCCTACACACAGACCAGCTGCCTAAAAGCACAGGAAAGGAGCAACCACATGCTGTAGAGCTCAGCACCAGCAACAGCTCCTGGAGCCCCGCCCCCGGTAGGCCCTGATTGGTCCCTGCTCTCATGATTGACATTCACACTATGCCTGTGTCAAATGCATAATTGAAATACCTCAACTCTTTAGATTCTGGTGATTTTTAAAAAATGTCCAATAGATCTCTGCTGAAATTTCAACATATTCCACTCATACAGTCATAAGAAATAAGAATTTTATTCGCAGTATTTGGTTAAAATACATGCTTCGTAGATTCTCTGGTCATTGCAGGAATTTTCCAGATGTATGAAGAGTTGAAGTATTTCAAATAATTATTGTGTGACCTTGGTCTGTTTCTTGTTTTTAAGCAGCTTTCTTTTCGCCCACAACCTCCCCCTCTCCCTCCTCCTTCTCCTCCTCCTCCTCCTCCTCAGTGTCTTTGTTTTCAGTGCAACAGCAGTACCCTCTCTGTCTCTTTCAATGGTCCTGGCCTTGAAACACAGTCTGCCCCCCCCAACTTGCATGTATAGCGCTCGTTCCCGATCACCATGGCAACACCGAAGCCCACGAAAGAGCCGGAGCGGAGACGTTCCTTTGAGGCCGCGCTGTCGTGAGCGGGCGGGGTGGGGGGGTCATCGGGAGCGCAGTCTCTCATAAAAAGCCCCGATACGGGGCGGCTCTCGAGCAAGAAGCGCAGGGGGTCGATCCCGAGATGTGCATTTCCATTACCGACTCACGTTGTGATGCTTCGCTTCCCTTTTTTCCATTGTGTATGTATTACGTTTTAAATATCCAGTCAGGTCAAATAGCATGCTTCATGTACATTCAGGGCGAACTCCAATTACAGCTGGTTAAGTACTTTGTTGAAGTGGATAGTAGCTCTTGGCTCAGTGTATGACCACAGATTCCCTCTGATCCATTCCTCCTCTCTGCTATTTAAAACAGCAGTAAGCTTGTACGTTTATAGATAGACTCTTCTCCTGCTCAGAAACGGTACAGTCCTCTTCCACTTTTGTTAAATCCGAGGACTTTTCATCATGTTGCTGATGGGACTCCGAGCTTGAGGGGGCCATTTCCATTTCTATGGAGACGAAGTCATGTCCCACTCTCGAGAAAGCTATGTGTTGTTGTGTGTACATTTTTTCTTTCGTTTTACTGCAGTTTTAAAACAAAATGTACCCACTGTGGAAAACCCGGTTGTGTTTTAGGTTTTTCTCGTCGCTAAAGTGTCCGCCATGAGACTGAGGAAACATATGCTTATATTGAAGTCTGTGAAAAGCAGTCCACTTGGTCTTCAGACTGACCAATTACACGACTGTGCAGTGAACCATTCACAAGGCTGCACAGAGACTCAATTACAGGCCTGCGCAGTGACCAATCACAGGGCTGTGCAGTGACCCAATCACAGCATACACAGCTGATATAGCTCGATTGAATCGATGAGTTTGTCATACATGAAGAAGAGCGGGGACAGGTGGTGTAATATAATAGTGTGCAATCTGGTCTTGCACCTCATTGGTTGTTGACTTAATTCCCATTGCTGTTGTACCCTCAAGCCTAAATTGCTTCCGTAAAATATCCATCTGTATAAATGGATGATGTGTGAAAAGGTAAGCTGTATTAGTTGCTCTGGAAAAAGAGAGCATGCTAAATGGCAAAGACTTGTTGATGTGATGCAGTTTTAGCGGAATGAGTCGCTCAGCAGTCCCTTGAACATACAAAGAAACCATGTGAGAATCAGACCTGGGTCCCAAACCTTGAAATATCTTGTACGTTTGTATATCTTGAATGCCAGACCCCTGAGAAAGCAACAAAAAAACTTTTCAACAAACAAAGATGATTTTTGTGAACACTGGCTAAAATAAAATAGATACCTTTTCTTAGGTTATCGAGACAAAATGTATCCTTTTTTTAGATAAATGTTATGTCTTATTCCCCTGCAGGAATTTTCAGGTGTCGTTATTTCAATAAAAGTTTTGAGCTTGAGCTGCATAGAGTGTGATAGGCAGGCGGAGCGCTATGGCTCCTTCTGTCACGTCCTCCATACCCCCCCCCACCCACCACCACCACACCACACACCTCCCTTAGCCTACCATGTGGCCATCACACCACGCCGGTGTAGGAGGACACCTGTAACAAGCTCGCTCGGGAACCTACACATCTGAGCTAGCGTCAGGAGGGGAAACCTTCCTTCGCATGGGGGCCTGTCACTGCCGCGCGATCCCCGCGCGCTCGCCGTTCCGCTCGGCAGACTGACAGCAGCTCTGGAATTAGACCGCAGGCCCGTGGCGAGCCCTGACCGCCAGTGCTTTACCGCTCGAGATTCACAGGCCGCTGTTTCTGTCACTGCTGTTGTTGGCGTCGTGGGGGTGGGCGGTGGGCGGTGGGTGGTGGGTGGTGCGGGTGGGTGGCGGCTGCCAAGTCTGTGATGTTGAGTTTGAGACAGAAATTTCCTCCTGCCTGAATTTCTGATTCGAGGACAGAGTGCAATGCAGATTGATCGAAATAGCAGAAGTTTCGTTTTTATTAAACAGATGCCTTGGCTTCACAGTTAAACGGGCCTACATCTTCTTCCTCTTCAGTTCACAGGAAGAGTGATGGGGACATATGAAGTTTTGGAAAAAAAAATCATTCTGCCAAACGCCTTGAGTGTTCTCAGCTTTCTCTTGTAGAAAATACATGGGATTCACTTTCATCAGTGCGTTTAGGCCTTTCCGCCGTACAATCCGGTTAAGATCTCTCGCTGTGAAGGTTTTGGGTTCGTGAAGAATTTGAGAGCATACTTCATAGCCTTATTAATGGTGTTCAGTTCATTTTATGGACTTATACACGATGACTGATGTTCCCTTCTGCTAGTTATTTTTCCTATTAAATTATGAGTCTCCATTTTATTTATTCACAGGGAAACAAGAGCCAGTCATGTGTTGGATTAGTTTGATCTCCATCTATGGTGAGAAGAGCTACGGGAAGGTTCACCAAGTCACCGGGGTGATCTTAGGGGGGGCAATGACTGGCGCCATGGGAGGGGGGCAACGATCGGGGTGAACTGAAGAGGGTCAATGACTGGTGCCATCTGAGGGGGGTCAGCGACCAGGGTGGTCTGAGGGGGCTAGCGACTGGGGGGGGGGGTCTCCGCCAGTACTGCGGCCATCATAACAACAGCCACTTTTGTGAGGCCCTGTTTGGTGATGTGCTCGTTCCCATGGCGATGACACAGTAAGCGCAGCAGGGAGTGAGTCATGACGCGCTATCTCGGCTCGCATTGCCGTGCCAACACGATTTGTGGACAGGACCGCTTCTCACGGCGACGTGACATACATTTTTCACAGTATGTATGGCTGTAACCATAGCCGAGCGATAAAACCACACAAAGGGTGATGACATAGTGACAATCTGTCTGAGTCTTTGTGCAAGAGCTAGGCAAACACAATCAGCCATAAACCTAGACGATGTGGTACAGGGTTTTAAATAGCCTCCCTTTGAGGCTTAAAACTATGAGCCTGATTAGTTTCTCACTGAAATGTAATGTAACTCTGCCCAACTTTTTGAGATGTGCTCTGCTAATGAACCAATAGTCATTCAGTATCCCTGATGAATCCCCGACTACAGTCAGCGAAATGATAAATTACCTCTGTCAAGCTCATCCGCCATCAGGAATACTGATCAGATTTACAGTTAGCCCAGGCCAGAATTATTCTCACCCTCTATCAGAGATTAAATGTCTGGATTCAAGGCGAGGTGTTGGGAGGGCTATTTACCCAGGGCACCAGTCCACTAGGGTGCCACACCATGACGACCTTTGCAAAATTTAAGAGTGCTATCTGTGTGTAATCGATGACATCGACATGAGCTGGATGTTTGCGAAACATTTTCATATGATATACGATAGCAACGGTTACCATAATGAAACGTTCAGAGCCCAGTGGGGCTGAATATCGAGGGCGCTTTCACGCAAAGGGGGTAAAATATTGGAAAGCCGTCCAAAATTAACAAACTTTTTCCTGAAATGTTCTGATTCCACCGAAGAAGCTAATGTTAGTTTGAGTGCAGCAACTAGCCTGGCTAAATGAAGAACAGATTAGTACATTTACTGGCAAAATGTTGTGGATTAGTATCCAAACATCAGCGTTGCCCTTTGTCAAATGTTAACCTGTGCCATAACGTTGGCATGAGGATAGAGGAGTTTTCGCTAACTGAAACTTATAAAGAGCTACCTGCAATCCCTGAGATCAGGGTTTGAAACTCAGCCTTGCCATTCCCGGGTATGGTCGGAGGTCCCCTTTGGTGAGGCAAAATTGGCCCAGCCTTGCCGAGGATGATGGGGATGAGCCGGCTAACATTTGTTGGTCTCATCGCTGTAGCGCTTGCTCTGGTCATGCTGGGCGCCCATAGGTGGCACGAACTGACGGTACGCTAATCGCGTCATCCTCCAACGTCACAGGCAGCGTGCGTTTAGTGATGCAGCTGCTGTGTGAATAGGAGCGAGAGCGTCGTCACCTGAATCGGAGGAGTCACGTGTTCGGCCTCTCCTCCCAAAGCCGTCAGAGCGGGTGCTGCGGTGAGGTCGACCAGTTCAGTTGAACAAGTTCAGTTTGGGAAAAATAAAATATATAATAAAAAAAGAGAAAAGAATTAACTGCATTCGACAATGTCATGGGACCGGCCGGACGGATTAGCCGAAATTTCAATTGAACACCAATTTCGCTGTAAATAGGATTACACAAACATAATCGAGGAGTTCACTGCAGCAAAATCCAGAAAGGTAAACAGTATTCATTCAATACATCTGTCTTGATTCAGGGTTTAAAGTATGAAAATTGGCATTTTTTTTGCACATTTACTTTTTTTACTAAGCATATCCCTAATTTGCCCATAGCGCTTGACTGTCTTCCCCCGGCCCTGTATGCAGAGGTATTTATTGGACAAACTCAGCCTCCAAAAACAGATGGCACAGTGGCCAAATTGTGCCTTTATGGACAGGTATAATGTAGGTAATGTATAATTTCAGTGTAACAATCAGACCCAGCTTTGCTGTGCACCAATCAGCCTCAGCTTTGCTGTGTACCAATCAGCCTCAGCTGTGCAGTGAACCAATCAGACTCAGCTTTGCTGTGTACCAATCAGACTCAGCTTTGCTGTGTACCAATCAGCCTCAGCTGTGCAGTGAACCAATCAGACTCAGCTTTGCTGTGTACCAATCAGACTCAGCTTTGCTGTGCACCAATCACACTCAGCTTTGCTGTGCACCAATCACACTCAGCTGTGTGGTTTACCAATCAGCCTCTGCTGTGTATGCTCATATTGCAGTTGAGGTTGCTGCTCCAAGCCCTCCAATGATTTTGGGACACAGCAGGAAAGTGTGGTGGCAGCTAATGCAGAAAGAGCAAAAGAAAAGACCTCCATCTGCCTTCACAGTGTCACAGCACAGGAATCTCTGAACAGGAGACATTAAGCGGCCATTCTCAGCAGTTTAACTTGTGTAGGAGTTTGAGCTTGTTCATTTGGAGTCGTGTGTAAAATGAAATTAGCGATGCCGGCGTACCAGGGCACGAATCAAATGAAACAAATCTTGTCAAAGAGCTTGTCTCAGTCCATCTTCTTCCATTTGTGTGTCAGCTCAGGCGAAGTAGATGTTAGGTCCCTCTAATGTCTGTGTAGTTTTAAAGCGAAGGCATACGAGTTCAGTCAGAAATGGATCTCTTCAGATGAGCTAACAAAATCGCGTGTAAGCCAGTAAAAGCATGTGAACAAAGGGCTCTTGCGAGTATGTAAGCAGTAAATGATATTGGGAATCACGTTGAATAATATAAATTAACATGGAAATAGATTCCACCGTGATTATACAGTTTCCCGTATTGAATGAGGGGAGCTGAATTAAACAGGTTTAATTTAGCTGTTAAGGTCAGCTTTCATGCAGACGATTTAAGTGAACGGAATGTGAATGTACCATATGTTTATCTATGCGGTCCCAGTCTCTCTCACTGAAGCTGATTGGCTGTGTATACACACTGTAGGAAGGCCATGAGAATAAGGCTTTCTGTTTGTCCCCACCAGAACCTACATTGTGGATCCCCTGAGTGTGACAGAAAACACAATATATCGGTCTCTGCTGTAATATCACTGCGATCTTCGCTATTTCCAGAAGACTCTTGCACACAAGCACACACACACCCGTGATATGCACTTTCACTCACATATATACACACACATAGAGAGTCGCACACAGACACACGCATACATGCATAGACATATACAAAATGTCCATTCACACCTACGCATATACATAATGTGCACTGACACACACTCATACACACACACACGCACAAACGTTTCTATGCATATAAACAATGTGCACCGACACTCACAGATACACACACTCACACACACATCCACTCACACATGCATACACATATAAACAATGTGCACAAACACACACACACACGTTTTGTATGTGACTAAACCCTTCCATCCCTTCCCCTCCACACTATGTCTTTGCACGCTCCATAGCAGTGATCCACAGTAAGAGAGCGAGCACTGTGCTGCAGCACTGATGGAGCGGTGTGTGTGTGTGACCAGAGGGTTTGGAGATAAAAGTCCCCAGTGTCACACTGCCAACCATGCCCATAAGTTACAGCTGTGGAACTGCCACAGTAAAACATTGTGCCGTACGAATAGATCATTTGCTAAGCTAGCTAAGATAAGAGATAAACCCACCTGGATGAAAACTAACCACAAGGCAAATGAATAATGCACAGTGGCTTAGCTGTTTGACTTCGGGACACAATAAAACACTCGCTGCCCTTTCATGTCCGATTACGCTCCCTGTATGTGACAAATTAATGGGTATTCTTTTCCTGCCGAAATGGATTCAATTTCCGTACAAAAGTACAACAGAGAAGTTTCTCCCATGCCGCTGGAAAGAAGACTCATAACCTTAGTGAAAATGGTGGAAAAATTATAATTTTTAAGGGGGGGAAATGGCTATATAGCTCATAAGAGCGCAGACCCGACTGAGTTCAAAGGTTTGGCTCTTGCCGAGAGTCCCGGTGAATATCGGGGACCCAAAAAAGAGATGTTGTGCGCGCCCCTCTTCAGTCTGCCGGGTTGTGCGGATAGAAGAACTGCCCCCTGGTTTCCTCTGGTATTGATCCTCTCTGCTCCTCCAGGTTTATCGAGGGTCTGCCTCCTCCGGATCCATTTCTCTCTCAAATGATTTTCTATTAGCTCTCAGGACGTTGCCATGGCTCCCTGCCTAGCGATGAGAGTAAAGCCCCTAGTGCCATTGGGTGCCGCATTAGAAAATTATACATACATATCACTGGCCCCATAGCCTGCTGGAGGAGGAGGGCCTGTCATCACTCCAAACTCCAATGGGCCAATTAGACGGTGAGGAACACATTGATTGACAGGGGAGTAACCAATCACAGATCGTTAAGTGTGAAGGTTCCACTGTTGTGTTTGGCAAATGGGGCATTCAGACCAAGATATGCCAAAATGGTTTTATTGATTCTGATTCTGCTCTTGCGGGACCAAAAAGCCAGCTGTCATTTTCTCTGGCTTTGATATATTTTTCTCACAAAATTGCATCATCTAAAAAACACATTTTTAGCACAAAATACCAACATGGACTCAATCCTAGGGGGGGATAATCCTATTTGTGGTTCTTCAGTGACTAGTATGTCAGGAGAAGCCAGTTGGCAGTTGAGTGTTTTCTTGGATTTTTCTCCCAAAACAAGTACTTTTGAGGGCAGAGTGTTGCTCTTTATTTTGGCTTGGGAATGTCATGTTTTTATTTTGACTCTTGTGTTACAGTTTTTTGGCAGGCGATGTAAAATATGGATTAAAACAAGCAAAATGATAACCCCAGAGAAAGAGAATGTGACTCTCTCTTCACTTTGCGCATTATATAAGGGATACTGCGTGACGAAGGGTTATACAACATCCTGTACAATGCGGAGGTGAAAACTGGTCCTTATGCAAAGTAAAATCTTTTCTTATAGGACTCTTTGAAGTGTTCAATCCCTCCCATACCATGGCCACATGACAAAAATACAAAAAAAAATTGTATGATACTACTGGTGCAATGAGAAAACGTGTCAAGTCATTCCAGTGGTTAAACGGAACGAGAGATACTACTTGTTGACCAGGCCAATATAGCCAGTGCGTTGACAGCAATCACCCTGCGGCTAGCTAACTCTAGCTAAATGAAAACGTGAAAATTCTCAGATTAAATACAAACCGCGCTCCAAACCATACAAGTTGTTATAACAAGTTAGCACAGTTGCTGTGCTAACTTGTTATAACAAGGAAGACAAGAAATTCGCGAAATTAAAAGCAGACCACAGCCTAGGTAATTATTGAAGAGTAAATTCCATACTGTTAGCATGAAGCATTTTTCTACACAGAGATGTCAATGTACGGAACAGCTTGCAGTTGAGGCCAGTCAGAGAATTCTTCGTCGGTCACCATCCAGACTTGATGGAGTACCACATACAAGGTAGACTGAATGGTAACGATGAGCCCAGTAGCGCTGAACGGCCTGTTCTCATTATCATTACTCTTACGTTCTGACCCAAAGCGCAATCCCATAATCCCATGCCTGGCTTTGATTCACTTGTTGTGAATGCAGTGTGTTTCAGGAAATTGCCTTAAGATACATTGTGTGATAAATATAGTTGAACCAGACAGTTTGTTGCTTTGGGTATGATTTCGTACCCAGAGAGCCACAAAAACTATAGTTAGAAAATGTACTCTGTGGGGCCTTGTTTATCACCCGAGGATATTTACTGATATCGGCTTTATTACGGTGGAGAGGAAGTTTGAGCTAACTCTCCCTCCTCGCAAATTCATGAAAATATATTTCCTCACATGGGTAGATATAAATGTGTGTAAAACCTTGTCAAGTGTCAGGGGAGATCTGGAAACTGTAGAGTGTAGACTAGAAGCAAGATAGGCTGGACAGAATGGCTAGGTTTTTCCATATAGAGTCAGCAAAGTCAGAGATTACTGTGAATTGGAGCGATCCATATTTACTGCACTGAAGTTTGCATTTACAGAACGAGTGTTTGATATTGAGATAGTGTGCAACTGACTGATTCCTGTTATTTAAATTCCTTCATTCATATTTCTCCATAGATTCATTTAATTGTGATTAATCAATAGGTGAGCAATTAACATTTATATCCAGTTATAATAAATTGTCATGTATATGTTTATATTGTGTGTTAGTGTGTGTGTAAAAATGTTTATGTATAATGTGTGCATATGAGTGTTTGTGTGTATTTGAGTTTATGTGCATGCAAATGTGTGTGTGATAGCGGATAGTGGATGTGACTGCGTGGGAGTGTGTGTTTGTTTGTTATCGCTGAGGAGCTCTTTGGCAGAGTCCGTAATCCTTGTAAAATATTCATCCAAGCTGTCATTTAACCTCTAGTTTTGCAAGCTTGCCCTTAACAGGGGGTTTTACTTCCAGCAAGTCCCATCGGCAATTATCAACCAGTTGTCTGTGCACCAACAAATTAAGCTAATGGAAGCTGACCCAGTAACTGCTAATAGTTAAAGCTGAGGTGGGAGAAGTGCCCCTCTGGACTCCTATAGAAACCCAATGGGACCGCAGTTAGACCCCAGTGGGACCCCACTCTAGACCAGTGGGTTAAGGGTGAGGTGCTTCCTGTAATGGAGGCAGAGTGTATGAGACTGAGAAAGACCCAAAATGATTAATGAGCCTTATTTAAATGAAGCCCAGATGTGTTGGGTGTCACAAATAATATAATAGATGTTTACTGGTACCAAAATATAATTGGAAAGAGACAGAACCTGCATGGGGCGGGGGCAGGGGGAGTGAGGTTTACATAACAGTTTTTCTTTTCCTTTTTTTTAGAAAAGATGGAAGCAATTATTTTAGAGCAAGCCGTCTCCTGGAACTTTGCGAGCTGTACTCGCTTTCTTTTCCGTAGGGTATCCGTGACAACAGGAGGAACGTTGTTTCATGCCTCTGGTGATGGATGCAAATGAGGACAGGTTGTTTTTCTTTGTGAAAATGAAAAAGGGAGAAGTAACAGTGTTGTTTGTGAGGTACTTCTGTTAGTCAACTGAAGATGCCCCCGCCGAAAATCTGTCCCGCAAACTTAGTAACTGAAGACGCCCCCTCAGTACAGTCCAGGGGCAGTTCCAGTTTGAGTGGGGGGGCTACACTAATGCTGTGGATCCAGATAACAACTATGCTAACAGTAAATGCCCCTACAAATAACTGCCAGCCCCAGCCTAGCTCCCGCCCTCCTGTTGGAATGATCTAGAAGCACCATTGATAGAGACTGAGAAGTGCTTTTTCGGATCAATCAGGAAATACTGATTTTCTGACCTCTAAAATCTTTAATAAGAGTGCAAGAGCTCCTGGTGTGTGTGTGTTAATGGCACATTTATACCAGCGTCTAAATTGTGGACCAATGTGTCTAAAGCCTATAACTTGATTAATGTCTTCAAATCAGGCAAATCACACCCTTGAAAAGGAGACAGCAGTAAACCCTTCATTTCTATCACAGACAGGTGGGAGGGGCGGGATGGTTGCCACCTCGTGTCACTTCCTGTCCCCTTTGGTGGAGGTTGGGAAGTCTTTCCTGTAACTTCCTGCCATAGGACGATGTGTTCCTATGACAACCAGCAGGGCTGTAGTTACTCTGTAACTGAAAGGGCCAATAAAAGGAATTTTAAACACTTTTCTCCATATTACGTTTTTAATATGTTTTAATGTGCTCTCGGGTAGCCTGAAATCTGTGCATAAATAAACAAATGTATACTTATTAGCATTATTGAGAGAGAGAGAGGAAGAGAGGGAGTGAGGCAAAGTCATACAGAGGAAGATAAAAGGGAAAAAGCATGTGTGAAAGAGGGAGAGAGAGAGAGAGGGAGAAGAAAGAGAAATTAAGGGTGCATCTTTCCTCTGGAGAGTAATCAGAGCGTAATCACTCGGAGTAACCAGTTATAAGCAAGCGGCAGCAGGTGGAGAAAAGACCCACTTTCATCACGGATGAGCACCTGAGAAAGTGCATCTTCCACTCCAGGCTTAGATTACGACTGGAAACGCTGTAATTCAGGGGCTGAGAGGAGCTGGCTCTTCAGGCCTACCGTTTTCCCTGCCGATGAGCTGCAGGAAGACGGTGTACAGAGCCGCAGGGTGTATGAATTTCGCATGGAGGAATCGGTGAAGGAAACATTTAACCGTTTAACAGGCTAGCTAGCTACTGAGCTCCCCACCAAGGCTCCTCTTCAGCGTTATCAGATGCGATTTATCGGTATGTGGACGGACCACAGTGATCATACAGTGAGAAAGACCGTTAGCACGTGGTCAAAGAGAATGAAGTTTAGCACGTGGTCAGACCGTAGCAGTTCTACAGAGAAAATGAGTCTATTGTGTGGTCAGGCTGCTGTGACTTGTAGGCCCAGGTCGATTGGTCAACTCCTCCCAGGACACGCCCACAGCCACTGAGTGACTCCACCCATCCTCCCTCTTTAGTGCATTTCAAGTGCTTACTGTTCCCTTTGGGGGGGATACTGCCTGTACCATCTCAGCCCCCATTACCAGGGGTGTAGTCTTGGCAGATTTCAGGTACAGATTTACCCCCCAGCAGTGAGGGGGCCAGCTTCAGCTTCTCTCGGTTGTCATTGCATCAGTGACAGAGCGTTTGCCGTTCTTTCCTCTGTGTCTTTGTTCCGTAATCCTCCTCTGGCTGAAGTGAGATTCACCATGCTGTGGGTTGGTTTTATGATACAGCTCTTTCACCATCTCTGGCATCTCTATCACATTCTGCTCGGCAGGTCTCAGGTCTGTCACGAACCAGAGAGACAGAGCTTATCAGCCAGGCTGGTCGGCGTTTGCACCTGCCCACCCTGTGATTCAGGTCCCCAGAAATCCATTAGAGGTCCCAGCTGCCCAGGGGGGATGTGTGTGTGTGTTTTGTGTGTGTGTGTGTGTGTGTGTGTGTGTGTGTGTGTGTGTGTCTGTATCCTGGTGTGGTTGTGTGTGTGGTTGTGTCTATGTGTGTTTGTATCCTGGTGTGTGTGTCTATCCTGTGTGTGTGTGTGTGTGTGTGTGAGTGTATCCTTGTATGAGTGTGTGTTTGTATCCTGGTGTGGTTGTGTGTGAGTGTGTGTATATCCTTGTGTGGTTCTGTGTGTGTGTGTGTGTGTGTGTGTGTGTGTGTGTGTGTGTGTGTGTGTGTGTGTCTCTGTATCCTGGTGTGGTTGTGTGTGTGTGTGTGTCTGTGTGTGCATCTATCCTGGTGTGTGTGTGTCTCTGTCCTTGTGTGGTTGTGTGTCTATGTGTGTGTGTGTGTGTGAGTGTATCCTTGTATGAGTGTGTGTTTGTATCCTGGTGTGTGTGTGTGTGTGTGTGTGTGTATCCTTGTGTGGTTCTGTATGTGTGTATGTGTGTGTGTGTGAGTGTATCCTTTTGTGGTTGTGTGTGTGATCTGAGCAGAAGTTGGATCATTGTGCCATGTCGATAAGATTGACATCAGTCCTGCAGGAACTACTGAGCTCCTACCCACTGGGACAAGTACATACGTTTGTTGACATTGGATCATGTAAACTGACCATGAAACATGCTGACCACTGGGACATGAAGCACACATAATCTCCACTTCCGCAATCCATTTTTGGATGTTTATTGGACGTGGGGTCCGGGGGGGTTCTGGGAAGTTTTCTGCGGACTGTGATCCAGTTCCAGAAATGTCACCCTTTCTGCTTTGTTTAATGGCTTGTTTTATGTGCGTTTTATGCCTTTTATTCATTTTCCTTCTATTGGAATTGCCTGAAGTGCACAGGCAGGCAAGTATATACAGACATTGACAGTTATATGCGACAATGGAAGATTACTGGCCATAACTGGCACTGCCCTCTAGGGCTGCCCCCATTGGTCAACCAAACCGTTAGTCGATGAGAGGAGTCTTAGTCGACCAAGTTTTCATTGGTCGGTTAGTTGCAGAAAAGAAAAAAAACCCCTCAAACTCCATTTGGGAGTTGCATCTTATCCTTAAAAAGTTATTAGACTATGTCGGTCAGGAAATTATCCAAAATATTAGCAGTGACATTTACGGGTGCGGTTGGGAATTTGTTTTGCATGGGTGGGCTGTAGGTGAAATAGATCAGGCTGTTTTTTTATGTGAAAAAACCATGGACATTCTTTTTTTCTTCTGATTGTCTCCAACAATGCCCTAAAAATGCAGGCTATTCACAGAAGCCCCAGTCCCAGAGTTTGTGTCCGTTAATAAACATTGCTCAAGTGAGCAAATTAAGTTTTTTGGTGAACCTGATGTGTTATTTTGATATTTTAATACGGGTTCGGGTTGGTTGCAGTTTTTATGTTAAAGGGGTCAGTCGCATAGAATTTGGTTTTTTAACAAAAGGCTGTTTTGTTTTACTTATAACATTCTTTCTCAACCCTGGAACTCAAACCTTTCTGATTCCCCAAAAATATGAATATTTAAATATTTAAATTCATTTAATAAACATGCTACGAATAGTCAACTAATGGCTTGAACTAACGACTACTAGTCAACTAAGGAAATCCCTACTGCCCATCCACACACTGGAGCAGTGCCTTAACAGGATGACCCACCCAGCACTTTGCATTCTGCCCGTTCTGTGTACCTTAGTCGTGTTCTGGCATGGCAGAGAGCTCCCAAACCCCGCCCCCTCTTCCTCTCTACAAACAGTCCTGTGTTCCCATGCACTGGAGCTTCAGAGAGCTCTGTGGCACCACTCGTACTGAGTAGAGCAAATGAAATATTAATCTGCCGCGCCAAACGTCCATTCCCACTTAGAGACCCAGCCATCCACAGAGAGGGGGAGAGATCCTCCAACACCGCGATTAATCACAAACCGGCACCATTTAACAGGAAAAAGGACTTTATTTATGGGATAACACCTGTCTGCACCACACTCCTCGAACATCCATTCTCAGATTTTAAAAGCTTTTACTGGCTCGCAATATTTTAAAAGCTTTTATAGTTAATGGTACGGAAATAAAACGATTTTGCAGTTAATGGACAATTACAGTGGCTGAAAGCAACAATCGTACAAGTTAAAGTAATAGATAGTAGTTATAAGAAATGGTTATAAAATAAACGAAATCGTAAATTATGTGACGATTTCGACTCTGTCTAGCTCCGTCATTTCCGCTCTTGTTCTTAATGTCCCTCTTTAAGTGGTCTTATCGTGGTCCATAGAGTAGCCACGTTGGACCCAGTGAAATAATTGAAGTTGTACACAGGTTCATATGAGGTTGGGCTTTGGTATGTGCGCTCACCAGCATGTCTGTTATCAGCTTTATATTATTAGCGAGATCCTGTATTCGTCTGAAATTTCTCTCTCAGCGAGATGCTCTCCTCACAGGTGGAACGGAGCGAATCTCATTTGCGCGTAATGAAGCGGTCGCTGTTTCTCTGAGGCCCCCGTTCGGTGTCCCTTCCCTCAACTCCAGCGTCTGGACAGCGGCATAGTGTCTGGCCTGGGAAGGCGTATGAGCGCGCTGAAGATCATTTAAGACAATTTAATTGCACATTTAGCCGAGAGACTCCAGGGAGAGCGAGTTTTTTTTGGTTCCTTTTTTGCTAGCGCAGCGTTCGGAGAAAAAGCACTCAGGGTGTTATGGACCTGGACAAGTCTGGGTGGCGTCTGGAACCAGGGGCTCCTACCGCAGCCAGACAGTTCTAACTACGCCATTGGATTGATGACATCACCGCCATAACCCGTTGCTATGGAAGAACATGGACAGGCAGCCAATTTATAACAGCTTTTGGCAGACCGTTGGAGTTAAAGTCTATTTCTCAGCATGCTGAGTCAGCCATCTTACATGGATCATTGAGGGCATCCTCTGAAGAGAAACCTGTCCATCTAATGGCCAAACTTTTCCCCATTCAGATCCACACTGTCCCTCAACACACAGGATATACTCCTGCTACGATAACGGCTATAGTAGTTACAGATAGTCCTGGTTGAAATAATTTTTCATTTACCATATTGAGGTAGACTTACACTCAGCCGTCAGTCATTGACTTATTTGAACCAATCAAAAGTGTTCTTTCCACAGTCAAGGCAGTCATTGGTCCAAATCGTAGAGTCATTGATAATATACAATAGCCCTTCGTATTTCTGGTTCAATTAGACCTCACTCCCCATTCACTAATTGTAAACATTTGTATAAATGTCTTCTGGGCAGAAATCTGTGTGTTTTATATTCAGGCTGTTTTCCATTCAGAGCCACACTGTCCCTTAAGACACTTTCCCATTATCTATAATTCAGGCTTACTGTGGTTACCGGCATTTGTTTAGACAGACAGAAAAGGCCGCTCCACGCATAAAATGTTCTCCAGCCATTTATGCCTCATTGTTATTTTTTCCCGCTGGTGTGTCTAAGGCCCCCAGCTGCCATCAGTTTGAGGTAGCCATCCCCTGCAGTTAGCATTAGCTCTGCATGCTGTCAATCTGTTTGGGAGACTTTTATGACAATAAGCGCATGTGATCGTAATAGTATGATTTAGCTTAGCTTACAATGTCGCCTATAGTCATCTTCAGAGAGCAAAGGGTCCTCTTTGGCGGGCATCTATATAAAGCGATGACTTAAAATTGTATCGTGTGACAACAGAATACTCCTGTATGATAAATTTGTGAAGGGTGAGATGATATAATTTTCGTTTACTAAATGATAACACAAATGTCATGAATAAACTTCCATGACCTTAGAAAGGGGAAAGATTGTTTGGGATAACAGATGCCAGAATTGAAAACATCATCCTGACCATGATGTCATAATAGAAAAAAAATTGAGGCGATAAACTGCAAGCTGAAGGGTAACTTACCTGGATTGAAATATGCATTTGCCGTAAAAAAAAAAAAAATTTAAAAGTAGTGAATCGTTTGGATTTATTTGTACCTATAACATCAAGTTGTTATGAAGTAGAATTGCTATCCATACCATAGAATTTTATTGTGCATTTTCTTAGATAAACATCCATGGTCAACAATGACAACAGACAAATTTAACGGTTTCATGCCTTACCAAACACAAACAAATTAAATTCAAGACAAAAAAATAATAATTTTTTGTCAAAATAACATGATGGCTGTTTGCTGGATGAGGTTATAGACTTCAAGATCAGCTTCAAACATACAATTGAAATGAAATAATCCTTTTGAAATATGAATGTTATGCGAGTGTGATCTTTTTATAGGGAAAAAAATTCATGAATTTAAATTTAAACATGACTTTTTCCATCACAGTTTGAAACGCCTGATTGAAATTTTGCAAATTCCTGAAAGTGTCTACCTGTCGCACCAGAAGGGCCATCCATCGGCACATCCCAACATATGTGTAGCCGTAAAACTGTTTTTATAGCTCAGAAATGCACATAGAGCTATACAGCCAATACATGATTGGCTATAGGGCAACCAATCACCTTTCACATCCGACAAGTCTGTTTACTGAGAGTGTTTTAGGCAGGTTACATTTTTGTATATGGCCCATTTATACAGCTGGTCATTTCACTATATCTTTACTGTACACTGCAGGTAAGGATTTTGGTAGTGCCTCACCTACGGCATCGAACTTGCAGCCTCCGATTTAAAGGTTCAGGTCTCCATCTACGCCAGAGCAGTTTCTGTTGAGTGATAAGGCAGAGGATCTCTGGTTATTGCCATTCCCTATTTTGCATCTATTTATTTGAAAAGGGAATTTTGAATGTTTAATCTTACTCTCAGGATAAATGGAGGGAACTGTATTTCATTTTGACCATAGATCTCTATTTCATATTTCAAATCATTTGATTGTGTCAGCAAAAAACAAAGTGAAGTGATGGTGGTACTAGGGAATTATTCATGCTCGTATCGTTTACATTTATTTTGAATGGGTAATTATTGAGCTTTTGCTTATCTGTATTTCTGAAGGTTGTGAGTTTTTACAGTTTTATGGATTTGTGCTGCAGTGTCCGTTTTCTGCAATGGGGGAATGGAGGGGCATTGAATCGGATTTGGCCGACATTCAATCAAAAGCACTTAGCTGCTTTAAAGGGTATATCCTGAAGGAAGAACATGCTTTTTGTTACAAAATGAAAAGAACACACTCCATCGAATGTGTTCGACTCTGCAGTTCCCATTGATTCCCAGCCACACCAGGGAAGGTAGTGGTGTGAGTTGGCTAAAACCTGTTCGCTCTGCACTTAGCATAGAGTGTCAGTGTGCAAGCCCTAAGTGTGTTTGATTGAATCCCAGCCAAGAACTAATTTCTATTATCTGGCATGTAACCTCCTTGTTTCCTCATTTGAAACTCTTTTGCGCTCACCATGATAAGACATTTTGAATAAAAAAAATTAATGTAACAAAAAATTAATAACACATATTTCTGAGACTATAGTTCTTCATCTTTGTGTAATTAATTTTTCTGATTAATTTTCAGTCATGTGATTTTTAGCAACTTCTGTGGTATTCGCGGTTTTAATTAACACTGGTGTCAAGTGTGTGATCGTAACCCACGAACAAGAATTACTCTTATTTAATTTTGAGAGGAAAGAAACACTGGGGGTTATTTGTTCTCTACTTATTCCTTGTTTTTCTTGACTTGCGATAAGATTTTCTGTGAGCGATTTTGACTACATATTAATATTGAGCAGTCTGTTTCTCACTGTCTCCGCCAATCTTGCTGCAAGAAACATTTACCTTTGCACAGTACCTTGCCGTATTTCATTATTTAGAGTTTCATTTCAGACAGCATGGCAGACTAGCTTTATTTTCTCTCTTGAAAATGTTTCCAGTCCAGAATAGAAAATGGCCCCTTATTCCGCCCTCATGGACTTTTAATTTGTAATATTTGCAATAGTTTCAGTGGAAATGAAGGATAAAAACTCTCAATAATGAACAGGTTGTTGTGGATTAGTGATGGGAGAGTCAGTCTTCATTGGTTATACACTGTAATGGGTGACAGTATCAAATCACTTAATTATCTGAAGTAATGAAACAACCATAAACAGAAAAAAATTTTGAAGTAAATTTTTAAAGTAAATTATAATATGGTTCAAGCCTTTATCTGGTGAATATGAAGCCTACATCAATTTGAATTTGCAGACCTCAGAAAAAACACATGGTCAAGCAAGTTTGTGTGTGCGTGTGTATGTGTGTGTGTGTCTGACTCCGCACACTTGTTTGTGCATTTGGGTTGGAGGTGGAACTGTTTTCTGTGGTCAGTCTCAATAAAGTTTGTCCCGAATGACCAGTCTGAGTGGCAGACTGTTCCGCGCTGCCTCTCAGACAGAGCCGAGAGGTATTTCGGGTTGACCGTGGGCAGACGGGCAACTTGTGGTTTCTCCAGGCAAATCGCCAGCTGTCTCAACCTGTTCCCTGCACAGTGAGGCCAAAAGCAAACAGACTGAGTTTAGAGGCCTCTGTTCGCGTCGGAGCACTGACCTAGAATCAGTCTGGGCTTTTAGCTCATACTTCATGAGTTAGGGATGTGAACGCATTAGCACTGATCCTCAATCAGTTCTATTCTGAGACACTTTCTGATATGATGACCAGCTAATGAACGGAAGTTAGTGTAATATCAAGAGACTGTAGCTTAACAGATGTTTTGTCGGACTAAGACAGATGGAAGGGTTTTTATAAATAATACATTTTTAATAAATTAAGCTGTATGTAGATTGATTCATGAATTCTATAAAACCTCTACAGTTCTTGTACGTGGAGTGTGAAGTTTGACCTTGAACTTTTATTAACACTGGATTGTGAGGACGAGAGCGGAGAAACTGCTTCATCGTCTCCTTCCCGTGGCGCTGGTATCGCTCCTCTTGTGGAGATGCATTCAAAATGGGTTCCAGGGCAGAGCTTGACTTAATTTGGCTGGATCGCAGAGCAAGGTTTATAGAGGGTGGAGCGTCAGTCCTCTGTAGAGTTTCATTTCGCTCCAGTCCCGCTCACTCACAAGCTGTGAACCTCATCTGACAGAAAACTCAGCCCAGCGCACAGCTTCTCCACTATCCCAATGGAGTTAGCAAAATATTTTGGCAAGAAAACTTACAACATTTTTTTTTAGATTGTGTAGATTGTGAAAACTTGTCAGAAACATTTTTATAGCCTTATTGAATTAAAGGCTATTGCATAAAGGTTGTTTAAATTGAAAAGGACATTTTAGGCTATTAAATTTAGGCTTTCAATCTCCAGTAGAACTCAGTAAAATGGTGTAGCAATATTGAATCTATTGAAATTTGAATCTTATTCTAAATATTACAAAATTCTTAAAACAAATGCAGCAGTCATTTAACCTGAGAAAAAAAATACACATATAGAGGTGAAATCAACTAGCCTGTCTGCTATTATCATTAGCAGCAGGCTAACAAGCCAACATTACTAACATAACTAGCAAACTTCACTACTGAACGCATTGATCTGTGTGTTTCCATTTAGTTTAGTTACAGCTTATAACGCAAGTGTTGATCTCATTGGGTTATGTACCTAAAAGTTAAGGTGCCCCTGGGATGGTCATGAAGTAAAGACATTCATTCTTGTGTGGGCCCTGTGGCTAGGCGACTGAGCCACAGCTCCACATTGGCTAGGCTGCAGTTAGCCCCACCCTGCTGGGGAATGACAGGAGATAAGACCAATAGTGTTGTTGGTCTCATTGCTCTCTAGTGGCCGTTCCGTTCCTGGTCAATGGAAAGGGCAGTGAGTAACAGGAATCATGTTGCAGTGTGGAAAGAGACAAGGCCAGTTGTCATGTGCCTATGGTTGTCACTTGCCTTGAAGTCTATTAAGTCTATTACAGGTTCTATTATCAGGTTGCAATAGCATTGCTGACTGTCTATGATAATGATGACATCATACTGATATTATATTGATGCATATGTGATTCCCGTGTGCACTTAAGATACTGTGAATAACTTACATTTAAAGCTGGTTTCAAATAAGCACTGTTCCCTCACAAATGCTAGAAGGCCATTGTAGGAAATATCTAGCAAAATCAAAAATGTATACGTAGCAGATGCTAACAATGTATGTTGCTGGTTAGCTGTTTACAGTTACTCCTTTACAGTTAGCTAGCCACCAGTAATTATGATAGATACTACACTATTGTTTACAGGTCAGAGTGCAAACTACAGTTACCAGCATGCTTTGTGCCGTAGCTCATCATAGGCCTCCATCAGGTCGACTGTGATAACCCTCACTGTACGCTTCTCACCGGTGCTGCAGTGTACGTAAGGTTGAATATGACATTAATACATTAAGTTTTTAACTGTCTTCAAAAGCTTCAGTTGAATCGTTCCACTCAGCAACAACATTAAATTCCGTGCCCAGAATGTAGTTTTTTGTTTAGCTCGTTAAGCTGCTACTGAGGTAACTAACTCACTGAAACTTCTTCATTAGTCCTGCATTTTCTTGAGTGTAGAGACAAGCGGTAAAAATGTAATGCACCCAGTGAGATTATAAAGAGGTAGCTTGTTAACTTTGCAAGCACAGTTAATAATTTCAAACTTCATGAGAACAAGAAATCATTGTTGTTTCTGTTCTGCGGCTATTCCTGTTCTCTGCTATCCTTAAATAAACACCAGAAATTTCCACAGTGCTACACTTGTCATCTATTCAACCCACCATATTGACATTATTACTATATGCCTTAAGGTGTGGATATTGAGATTTGTGGATACACAAGTATTATATTTAGCGGAATGCAGATTTGTGTTCTGAATATGCTAGTATATTTAGCCCTGACTTCTGTCCCATCGCATAGTTTGATTTGCAACTGTGTTAAAGAGAATAACCACCAGGGTTCCAATAACTTTGCAGTCACTAATAAATGCCTGGTGCCGTTGGATGTGGAAGCAAATAAATACCAAGGAACTTACCAGAAGTATTAAAACATTCCCAGTGCTGAAATATGGTATTGACTGGTCGTCAAGCAGGACCGACACTCATCCCTGAGAATTTCGCCGGCTTAGTCAGGGGCCATCAGGCTGACACGAGGAAGTTCTGACGTTTTGTTGAAGAGTTGGCAGTTAGCCCGCGTTTAGTCTCACGCTGTTCGAAACACACTCTCCTCCTGCCTTCTGTTGTGTCAGAACACGACGATACAAAAGACACAGACAGTCGGAGCGCTTAGAATTGATGACAGGCGGAGAAAAACACGGTCGGCGTCCATCATCCTCATTTGGCCTTCAAAGAGAGGCAGGTCCATTGTTACTGGAGAGCTTTTCTTTTGGGTAATGTTTTGCTCTCTAGTCGACAGGAATGAGGAATTTGTCAATGTTCATTACCTCCCGTAAAGAAGATTTATGCTTCAACCGAACGTGATTCACAAGAGGAAACCGAACCCAAAATGTGCACTAGTTCAGTAACGTTCAGCAGACAATCTTTTCTTAAGACTTGAGCAAAGCGGAAAAAGCAAAGCTCAATGCCCACTGTCTTCAGTGATTGGCTGAATGTGAAAGTGGGAGGATCTCTGGTGGTCACTAATTCCCAGATATTCATAATCTCACTTTACACTGCCGTTGAGGTATGCAGAGCATCTGCTTCTGCACAATGGCTTGCTAACAGAACTTTCCATTTCAAGATGGAAAATTTAGAGTTAACCGAAACCAGTTAGTTCGCTATTATTACGATTACATTGCTATCCTTTCAAGACAAGCCTAGTCATACCTAGCCATCCGTCTTTGTAGATTGCTACAAATATCGGCCCAATTAGTTAAGTAACTTTTTAGCCATACGTTTGTGTTCGGATGGTGATATGATACGATGTGGTTATTTAGCTACTCTAAAGCTGCCCACATTTACCTGTAGTTTTGCTTACATTTATATTTACGTTTCCTACTGAGATTTTACACTGTTACAGTGCACTCAGGCAGACTGAACATGGCAGCAAAAACAAAAATATATACAGGAGTTTTTTGTCTATCATTATGATAAGGCTTTAAGTTTCAGTATGGGTTATCATCCTGTCTGCTTAACTGATAGCTAGATAGACAGACAGCTAGATAGACAGTTTACAGTGAATTCCAGGTGGAAAAAAAATCCAGCATTTTGGAAGTTGGTCAATGTCTAAACGCTGGCAACTTTAGCTCGGCCTTTCACTACAAATGGGCGAACCCTGCTGTTAGCCTCTCCCCTTACCGAAGCGCAGGGTCGCCCTGCGATGCGAAGCTGCAGAAATTCCACCGTCAGACTCATTAAAACCGGTCCCTCTGCTCCGCGACGCCGTCCCTCGGCGGTTCAGCTCAGCCACTAGGTCCTGCCGTCTGACGGAGGGGGTCACGCTTTGTCACCACGCCCGCGCTCTCACCGTACGCGGCCGTAATTGGCGCGCTTGGCGCCTGACTTGATTGTGAACGCGTTCTTGACAGATGTGCGGACGGGCGGAAAGCTTAAGTCGAAGCTTCATGAATAAAAAGGGATCAGTCTCTGCTTTTTTCCTCCTCTCTCTCGATTTCTCTTCTTCCGCTCTGACCTGGCAGTCTCTTTCGTTCCCTCTCTTTCACTCACACACACACGCACACAGGAGCAGTCACACACTTCATGCATTCACATGCACACACTTTCACACGTTCAAACAAACATATGAACACACATGCATGTGTGCACATGCCCACATACATTCATACGCACATGTATGCGCAAACATACACACGAGTAGAACCACTCTCATAAACACACATGCATGCTCACACACACGCACACACACGCACACACACACTCATTTAGCGCATTATGCAGTCTCCTTAATGAATCTGCTGATGTACAGTACACATAATGCACATCTGTTGTTTACAGAGCCCAAATTAATTCCCCTGTGCGTTTGGTGTGTGTATGTGTGTGTGCGTTTGGCTGATTGAGAGACGCACAGAGTCACCCTATCTCCGAGGGACCCCTGGTATCCAGCCTGACAGCGAAATGAAAACAGGTCTATTAACACCTCTGAGTCACGTAGCCCCCCACCCGCCCCCCCGTCTCGGCGTCCCGGGAACCGCGCGGCGAGCGGCCGTCTCTCACCAGAAGCCTCCCTCAGCCTTATTATACGGCCTTACTCACTGAACCCCGAGGGACCTCTGCACCGTGCATTTCAGCACAGGTGGAAAACCTCAGGCTCCGAAAGTAGAGGAGCTGCCGTTTATTTGATCCGCCCATGCGCTGGACTGGCAGATCTCAGCAATCTCAGCTGCGGCTCTTCCATCTGGCTGAGGGAGTTTAGTGTAAGGATGAAAGAAAACATACATGGTTGTGCTTTTATTTTCAGAGGCAGGGGTTTTCCACTTCTGTTTTTTAATCAATCAATCAGTCAGTCAGTCAGTCAGTCAGTCAGTCAATCTACATTCAGGTTGTCACACACCAGGGTTACACACGTCTTTTTTTCTCACAAGGTTTTTCTACAGGGTTACTCCTTGCGAAATAAAGTTAAATGAATTCAAATTTCCTTTTTTTCTGGCGCTGCTGTTAATTGGCACAATAAAATATGTTGATCTGAAAAGTAGTTGATTGAGATGACAACTGTCTCTTTCACGTTAGTGCTATCTCTCTCTTTCTGTCTCTGTCTTTTTCGTTTCTCTCCCTCTCCCAGCCCGTGGGTTTTCTCAGTTGCGATCCATAAGGCATTTCTCGTTGAACTGACAGGACTATTCACTTTTTTTTTTTGCCACAGCAATTACAGCGGAGACAATCAGCAGAAACACTCCCACTCTCCACTGCTTGAGTGTAATTTATTCTTCAAATGTTAAATGGTAATAGAGTGATGTCACAAATGGCACTAAATTAAAATATGCTTTCGTACTCTCTGTGTGTCTCTCTCTCTCCCTCTTTCCATTTGCATTCTTTTTCTTCTTTCACTCCTGTTGTCTTGTTCATTTTCCCTCTCTTCCTTTGACTCTTTCTCTTCCTCTCTCGCTCTCCCCCTTCCCTGACACTCTCTTTCTTTTTTTCTCTCAAATCCAGTCAGTTCAATACTGTCTGGCATGCTACACTTGCTGTAAACATAGCCAAAGCATAACAGCGACTTGATATTAGTGTACAATTAATTAGACACCGTGGTTATAATAATGGTAACGGTAAAATGTGATATTCTTTTACTCTCTCTGTCTATCTCTCCCTGTCTTTCCTGTAAGGGCTTTCATGCAGCCTGGAGCTCCTCAGGCCTTCAGCTCTTTATGTCAGCCCACATATAAGAACATGTTGGAGGATTTTTGGTCTTAGCAGAGGCCGTTTGCTTTTAGCGAAATTTGCCAAAGGCTCTTCTTTCAAGCGGTCTCGGTGATTCTACCTGAGCCGCGAATTAGCACCACATCAGTTAAAAATTCCCGAGGCTTCCATGTCAGCTCTCCATCGAGGTGCGCAGCCCTCCGTCTTTGCTGCGCCGTTTCCATGGCGCTACGCCGCCCAATCAAACGGCAGCCGACTCCTCTCGCTCCTCTCAGCCTGCGCTCCGTCTTTTATTTCCTTCTGCTTTTATCAACGACATCCTCCAATTTTCTTTCCTCTTCCCAATTTGAAATGGCTCATTGACTCCTGGGTCCTTTCTGTCGCTTTAAAGTCTTCCGCTGATTCGAGAGATCTCAGATTAGAAATGCGCACTCTCCGCAGCGCTTCCTGCCAGCTGTTGCCCTCTCGAATCTGCATAGCGGCAGGTGAGCTGCGCAGTCGCTGCGCAGAAAGACTAGTAATCACATGGAAGCAAGGTAAATAGGGGCGCATCGGCTCCAGTAGCTGGTTGGGTGACTGCATTTTTAGAAAGAAGAAAATACACCAATTAAAAATATTTAAACCCTAAATTGATTAGAATCCGTACTCAGATTAGTGTCGCCATTCTTTTCTGCTGTTTTTAGACTTTTTGAGGCTGTTTTTCTGCAGTTTTTGGTACTGTTATTTTGTAGCTGTGAACATTAGTGTTAATGAATCGATAATCAAACTGATGGTAATCAAGACCCCATTAGCGCTTTTTTCTGCATCAGCTCTCTGAAAATTAACTCCCCTTTCCACCGACCTTTTCTTTGTATCGTACCGTATCTGCAAACCCGAGAGACTGAGCGTGTTTGATTGGATTTGGCCCATTGTCTCTCTTGCTTATCCCGTCACCGGCAACCATCCGTTCCCAGTCTCCGATAGCCCCGACGCCCACTTACGCTTCAGAGCCGCAGGTGCGAGTGTCGCAGCTGGATGGATGCTTCAGAAACAGTGTTATTCCGTGCTGACACCCATCCCCTACCCCACCCCACCCACGTTATGCCTCACTTGCATTTATACAGCCCGGTAAATATGCTACTCGAAGTTCATTCAAGGGGAACGCGTACTTATCATGCCCTCCCAGTTAAGCTGGGAAATCACTCTCTGTGAGTGTCAATAATGGAACATTGAGCTGCAGTTATGTGTATGTGTATATACGCAGTGAGTGGCCAATTTATTCGCCACACTTATATAATAGTGCGCTGGTCCCTCTTTGGACTTCAGAGCAGTCTGAACTCATTGGGGCATGGAATGAATGAGGTGTGGAGTGTAGCCCAGGGATACTGCGCTATGGCAACTGCAGTGAATCCTTATATTTGTCTGTTGGTCTAATTAGCTGGTGGTAGATCTGTACTCTTTTTTTTTGTGGTCAGTTTTTTTATTGTTTTGATATGAGAAAGCACAACAACAATTGCAATGTAGAATAACAAAACAAAAATGATAATATCGACTGAGTTATACGAGAATACAAGATAAAAGAAAACTTGACAAAAATGATAACGGATTGAATTAAAAGAAACAGAGATACAATCACATCTACTTAAATATCGTAGAGATTTATCCTATGCAATGCATTTATATCACAAATTATCTTGTCCTAAGCTTGTACGGTAGAAGGCCGTGATTTGTTAATACAAGCTACTGAGCTTTCTGTTTAAACCATGATAACAGAATCGTTGCTTTTTTTGTTTTATTTTTCTGGCTGTTAAGGCAGCCAAAACACCTTACATTTAAAATTACTTACAGAAAGAGAGCTGAAGACATTAAATAGGAATGTACTGGGCAGAAATGGGGTATCAGTGAGTAAGAATTTTGCAAGGAAATATTGAAATACGTGACCAAAATATGGAAATATATTGGCATTCCCGAAACATATGCATATATGTGCCTTGACTCGTATTACATTTACTGCAACTGGGAGACTGTATCAGCTTCATTTGGTATCCTTTATTAATAGTTGCATATACTTTGTGAACAAGTTTAAAGTGTATTAACTGGTGTGCCCGATTTTTGAATGATGAGAATACATTGAACCACACTGATTCCCATTCCACCTCAACACCATAAGTCTTCCTCACTTTATCTCATACAATTGTAACACCAATTTGTTACATTAATGTAAGATTCATATATATATATATATGTTGCAAACCATTCCAGCTGATGGAATATGAGAAACAGTCTGCTTACAAACTGGATGTTGGGGTAATGGATGATCCCGTGGTACACCATATGGTTTTAGGAAAAGATCTCAAACACAAATACATAAAAAATGAAAATCTGGGAGTAATTAGTCTTCAGCTCTTGAAAAGTGCATAAGCCGTTGTTATTATAGATATCTTTCAATAATACCTTTTTTCTGACCATGGGGGTAGTCAAACAGGTTAGAATCAGCAAGGATATGGTGATTATTCCAAATGGATGATAGATCACAAAATTTACTATTATAGTTAATATGCCTCTCAACAGAATACCACATTTTCAGTGTATTGGAAATAATAGGGATAAAATTTTAATGAGCAGATTTAATTTGAGTGCCTGCAAAAGGTCTTCTAGTCTTTATGGGACAAACAGTGTTTGTTCAATTTGTCGCCAAAGGAGAGAAGAATTACTATCTAACCAAATGTTGAACGAGCGTAATTGAAAAGACCAATAATATTGTTTGAGGTTGGAGACAGAAAGACCACCAAGTTTTTTGTAATACTGATAGTGTGATGCGGCGTCTCTTATTATTCCATAAAAGCTGTATCATAAAAGATTTTAGTTTTCAAAAGGAGAGGAAGGAGAGAAAATTAAAAATGTAGCCTTTCTAATATATTCTTTTTTATGATTGACACCCGTGCCTGCAAGGAAAGGTTGGGAGATGTCCATCTGTTCAACTCAAAGGCAGTGGCTTTTTTGATAGCATTGTAACGTTCTCCTACTACAACATCCAGATCAGTGAATACCTGGATATAGAGCTAGATAAAGATTTCCCTCTGCCATTTTACAGGGATTGTTGGTGGAATGGGGGTATTGCAAGTCACTGTAGTTAAAGGAACTAAAACAGATTTTTCCCAATTTGTCTTATATCCCGAGAATGTTCCGAGTTCACTGAATACTGCTACTATTCGGTTAAAGGATTCCTGTATTTTAGAGAAGTAAAGCAGAATTTCATCAACAAAAAGGCTTATATTATGTAGAGTCTCTAACTGTAATTGGAAATATATGAAAATCTTGCCTGACTAATTGACCCCGGGGTTCTGTTGATAAAGTAAATAGAGTATGTGAAAGTGGGCAACCCTGTCTTGACCCACAGTGAAGGCGGAAAGGTTCGGAGAGAGTATAATTTGTTTGAACGGTTGCTAGAGGAGATGTATAAAGAATCTTAATCATTTTAAGAAGTCCAGGACCTATACCAAAATTTTCTAATACTAACTACAAGTAATCCCAAAAATCTATCTATCAAAAACTTTGTAAGCATCCAAAGAGAACAGTGCCGTAGTATATTCTGTTATCCCAGATAAATTAAATTAATAAGGCGTCTCACATTATCAAAGGTAAGATCAACCTTTGATAATGTGAGACCCTTTTAATTTAAGTCCGATCGATCCAAATAATTAAGTTTATCCATTCAAAGTTTGAGACAGCGAGCTAAAACTATAGCGTATCATTTCAGCTGGGTCGATATAAGTGATAAAGGACAGTAGCTATTACAGTCAGTTGGGTCTTTTTGTTTCTTTAGCAATACAGTAATGAAGGCTGTGTTTTGGTCTTTAGGAAAACTCCCACATCTTGACTGCATGTTGTATGGAGTTTAATATGAGAGGTCTGTCAGAACTCAGAGAGACCCAGGCGTAGACAGGGATAAGTAATAAACGGGAGTTTATTTAGCAGCCAAATGTAAAGTGCACAAATCCAAAATCAGAGCCAGCAATCAGGCAGAGGTCAAAACCAGAGACACTTGGCAAAAGAACAAAAACACAGTCCAGGGCAGTGGTCAAAACGGGCAATGGAGTTCGTTAACAGGCAGGCTCAGCAAGGGTACAAAATCGGCAATTAGGAATCAAAAAAAAAGGAAACTGACACGGTAACAACGGGCAGACAGGCAGGATCAAAAGGCTTGTGGCGTAACAGGCAGAAAACACACTGAGACGAACCCGCGACTAACAGAAGAACGAACGGGGTATGAATGAACAGGACTAACGAGCAAACGAGACACAGGTGAACAACAGGGCAGGAGAAATAAATGAACAATCGGCTAGACAGGTAACGGGAAGGCGGGACGAACACAAAGGGTCATGGAAACGAAAAAGCACATGGACAGGGAAAAAACGGAAAAACCAAAACATACGAAAACAACCGAACAAAGGTGAAAGTAAAAAAAAACAGAAAAACACTGTATCAGACAGCATTACTGACAATGTCCAACTATTTCCCATATCTCCAACAGAAATTCTGGTAGAAACCCCTCCATGTCAGGAGATTCATCCTTATTCATTGACTGCAGAGCTACTTTATGTTCCTCAAGAGTAATCAGAGTTTCAAGGAGTTTGGCCTTCTCAGGAACGTACTTGAGCAGAGACTAACTTGCTGAAAAAATTCATAACCCCTGTGGGGTTGGGGGCAAGTGGTTTACAGTACCGTTCTTCATAAAAACATTGAAAAGTTATTACTTATCACCAGGGGATCTAGGGAAATGTCACCTAAAGTTGTTTTAACCGCATTGATGTGGGAGATTGATTCACTGTGTTTAAGTTTCAAGGCAAGTAGTCTTGGAGCCCTTTCACATTCATAGTAATATCTTACTCGAGTTCGATGAATAGCAAATTCTGCTTCGGGTATTAACAATGCGGTAGGCTCAGTTCCAAGCGTCGTGCGGTCGTGGTCTCTTTGTGTGGAATTTTAGCTCCTTTTCAATTATGCTGATGTTAATCTCAAGGTCATATATCCTTTTATTGCGACTAGAATTAATATATGATGCATGGGAGATGATGTTTCCTATGAGGAAGCATTTTGTAGTCTCCCACGGTATTTGAGGAGAAATATCGATCACCAGCGAAATGACCTCTTATTGTGAAGCAAGGCATAATAGGTTTAATAGACATAATAGGCCCATTCAAAGCTAACGGAATATGATCACAAAACGAATGCCAAGTGCTAACGATTATTGAGCCATATTTTGAGGTTGTGTAGTTTGAGGTTGCTTCCAAGCACATAGGCCTACCGGCACTATTTGCAATTTCATATACTTTTTTTAGTATATATTTTCAAAGTACACTGAAGTACAGCTTAAAATGAACGAACATTGAAGTGCGCTGTTTGTAAGTATACTTAAATGCGATTCTCATGAAGTGAAATTAAAATGCACTTTATTAAAGCATACGAATAGTGTATTACAAAGGACCTGAAAATAAGTATACTTTCCATAAGTACACTAAATTACCGCTATAAGTATTTGCAATTTAGTATGATTTTTAGAATACCACTTTATGTATTGCAGAATTAGTATATTTATTTTTAGTACATGTTAAATATACTTTAAATTAAGCACAAAAAGTAAAAGAATTCATGTAATAACGTTTGTATACTTACATTATATTTCAAAAACACCAAAGTGTACTACTTTTTGACCTGTGCTAGACTCGGGCCGTACCATTATAGAAACAGAACAGCAGTAGAAATCCATGACTACGCCTTTGTGACTGACAACAGGACACCGTTTGCATATAGGAGAAATCATTTTCATTTCTATAAATGTAAACTATCAATAAAGCGAAAAAACATGTACTACCGTTAAACAGTAAAATCCATGGAAATTGACACTGTAGAAAGTGATTGGTTTTCAAATTGGGCGGGCAAATAACTATTAGTGCTTATTTGTGGCTTCCCTCCAGTGCCCCTCTGTGCCTCTGTTATAGCCACTGTTTAATAGGGGTCTGTCAGAAGTGGTGGTGCCCAGGTGGCCGAACTGGTCTCGTGCTGTCTCGGCAATTGCTGTTGCAGGTGAAGGGGTCGATATGACACTCAGTCGCTCTTCTGCTTTCAGGAAGTTTATTTTATTTTATTTTTTATCTCAAAACTGCATATTTAAATCCCACTTTCCTCCAGCACAGGCACTTGTCTGAAATGAGCCCTCTGAGAGTCGCGGAGATGGTGCTTACGCAAGGCATGCTGGGATAGGGTCTGTGTTTGAGATTGATTTTGCCCACAGGCCTCGTTCGGCAGAGAGAGAGAGAGACTCTGAGTATTTACTCACCAGGAAGGCATCAGACCAGCCAGTTTACCAGGGTGGAGCTGTGTGTTTGATGTGTGTGTGTGTGTGTGTGTGTGTGTGTGTGTGTGTGTGTGTGTGTGTGTGTGTGAGAGAGAGAGAGAGAGAGAGTGTTTGTGTGTGTGTGTGTGTGTGTGTGAGGGAGAGAGAGAGAGAGAGGATGTGTGTGTGTGTGTGTGTGTGTGTGAGAGGGAGAGAGTTTGTGTATGCATGCCTGTGTGTGTGTGTGTGTGTGTGTATGAGGGAGTAAGAGTGAGTGTGTGTTTGTGTGAGTGTGTGCGCGCACTTGTATGTTTGCTTGCATCTGTGGGTGTGTGTGCATAGGTGTAACATGGGGAGGGCAGCTGCACCTGGGCCTAAAAGAGTTGGGGGGATGACTGGATTTAGTAATCCAGTAATCCAGATTAAATTAAATTTTTACTATTTATGTGTTTCTGATCATCTGTAATAAACTGGGATTGTGGTGGGGAACAAATTTGGGGAACAGGGGTGATTCTTACCCCCAGACCCATCATGACCCACTTACACCAGTGTGGAGTATGTTCGTGCGTGTGTGTGTGTGTGAGAGAGAGCGAGAGAGAGAGAGTGCACTTCTGTGTGGGTGTGTTTGTATTCCTGTACATGTTTGCCCATGTCTGTCGGCAGTGTAATCTTTCACTGGTCTGTATGTGGGTTACCAGCACAGGCATATGGAATGTGTCGAAAACCCCAAGTGCCACTCTGCCCCCTTTGTCTTTGTTTGCTGAGATATTTCCTAATCCTTTATTGTGCTCATGGCGTGGACATTATGTTTGCTGAGAGAAATTCAGCCCCAAAGTCTTCCTTTTTCCATCTGTGCATGTGCGCGTATGCGTACGTGCGTGTTCCCGCTCGCGCACTTTTAGCCCTGCTTTACTTAGACCCATCCCAACATTCCATCATCAAAACTTGATTTTTCCTACAATTGTAGACAATTTGCAAATTTATAAACTGAAAACAAATTCTTCCTTCTCATATAATGTCCATTATAATAAGCGACAAGATTAATATAATGAAGACAAATATGAGAGAAGGACTAGTATGATACCAATACATAAGATAAGGGTCTGCAATGATATTGAAGGTCTGTCAGTTTAAATACTGTATTATATTAATCTGTAATTAGGGAATTAATCATGGTAAACATTGGTATTTTAAGGGACAGCCAGCACAGGCTTTGCTGGAAGAAGTAGTGCCTAACAAACCACAAATGTTTTTATGGAAGCTACAATGTGTTTTGAAGTGGATGAAGCTTAGCTATTTATTTGGGCTTATTAGACAGAGTGGTTAATAGAAAGTGAATACAAAATGAAATGAGCAGGAATTACAGGGGTAATACAGAGTGGCTTTGGAGCTTGGTACATGGCAGATATAGCGGAGTAACCAGAGGTGGAATCCTATGTGAGCATGCTCTTGCATAAAGTGGAGTCCCGCAGGGATCAGTGTTGGGCCCTTTGCCCTTCCATATTTATATAAATGACCTTCACATGGAGGTCAGTAACAAAACACTTAGAATTGCAGATGATACAAAACTCAGGCAAACTTGCAAACTGTTGAGTATAAGTAAAGTTCAGGAAGAACAGAACAGAATCCAGAAAAAAACTTGGAAAACACATTCAATGTAGTGAAATGTTTTTCATAGGAGGAACAAAGTTATAATATTTTTTTTTTAAATAATAAATTGAAAAAAAAACTTTGGAATAATTGTTGATCAAAACTTATTGGGATCTGGGAATACTGTTGTGACAGTGAAAAAGGCTAACAGAATGCTGAGATATATATATAAAAAAGAATTTAGTGTAAATCAAAGAAGGTTTTATTTTTATTGAAGTTAAACAATGCCTTAGTTGGACCAGCCTTAGAGTTCTGTGTGAGGTTATGGGCACCATACTATAAGAAAAATTTTGATGTTCCTCGAAAAAGTACAAAGAAGAGCAACTAAATTGGTTCCTGGTGTGAAACTTAAAAGTTATTAAGAATATCTCAGGATGCTTAACCTATTCTGGCTCAGCAAAAGCAGATAAAAGGGGGATTCAAATTGTTTTTTCATAAGCTGGCTTTTAAATTCATAAAAGGTTTAACAAGGTCAGCTACAAAAGACTTTTCATGCTGAGTTTCTGCAGAACAAAGCAGCATAGATGGAAATTTTTTAAGGATAAATTCCAAACTGAGATCAGGGCACATTGTTTTAAACAGAGTTGACAATGCTTTCAACAGCTTGGCCTGGTGAAGCAGAGACCCTTGGAGTGTTGAAGACCAGGTTTTATGCAGTGCTGGATACTCTGTAGATTGTAGGTCAATGACAGACCCAAGTGGCCTGAATAACCTGTGCTTGTCTTTGAATGTTCTTATTGTTCTGGTTCTCATAGTGCAGCTAATTTTAATTTGGGTGAGAGCGATCTGGACTCTGAACCTTTGTCTCTCTCCTTCTGCAGAGAACAATGCCTGCAGGTCGAACCCGTGTCAGAACGGCGGCACCTGCATCGAGAAGACCGACTCCTTCATCTGCCTCTGCCTGGCCAGCTATGGAGGAGCTACCTGCGACAAAGGTGAGCGATCCCTCCCAGCCAATCACATCGCCTCCTGGTTTCGAGGGGGAGGGGCTATGAATTTTACTGGGAAGATGGTGTCCAATTCCCTCCAACCAGCACCCCACCTAACCCCCGTCTCCCATCCCCTTGTAATTTGTCACCACTCTGAACTTAGCATTGCTATCGTTCCTCATTTCTGCTAATCAAGAGTGCAATAGGTGTGCAGCGGTTTAGCAGTCTAGCTTACCGTTCTGCAAACACCATATACTGTGACTGCATGGGTTCCACACTGAGCTATCGCTTCTCTCTCTCCTCTGTTTCCTGTGTCAGTTTATCCTGTGCTGTCAGGAATAAAAACAAAGATATAGATCACGTTTCTAAGAAAAGTAGAGAGTTAAAATAAACGTTAAATACAAGCCCTCCCCCTTAATGCGCCCCATTCTGCAGGTCAGTCAGAGCATTTTTAATTGCATCACCTGTTCTCGATAGAGAAGGTTTTACATCAAGGAAGTATGAAATCTTGAGCCTTCTATACCCCCAGCTGTTCTTATCCAATGACATTCAAGCTCAGTTCCCAGGGATCCCTCTGACAGAGTGATGTCACAAAAGGGGGTCATTGTATCCCCTGTCAATCACCCCCACCATTTCCCACACCCCACCCCCACAGGGGACCCCTCCAATGCAAGAACCGCAGCAATAAAAATGCGGCGTAGCTCCGATTCGCCCATTTCACCCCCGTAACACTGGCAACGGGCCAGCGAATCAAAGCCTGCCCAACTGCTGGCTCCATCTTAACAAACAAAGAAATACATTATTTAGCTCCCACATCCGAATCCTGCTGCGCGGAGCGCGGCTAATACTGGGCTCTGTCTGAGCGCGGTGTGTCGAGGACCAGCGTTTTTATTTTCAATTATAAAATATAAACAACGGAGGTGTTGGGCTGAAATACCAATTGCTCCTTGAGCATGTTGTATTACCTTCTTTAGGCTGATGTGCTTTTTATAGGGATAACAGTATAAACACAGAATTTGCATTGCAGAGTACTCTCCTTCAGTAACCTTGTGCCTATATACAGAATTTTTGCAGTCTATATCATCATTCCTCCCTCCAAGATGAAATCTACACAAAAAATGTTTGTTGGTTTGACCTGTACAGTGCACATGCTTCTCCTGTCCCTCTCTGGTTTCCATGGAGATGGCTGCTATAGCCAATTAAATCCTCCTTCATACTTGTCAGTTGACCACAGCCTATCGCCCGCGGTAACCGCATCGCGGCTCCGGAGCTGCGGATGGGAAAGCGGAATAAACACCCGAGAGACTCCCGCCCTGTCTTTCCCCCCGTATTTCTCATAGTCGGAAAAAAAAAAATAAAACCTCATCCCCTTCTCCAACTTAACGCGAAACACAGCAGCCTTTCCAGAACATTGCCCAAGCGTTACGGAACAGGATGCGTAGGGAGTCAGGCTGTTCTCATTCTGCCCCCGAAAAAAAGACTTTCCGTTATCATATGGGTGGCAGTAGTCTGGAGCCAGCTCTCTCTCAGCTTGTCATCGAAAAATTTCTAGCGCTATACAGCAGCTTCTGATAACAATTACATTTTTACTGGTCAAACCTGCAATGGCAGCTAGTGATTTATAAATATTTACTAGTAACTAGTGATTAAAGACCAGCTACAGGTACAATTTATAATAGGGTCTAAAGGGAGCTTATTAGTTGATATCTTAAACTGAAATAGGTACCAGTGGGGATTTGGTGAGGTAAATATCCTCAAAGTAATTGACAGCTGGTTGGAAGAGATTGGCAGATATCTCAGCCTACTTCAGTTTAAATTCATTCAATTCAATGAATTCATTTCAAATGACAAAATGATTTTTTATCAAAGTCAGAGTCACTTTATTCTGCACGCTTACATTAATATTAAATGGACACAAGTTCAGTCTTAGCTTTTTTTTGCTCCTGATTTTTCTGTAGTTTTCTACGCCATGCCTTTTTTGAAACAAAACTTTGTATCTTTGCGTAGAGAAGTACTATTCAAGTATTGTGGTGGTGTCTGGTTAGTATGTAGTTATCACTGAGTGCCACACCATACTTACTGTTTTTAAATGTTCCATGTTTCCGCTCTTATGCGTTATTTATCTATTTATTCGTTTGTTTGCCTTTGCTTAACCAGGTTTGTCCTGTTGAGATCTAAAAGCTTTTTGGCCTTGAACAAATGAGTGCATAAAGTTACACTGATTAAAACAACACAAAACGAAACAAAATGTCATATGAAAAAGCAAGAAGGACAGCATGAGTGGTAACGATTCAATGACCGGTCGGCAACGTATCGCAGAGCAAGCGTTTCAACGGCCCCTCAGCTGCTTTGAGCTCTGCAAGCGGAACGAGTTTGTCAAGTTTCGTCTTGTTCCGTATTCCGTTCCATGCCAGAGATTGCAACGGCATTACTACCCGTCTTTGTTCACGTTTTGGGTCCATTCGACGGAAGGGACCTCAGACTGTGCTGACCTCGAAATTTCTGCGTAACATGAGCGAGAGGGAAGCACTCCCAGATGGCCTTATGAGTAAAGTTATATCAATGACTGAAGCCAGAGTTCGAGCGTGGTGAAAAGAGAGGGCGACACTGTTCTTTACGAACCTCAGAGCGCCATGATGAACTTTTCTAACATGCAAAGACAATGAGCTGAAGCAATACTTTAGAATCCTCATACGGTTTTCTGTAAAATATGCATAGTTTAAGACCCTCACCCAATGTGAATGAATGCCTTTAATTTACCATATATGGTCATTCATTTACCATTAAAAATTGAATCTTAAATATTTTCATTTTTTTCAATTAACTTCATTTCATTCATTTTAATTTATGAAATATGATATTATGGCTATAATTCCATATCTCAGTCAGAGAAAACAGATGTGTCCTGAAAGCCACATAACTAAGCTATCATCAAACTATTCAAAGAAGCTATAACTTTATTGAACTTTACTAACTAAAATCTTAGCTGTTGTTCCTGTCTCTCACTATCTCACAGTACTTACCCTTGGTTTGAGGTACCTGTTGCTATTACAGCTTATATGCTTCTCTTGTATGTCTTTGCCAGCCAAGGTTTCCACCACAAAATGTCACTCAAAAACTGAGCAGTCCACATGCAGGGATTAAAAGATACTTCAAAATGAGCACAGTAAGCTGACGTATTTCAGTGAACAAGGCAAGGAATGGTCGCCCATGTTAATATAGAATTTAATGGGAGAAAAGGTTCGTTTCTCAGTGCTGCAGCTGAATGCCTGATTCCCAGCTGCCCCGTTATGGCCGGAGGTTCGCACTGGCGAGGCACCAGTTGGCCCAGAAAATGACAGGGAATAAGCCAGTACAGTTCGCCTCATCACTGACTGGCGGCCACTTCTTGCCAGCCAGGCACCTGTGGATGCACATATTGAAAGCACACTGACTTTGTCACCCTCCGACAACACAGGTGGGATGTAATTGATGGAGAATCTGCAGTGTGAACAAGAGAAGCAAGGTTGGTCGTCATGTCGATCAGAGGATCATATTTGAGGTGGCAGGTGCCTCTTTGGCAGGAGAGCGCTGCTTGCAAGAGATCAACAAGTCGGTAAGGGCGGGAAAAAAAGAGAAAAACGGGGAACATTTTTAACAAGTATGAGTCATAATACAGAAATCCAATTTAGCCTTGCAGTCTGACAAGTGAAGGAGAATTAAGTGGCAAATATGATGCATGGACAGAGCCTTAAATCTTGGAAGTAGGGATTTCGTCCTCCATCATGCTACCCTTTGCCTATTGGATTACAGGCGGTATGTAAATGGAGCCGTGATTGGCTGTCACAGAGTGATGTGGACATTTTCATACCCATGTCAAAGTGAGGTTCTGACATGGCCTGTCGATCTCTCCGGCTCCTTTGCAGCCGCTGCTGTATAACTTCAGTGAAACAGGGTCTGCAATAGCAATCGATAGCGTAAATATGATAACCTTCCAGAACTTAATTAAAAACCTTCCAAGCCTCCCTGAAACAAAAGAAAAGGAAAAAAAAAGAACTTGTTTGCAGATTTAGTAGAAAGCAACAGCGTTTTTTTCCCCATCTTAATTAATTGAGCAACATTGGGTGTTGTGCTTTGCTTATCTCTGAAGAACGCTGTCGTTTCACAAAAGAAGGTGACATCAGGTTCCTCCGAACACTGTTTTCTCTGGCATTGATGCTACGCGTAAGTACAATGTATAATTAGGAGGGGATAAAAACGCTCTATGACAAAGCTACTGAATAACCTAGCGTAGATTAGCAGATTAGCACGTTAAATAAAAAAAATGACAGGACAGGACAGGACAAGGCAGATTTGGACCAATCAGAAGATGCAACTAAAGATTCATGCTCCAACAAGGGACAGCTACGTGGTAGGCTATTCAGATTATGAGATGTAAAAAATATAATAAAACAAATTAAATCTTTGTGTTAATTAGACAATTAAGTCTAAAAATATTTTTTGTTTCTTTTTCATACTAGATAAGGAATCAGATTGTATAATAGTTACGTGAAGTTTCAAGAACATTAATATATGCGTATGTGTATTTTTTTATGTCTTGTGTGGTTTTGAACATGTCTGAAAATGGTTCCCCACCCACAAATTTGGGGGTGTTGAGATACCAATTTTTAGCGTTTACTTTTTGTTTTGGTCCCTGTATGTGTGACAAACCCGTTACAAAAGCGTGATGCTCAATATAATAATTCTCCTTCCCGCAGGGGGATATATTATACGCCAGTAAAACCCGGAGGAAGTATTTGTTTGGATATCGTAGACATTTGTACTTCGCTGTAGCTGTAAGGGGAAATGAGATCCGTGTTTTGTGGAAGTTCATGTTCCCCGGCAGATCTCGGAGGGCCTGATCTATAAGTCTGGACATTTGCTGACAGGGTGAAACGCAGTGTCGCTCACTCCATGATGCCAGACCAGCTCCTCTGCAGTAATACATTTCACTGGGTGGCTCTTTGCCAGTGCGGTACTGTACACTGACCTGGAGCAAACAATTATCCTGATACCTTAACTCCTTAAAAGCTGGTCAAATTTGAACATTCTCCTTCAAATTACAAAACTGTAAGTTCCCCCTGGAGAGAAGAGAGTTTTGTATTCTGTTCATACCAAAGAGTAGTAAGTAATAGGTTAAAATTGCTTTTTTTCTCTCAGATATTTCTGTTTTTCGCTAATATGTAGGATTTTACTAGTGCCTTTTACAAATAGTTATTTGAACTAGGTGTGGGCTGTGCACCTCTCTAAAGACTTATGCCAAAGCTGGCCCTGGGGTTCCTCTACTGCAAAGCTATTTGGGCAAAGCTTATGTTTCCCCAACAAGGCAAAAAAAAAGTAGTCTTGACAGTGACTCCTTACAGAAATATAATATACTGCAGTATATTTTAATATATTGGGAGGGTAGATGCTATATATTTCTGGCAATGTACTGTAGCATTTTCTGTGTCTTAGGCAGAGCCTTGAAGATTCTCACCCTACCCAGAATGCAATGTAATGTCTTAGAGCTGTGGCCCACCCCGAAAGGAGAGGCCCAGAAACTTCACTCTGCAAGCCGTTGCTCTGGTTGTCTTTGTGCCAGAGTATTGTCTTCCCCACCAGAAAATCTGTTCTCCTCGGTGTCTTGGAAAACGTTAACACTAATGGAGATGAATGAATCCCAATAATGCAGCAAGAGGAACCTGTTTGGGGGATTAAAGTGCAAAAGCCGGGGTTTGTTTTCAGGGGAACAAAGCTTGTGAACCTCAAAGGAAAAAAATTAGCGAGCGGTCAATATTTTCTTTCGAGCGTTACTTTTCGTCCAGAACTATTCCCATTGTCCTAGAGTTCGCAAACCTGTTGTGCTGGCTTTGTGGGCCTTCAGCTGCAGTCGTTTTAGAACTGGTGCGCGTACACAGTCAAATGATTCCATTACCCAAAGGACTTCCCCAGATGCCGCAATAACTTATGGTTTTGTGTCTTTCCTTGTTGAATCAGGGACTTGTAATTGTTCAAGATGGCAGCTCACAGACGTGCCCTTGCATAAATTACCCCCCGCCTGCTGTCGATTGGTGCATTAGCCTCAGAGGCGGGACAGGAGGTTGCCAGATGGGGTGTGGGATGCAGCTCTGGTGTTGATTCTGTTACACAGGTAAAAACCAGCACAGAATACAAAACCAACCTGATCTCACTTGCAAACCTCACATGCCCCAGCTCGTCTCTCTCTATCTCCACTTGCTGATGTCAGTTGCGTGGGCCTCGGCTTACTATTTTTGACATTTTTCAACCTGTTTTTTTCTTTCTTTCAGTTTGGGATGCCCATATGTATTTTCTGGATCTGCTTCACCAGTACACAGTCAGTGTGAGCGAGTGCAGACAGCATGGTGCCTCTTGCCAGCCATAAGTTACTTTAGCTCTGGTGCGGCGAGACGCTCTTTAGATGGACAGAGCCGCAGCTAGTCCTGCCGTACCAGAGCCTCCCCGCTATCGTTAGCGCTAGCGCTGACCAGATCGCCATACACTACTGCGCTACGAAATAGCGCTTTAGCAGAGCAAGCCGCTCATTTAAGAATAACGCTTTTTAAACGAGAGGGGAGGAGACTGAAGGTGCCACAGAGCCACCCTCCATGGCCTGGAGCCCAGTTCCGCCCTGCCAGGTGCCCGCGGGGCTCTGACTTTTGGTGAGCAGGGTCTCCTATGGAAGGACGCTTGGGTTTGGGTCCACAGCGGCCTGGGAGCCGTATAACCTGATTATAACCCGTTCATGTCCCTGACTCTCTTCTCCGCTGACCAACATCTCTCTCTTAATTTCCAATTCAATTCAATCAAAATACTTTATTGGCATGACATATATTCATAAACATATTGCCAAAGAATACAATGTAACAATAATACTCTCGCTCTCTCTCGCTCTCTCTCTCTGTCTCTCTCATCCATTCATACATACTGAGAGAAAGGCAAAGCAAGATTGAATGCAGGGGGGAGAGAAAGAGTAAAAGACTTATAGATGAATGTTTGAATGAAAGAGAGAGAGTATAAATGTATGTACGTGTGTGACATTTCACTGTTTCACCCTTTCCCCTCCCGATCTCTCTTTCTATCCCTCTCTTTTTCATTGTCTATTCCTCCACAATGCCTCCCACTATGGTTTCTCTGTCTCTGTCTGCTCTTCCTGTCTGCTCCCCTCTCATCTTTCCCAGCCTTTCTTTCCCGCAGTGTTTCATCCTCCCCTCAAACCCGCTCTCCCTTATATCTCACCCTTCCTGTCAGATTAAATTCTGCTCCGGCCCCTGTTCTTCTCAGTGTGATACCCCCTCCGCTGCGTGTTTATTGCTTCTGAACTCCACCTCTGACTGCTCTGGATATCCTGTGTCTCCAGGTAACCAGATAGAACGAGGCAGACAACAACACCGGCCCTATGTTATCCTGTCACATCAGATTTACCCACAATGCACTGCTTTCCTATCTCCATTAGACTAATAACAGCCACGTTCACTTGTTAAGAATGTGGAGCAATGGCTAAATTGAGGGTCTCCAACCGCTTCCCTGGAAGTCCATGTTGTATGGTGGTTTTCATTTTTATTAAAATACTTAATCGACCATAATTTAAATGTCTGTTTGTGCATGCTCTTTGTTACTGGGTCTGAATTAGGTGCTGATTTTAAGATGAAAGGGGGCTCCCTTGATGAAAGTCTCCCTTTGGTTGTAGTGTCATGACAGTTATGACAGGAACAGAGAGGATTCGCTGAACCAAAAAGGGGAGGAGCTACAATACAATGCTGGTGACTCATTGATTTAGACCAGTGAAAACATGGAGAGAGGAGAGAAAAATGTTTCGTATTGGTTTAAATCACTGGTTCAAGTTTAATTGTTTCAAGTCACTGATTGATAGCCGAGTGTAGCTCATGGTTTCATGAAATGAAAGGGTGAACTCACTCCCAATGAACTGCAACGGAGCCCAACTTCATGTCTGCATCATGAATCCACTTCTATCCCCAGCTAGTTCTGAAGTCCAATACTCCAGCTCATATATCGGGTAACAGCAGATAATAAGCAGGTAGCATTTTTTAACGCTCAAAGTGGTGTTATAGTGGATTGGTGCCCAAAAAAAAAAAAAAAACAGGAGACGTATCTTAAACAAGGTGACAACCAAAAATGGCACATGAGCAGTAAGTAAAAAATTACCACACTTCTATTGGATTATTGGTTTGTTCATGAATGATTACAGCTTCTACAATAAGCACAAGCTATTGTTCCTTGGAGGAGCCAGCAGCATGTCTTGGATCTGCTCCTTGTTTGAATTTTTCGTTTTTTTTTTTCCTTTTTTTTTTCTCAGCTGCAAGCACAGTGATAAGCTCATGGCCACAGCCAGCACCTAGAAGCCGAGCGTTTCGCACCAGCAAACCCCCTGCCGTTTTTCACCCGGCCCCGTCCGCCTCCGGTGTTTTGACATTTGTCACATTAATGCCAATTGATGCCGTGACCCGGCTTGTCTCGGTGATGCTCGTTTGTCTCGTTCTAAGCGTGCGAAATGCCGCTCGTCAGCTCTCACTTACAGCTCTTAAGTACGGCTTAATATTGTACGGCGTCACAGAGCTGTCTGTTTGGAAATGCTCAAGTTGCCTTGAAGTAAAGCTTAATTTTACTTTGTGGATTTGTCTCAGATGTAGTTAGAGGCTTTTTCCTTTCAGTCACCGTTTTTTTATTGTAAGCTCGTCCGTGATATTTGGAAATGTACTACTAGCGATCCACTGATTGGAATCAAACTCTGCTTTTCTGCTGGGAGCTATGGTTGGGACCCAGTCAGGCTCACTCAGTCTCTTTAAGCAGACTTAAAAGACGATGCCGTTCAAGAGTTCCTTTGAATATTTTTAGTTTTGTTGCAGATGTGCAAACATGTCATTTAGAATGTGTTCTTTTCGTTCTAAAATAGAATTACATATGTCCTTAAAGAGAATAAATTCACTGGAGTAAATCCCAGCCTATTTCTCTGGATTGGTTCAAACAAACTAGTGCGGGACTGTGTGAGCAATAACATCGCCTATTATTAAAGGTTTGTTAGGCATTCATAAAGGGTTTATAAAGTATTCATAAAGGGTTTACAATGCCTCACTCTCCCATTACCACCCCCATCACAAAATGAATAATTAAAAAAATTAACATAATAATCAATTTAATATAATAATTAAAATGCCTTGGATTAAAGGTATCTACTAATGTTGGTGACCTGATGTGCATCACCTTGGTGACTGCATAACCTCTTAAAATATTCAGTGTTTATATTACTGTGAGCAGAATTTTATTTGTTACTTGACAGACAACTGCAACCTGTAGTCTGTCAGAGCTGATGTAGCTGTGAACGTTGTACTGTGGGCTGTGATTTTAGTGACAAGAAGTGTATGTGAAAGCCCCATGAGTTTCCCTTTAGGGGTGCTTCCTGCCTGGAGAGGAAGTGAAGGGCAGTGCCCTCCTTTAGCATAACACCTGGGGTCCAGTGAAATGAAAATAAACAGTGTTCGGTGAGCACAATGCGAACACTATAATGAGAAACTGAGGTACCGTTACAACTGATTCAGGTGTGAAACACTGGTTTGGGGGAAAATAAGCCGTACTTCACTGAATCTCATAAGCAATGAAAGACTTCATAGCTATGAAGAACCCTGGATTGTTATATATGCAAAGGAAGCACAGAGAAAATATGAATCATCTTTGTGTATCAGAAAATTAACAAACAGTGAATTGTAGTCTTGTAACATCAGACAATATGGAGTATAGCAGCTGCTGTACAATGAGGAAGGGTGTTGGAGGTAAAGAATATCTGGCATTACTTCCAACTCTGTAATTACTTATTCCGCAATACTTTAAGTAGCAAAACCCTGTCCTTCTTTCAAACCTCAAGTATAAACAAAGTTTGCCATCTACATTTTAATGACATATAACTGCTGCAACAATTTTGGATCTGAAGTGTACTGAGCTGAATGGGGTACTTGAGTACTATGTAACCAGCCGCAGGAAGATAATTGAGCTGTACCTGTCATTTGATATAAATCGTGTGAATACCAGTCAAACCTTGTTCAATATCAAGGGAATTTTGATGTAGAAGAGGTATAAGAGATATGGGAGAATTTCTTGCAAGGCAGATCCCTGTTGCTTGGTTATCCACCCTGATCAGTTTCATTGTAGTCTGTCCCTTTGTAATTTGTTCCATTGTAATCTGGTCCATTGCAATCTGTTCTTTCCCCCTTCCACAAGTCAGATTAAAGTGATACGAAATCGTTACGATTTTGACGCTACAGCAGAAGAACTGCAAGAGAAGCCGCGAGTGTGTTTGCCTCGCTGAATAAAAACAAGTGCACCCATGCTATTAGCCTGCTTGAATTACTTTCTCAATGTTGCTCTAATAAGAGGGAGCTTTCATCTTTCACAGCATACTTGAGCAGATATATTTGGCAGCGTTATTTAAAGTTATGAATACCAGTATTTGAAAATCACCAAGCATATCAGCATATATTTAGCTCGGTACATAGCTTGCAGAAGGTTTCAAGAATGTAAACAGAGACACTGACTCTGCTGTCGGTTATTCGCGCGGTAAAGATTTGCGGAAAAAAAAACACAAAGCTTAAGAGTTTTGAAGAAAGGAACACGTGGAAAAATCTCAGTTAAAAATTTTGGAGAGTTAGCACGGTTCAGGAACTTACACTGCCTAAACTTTTGGTGAGGAAAAGCACAGTATTCTTTTCACACATAGTTTTTAAAAGAATCGAACAGCTTGCTGGTGCTTAAAGTAGAATCATGGACTCTTTGGATGTGCTCTTCTGACACTGTGCTGGTTGCTCTCTAAGTCGAAACAGTATCAATGCTCACAGTGAGCTCAGGTGCGTTGAATGGCTTGCCTCTCCTCAGTTGTTTTTAAGCTATAACACGGTAGCAGACGCCTACACACTGTAGAAACACTGTACAATGTACATGAGTGATTTTTTTTCATCGGACACTCTTCAAGAGCTGGGAGGTCGGGTGATGTTTGAGGGAGATGGAAAAAGACGGTCAACGAGGCCATACAGATGGACAGGCCCAGAGCACAACCACGAAGGCTGATACATATACGTTTGCTGAATTTATTTTTGCTCGTTAGCTTTACAGGTGTGTGCAGAGCCCCACTATGGTGAGGAAACGAAAAGCAAATACCCGCAGCTGTGACTTCATGTGCAAAGCATACCGATCTCGACTTCTTCGTCGAGGGAGATTGAGTAAAACGTGGCATAGCCTCGGTCTGTGGGAGACAGGCAGGACAGAGAGAGAGGGAAGCTTCCGCCGCCCACCCCCACCCCCCACCCTCACTGTTGTGCATCTTCAACTCTGAGTCAGAGACCCTCCCCCCCCCGCGCCCCGTCGCTAACCTGCAGTGACCGAAATAGTCCACCTTGCCGTTAAGTAACGGAAGGTGTGTGGGTGAGCAGCTGACGTTCATCAGTCTTGTCAACAGCTGGTAGCCGGCGGCCTGCTCCCCTCCGTCTCTCCTGTCCTCAAAAAACCCCACGTTCTCCACCGAACCCCAGAAAGGCCTGCTCTCCTTGTCTCTCACTACTTTCATTTCTCATTTAATAACGCTTTATTGGCATGACTGCATGTAAGAATGGCAGCAACCAAATCAAACGAGCTTAGTCCGTCTACGGACATATGCGATTCAATTAAAATAGACTTAGAGGCTTCTTTCAGGCTTATGCTATCCTACTTTACAATGAAAAGAACACAGTCCAAAAGACACATTTGATTTTCTTCAGCAACTTAGAAAATATCCCAAGAACTGTACTGTTTGTGAAGTCGAAACTTTGTGCAAATTTTGTGAAGCGTGTTTCGACTGAATTGCATAGGCTGAAGCGGCAGACTGAGTTTACTAAAACAGTGAACGATGAAACAATGGATATTAAATGAGCGTAATCGATTAAAAAAAGAAAAGAAAAATGAATGATGAAGTTTGAAACACATTAGTAAGATCAATAATCACCTCTGGTAATGAAATCAATATTAATCGTGTAAACAATAATTTTGATGACACATAATAAAATAATAGTGATAAATAATTGTGATTATCGTAAATAACTTGCCACATACATTGAAACCAATACCAGACATTAAAGGGGCATAGATGTAAACTAGGTGAGAGTAAACTGTAATCAGGAAGTATTCATTTACTGAAGTAAAGCAGAGACCCTTGGTGTGTTCAAGTCCAGACACGATGCAGTGCTGGATACTCTGTAGACTGTAGGTAAATGGGCTTGATGCAGTGCTGGATACTCTGTAGACTGTAGGTAAATGGGCTTGATGCAGTGCTGGATACTATGTAGACTGTAGGTAAATGGGCTTGATACTGCACTGGAATCTATTATTCTGCAAAGATGTACTGTATTTTACTTCAAGGCAAAATATTCATGCTTATTCTGAATTAGTTTCGCTCCAATAAGTGATGTTTTTTTCTCGTTTTCTCATTTCTTTAGACATAATCTGGTTTTGTGTAATTTTCCCAATAAGTATATCACTGACTTGAGGCTGATGGGTGTATTATGTGGTTTTTTTTTTTGTTGTTTTGTATCTGTTTATGAGCTGAGCCTCCGGGAAAAGTAGGCCGAGGGGACTGTTTTCCGCGTTCAGCTCTTGGCATTGCAGGGGTTAGTAATGAAATGTTTCCAAATCATGATGGCTCTTTTTTGGATGTTTATTAGACAAGGATTTGAAGCATATCGCGCCCTGCATGTGTTGCTTGGCATTCCTTTCTGTATCGTGAGGATGTTTCTACACAGTACAACGTGCAGGATTTCTAACGGATGTTTTTCCCATTTCACAAAATCATTTGGTGTTGGCAGACCCCACAACCACAACTACCATTATGTGCTATTAGTTCCTCATTAATTTTAATGCAAAAACAACAACATCAAGTGGAAATCTCAAGGCTAATCCTACATAAAAACAGTTACAGTTACAATGGACAAATAATAATCTATATTTTGTCCTCAAATGTACGGAAAGCTTTGTGAATATTCCTGATCTGAGAGACGTTTGCCCCCTGTGTAGATGATAGCTGAAGCAGATAATGTAGGTTGAGTAGATATTTCACTTCAGTTCTCTTGAAACTGAGGCCAGGTGTTGCAGATCACTAAGGTTATTTTTTCCATTCATTTATATTAATGTTAAACAGGCTAGGCCTCAAAGTGAAGCCTCACCCCCACACCTCCGAGTGAAGAATTTCTCAGCTCCAGTTTTATCTGCACATTTATCGTTTTTGTACATCGATTCGATCATCTTTCGATCTTTTTTTCCAGTGCAGATGTAGTCGTTTTGAACTGTTAGCCCTCGTGCCAATTTGATTGCACGATTTTTTGCTCAATACAGAGGCCTGTGAGTCTTGTGTTTAAAATTCCGCAAAAAAAAACCCTCTCAGATGTTAAGGGAACGACCTACCGTCATAGGAAAATTGATCTGTTTCAGAATGGCTAATATAGGTTTGTCCCTGCATCTCATTTCAAGATACTATCTGAATTCTCTGGGCTGCTAAGTCCTTGGTTTACCATAAGTTGTGGCACTTTAATTCTATAATCCCTAAGATTCTGGTTGTCTTTAACGGCCATTTCAAGGTTATTGAGATTTTCTTATGTTTGGTTTTTGCTTTGGGTCCTCTGTTGTCTGAATATAATTATTCATCTTTCTCCATAGGTCTCTCTCTCTTTCCCTCTCTCTCTCTTTCCGTCTGTTTCTTTCATATCTCTCCTGCAGCCTCCTAGGTGCTAAGCCTCATCCTGCATAACTTCTCCACCCAATTTACTTGCATCACTTTGAGTTTGCGGTGTTAAAGAAGGAGAATGCTCCGTTAAGCCTCAGTGACAGGATGGGGGGAGCGGCTGTGCAGACTGATAACTCTGCAGAAACACACACACACACTCACACGCACACACCCACTCACACACACACACACACACATAAAGGCATATAAACACACACACACTCACACACACACAAAAACACACCTCATACATACACTCATATAAACACACACACGCACACACAAACACACCTCATACATACACTCATATAAACACTCACACACGCACACACACAAACACACCTCATACATACACTCATATAAACACACACACACGCACACACACACACACATACTCACACACAAACACACCTTATACATACACTCATATAAACACTCACACACGCACACACAAACACACCTCATACATACACTCATATAAACACACGCATAAGCATACATACAAACACACACTCACACACATATAAACACACACACACATATGCATGTAAAACACCTTATACGTACACCCATGAAAATACACACACATACACATCCACACAAACACATACTCACACCTCATACATGCACTCATATAAACACATACAAACATGCATAAACATACACACACTCACTCACACACACATATACATGCACTCATACATACACTCATAAAATCACACACACACGCACATACATATGCATACACACAAGTACACACACACACACACACACACTCACATACATGCATACACTTATACATATACTCATATAAACACACACACACAGACATAGCAAAACGCATACACACACACACACACACATATACACAAGAGGGAGTGAAGTGCATATATAAATTGCAGAATGTAGTTGGACACACACACACACACATACAAACACACACACACTCATACACACACACACACATACATACACTCATACATACATTCATAAAATCACACACACATGCACATACATATGCATACACACAAGTACACACACACACACACACATACATACATGCATGCCTTATACATATACTCATATAAACACACACACATACACATACCAAAACACATACACACACACACACATACACAAGAGGGGGAGAAGTGCATATATGAATTGCAGAATGCAGTTGGACACACACACACACACACATACACACACACACACATACAAACGCAGACACACTCATACACACACACACACATACATACACTCATACATACATTCATAAAATCACACACACATACATACATATGCATACACACAAGTACACACACACACACACACATATACATGCATGCCTTATACATATACTCATATAAACACACACACATACACATACCAAAACACATACACACACACATACACAAGAGGGGGAGAAGTGCATATATGAATTGCAGAATGCAGTTGGACACACACACACACACACATACACTCACACACACACATACAAACGCAGACACACTCACACACACACACACCTCGTACATACACACGCGTGTGCGCACACACACCATCGGAGGAAGACAGAGGGAAGCTCACCCTGACAGGGCTGTGACAGGGTCTAATTAGCCAAAGTGGAGGAAGGCATCTGAATGGATTAAAAATCTTTTCACATCGTTAAGCTGTTTCTCTCTCTAAAAAAAAAAACAGAAAGAAAGACAAGACATGGATTATGGAGAAGTAAAGGGAACATCTTGAAGCGAAGCAGAGAAGAGCAAAGTGGGCAGGAGCCTCTCAGAACAGAGGACTTAAAAGGCACTTAGGCTCACAGTGAGAGGAAATTACACCCGAAGAAAAAGATCACCTGAACGTTCAGGCACCGAGACTTTTCACGCACTTTATAAAAGTCCAGCTCAATCCCTTCCTCTCTGGGGTAAGTCCAGCTTCAATCCCTTCCTCTCTGGGGTTCAATTTCGATAAAAAAGTTTTAAAACTTTTTCCCAGGAAACTCATTTATCTCGAGCTGAAAGTAACCGAGAGGTTGTGGGTTCAAATCCCCTGTGTGGCACAGCTTCTGGTAACCATTGAAAAGGTATACGAATTTCTTCAGCTGTTTGCGCAGGCAGTTGTTCTGAATAAAGGGTGTCAGCTATGCTTGCAAATGAGATAAGCTTCACCTACAGGTTTGTTGATGCTTCCTCTCTGTGATTGTGTGGTTTGTTGATGTGCAACTGTCTGTAAAGTGTTGAAGTGAGACTTTCACCCTCCCTGAGACCATGACCTGTAGAGGTGAGAGCCTGTGACCGTGTTCTGAGCCCTGTCGGGTGTCTGTGCACGTTGAGTGATGCCGGGAGGAACTTGACCCTCGGTGCTGACTGCGCTGTCTCTGTGTCCATTCCCCCCAGTCTGACCTGTAGCTGACCGCTCTCTTTCTCCCTCCCTCTCTCGGACCATGACCTGCTGCCCTGACTATTTCTGTGACCGTGTCTACTGACCGGCATTCTTCTTTCTCCCTCCCTCTCCACTTTGACCATGACCTATCTGTCCTGACTATTTCTGTGACCGTGTTCTGACTGTGTCCTGGTCTCTCCTCTGAACGTGTTCTGCTCTTCACCTGACCGCTCTCTGTGTCTGACCACTCTGATCTTTGGTGACTCTTTCTCCCTCTCTGTGACTTGCTCTTTGCTCTGTGACCGCTTTCTGTGCCTGTGTCCTGGTCGTGACTGACCGCTCTCCCTCTCTCTTGGCCGCATTCTGACCATGTGCTGAGTCGTGACTGACCGCTCCTCCCCCTGACCGTGTTCTGCTGCTTCACCTGACCGCTCGCTCTGTGTCTGACCATACTCTGATCTTATATGGTTTTGACTGCTTTCCCCCTCCCTCTCTGTGACTGTGCCTTGCTGCTCTGTCTGACCGCTTACCCTGTGCCTGTGACCGTACTCTGACCATGTGCTGGTCGTGACTGACCGCTCTCCCTCTCCCTGACCGTGTTCTGCTGCTTCACCTGACCGCTCGCTCTGTGTCTGACCATACTCTGATCTTATATGGTTTTGACTGCTTTCCCCCTCCCTCTCTGTGACTGTGCCTTGCTGCTCTGTCTGACCGCTTACCCTGTGCCTGTGACCGTACTCTGACCATGTGCTGGTCGTGACTGACCGCTCTCCCTCTCCCTGACCGTGTTCTGCTGCTTCACCTGACCGCTCGCTCTGTGTCTGACCATACTCTGATCTTATATGGTTTTGCTCCCTCCACTTTGCTTTGGTGCTCTATCTGTCAACTTGCTCTTTGTCTGTGACCGCACTTCGACCATGTCCTGGTCGTGACTGACCGCTCTCTCCCTCTCCCTGACCGTGTTCTGCTGCTTCACCTGACCGCTCGCTCTGTGTCTGACCATACTCTGATCTTATATGGTTTTGACTGCTTTCCCCCTCCCTCTCTGTGACTGTGCCTTGCTGCTCTGTCTGACCGCTTACCCTGTGCCTGTGACCGTACTCTGACCATGTGCTGGTCGTGACTGACCGCTCCTCCCTCTCCCTGCAGACACAGAGGGCTGTGAGCGCGGCTGGAAGAAGTTCCACGGTCACTGCTACAGGTACTTCACCCACAGACACACCTGGGAGGACGCCGAGAAGGACTGCCGGGAGCACGGGGGGCACCTGGCCAGCGTCCACACCACCGCAGAGCAGGACTTCCTCAACGGTAACAGTGCCACAGCTCAGCTACACAAAACAGACACAACAACAACACTGGCACTGCTCAACCAATCAGTACAGAGAACACTGCAGAACAGCACTGCTCAACCAATCAGTACGGAGAACACTGCAGCACAGCACTGCTCAACCAATCAGGGCCGAGCATCCAACAGCAAAACATGATTTAGCAAATCAGTGCAGAATAACAATGCAGATTACACAAAACTTAGCCAGTCAGAGCTAAGTGAGTTATACAAAGGCACAACAAAGCTCAGCCAATCAGGGCAGAGCATACAACAAACCAACCAACAGAGCTGAGCCAATCAGAACGAAGCACATTACGGCAAAACACAGCTGATCCAATCACAACATAGTACATAACAAACCATCACAGTTCAGACAAAAAAATCGGTGTCTTTTAATCTGAAGAGTCTTTCAGAATATATGCTATTGTATTTTGGAAGAAAAATAACACATTTCAAAAGACATGTTTGCTTGTCCCCAAGAAAACATCCTTTAAATTGTTTGTTGCATTAGGCTGTAATGAGTCAAAGTTAGGGAAAATGTTGACCAAATCCCAGCATTGATCAAATTCAGGCATATGCAATTCATTAAAAATGACTTGGTATTTCATTGAGTGTTTTCTATTTTATTGGAGTCAAGCAGTCACCTCCTTTTCGATGTTTTCTTCTTACTCTGAAATCAAGAGGCATATTCCATCAAAAGTCTATTTTGACTGAATTGCATTTCCCTTAGCTTTTTTGATTGAATCCCGGCCAAATGCTTCTGGCATGTAAATATATCAGTGTCTATTGTCAGTGTTGCTGGTCAGCCTGGCTAGTGTAGCAGTACAATTTGCTGATCAGGCTGCTAACTATGAACCTGACTACCATCTCCCTGCTGTCTCCTCTACCCTCCCTTTGGAGTTTGGAGCGACAGCTGCAGTTTTCTATTAACCAATGTCCAGTCACAACTTATGACCAATCCCGTGCCAGAACGAGTGCATGCAATGATAAACTGCCGTAGCCAACCAAATCAGAAATCAGCTACCATCAGACTAGAAAGCCCAGACTAGAACTGACAGCAAAAATAGTCTGTATCGAGGCTAGCAAAACAGTCGTTATGGCTCAGGACCCTATGTAGCATGCCATTTCAATGTGGTATAAATCAGATTTTTTGGTACGCATTTTCTTGAGAGAAACAAAGTTGCCATGATGCTCATGAAGAATTGTGGGTGTTTTAGGTGTATGGAACGTTAGACCCTTCACTAAATCCATCCACGGAAATATGCTAGCGCCAGTCAGTTTGCTCAAAGTCTTTGGCAGACGATTAAGTGAGCCTGTCCAAATGCTCAGGGAATGATTGTCTGGAACTGAGAATAGCGGATAATAGAATAACAGAGAATAACAGAAATGCAGTTTTGTCTGTAGAGATCCCCTCTGCCCCTACTACTGTGGTGTTCTATAGTTGTTCTTCAGTATGTAGGAGGCGCAAACAGACAGTTTAGAGCGCCGTTTTTCTCCTGCTCTTCCCAACAATAAGTGCTCGTAGTAAGAATGAAGGAGAATGAAAATAGAAATTGTACTATTGGAAGGCCCCACCTCTTGTGTTTACTGGACCCCAGCCTTCAGCAAGATTCATTTTCCGTTTAATGAAGCTCTTCGTGTGGCTGAAACACCATTAAACTGCACAAGAAAAAAAAACCCCGACAAGCTAATGAGAACATTATGTCACTGCCCTTGTTTTAAAGAGAAAAATTGTAAGGCATTCAAAAAAGGACCTCTATCTCAATATTCGTTCATGTATATCATATGTATTAACATTCAGGGCCAGCAACAGTGTATTATACGGGTGAGCAATAATTACTGATTCGGATCACGGCTTACAAGTTTTGAGGCGAGTTTAATTCAGTAAATGGTGCCACTTGTTCCGAATGTCACTGAAGGGACACTTTGGAGTCAGCTGAAGCAGACATACAGGTTAAGCAAGGGATTCTTCGCCCCTCAGTGGAAGAAAAACTTTTCACATTTTCATGTCGTGCTATCATGCTATTAGCATGTTGTATATGGTAAACTGCAGCAGTGTCGTGTGGCATCGTGGCAGCACTCGCCCTTTCCCTGATTGGCTCTTAAGGATGGCTACAGCACTTTTGTGAGGAGACGTTCCTGCGATGCAACCAAACTCTTAGGAGCTGCCTCGAGGGGTGGTAAGGCACTCACTCAAATTAGCACTTTGGCCAGGACTCAGCCATACTTAGTGTCTTTGTAAGGGAATATGGAGTTCAATCAAAACTGACTTTACATTACACCATACGTTTCTCTGAGGATTTTATGTTTTTTGCTGGAGACAAACAAATATGTCATTTGGAATATGGTCTTTGACTCTTGTGTGTGCCACTGCTTCTTCTTGTAAGTGACATCAACTCCTATGGAAGAGTGAAGTTTCATAGAACCAAATGTGGGAGGAGCTAGCATAGTATGACTGACTCACTGAACAGGACCAATGACCACACTTGTGAAAAAAAAAAAAATTAGTCCCTCCTTTCAGGGGTTGTGTTAATACTTTGTTGCTGTCCAATTCTTACTACCTTTGAAAGAAAATTCCAAATGTCACCCATAATGTTAACCAATAAAATATCACTACAGATGGGTTAAACACAAACAGACTGCGATAGTCTATGACATCATCAAATATGTAAGGACAGTCTACTGCAATTCTCCTGTGGTGCTGACATCATGATTATCTTCCCTGTTTTGACCATATAAGGAAAGAGAAGAAGTATAGTTAGCATTAAGTATCAGGTAGTTAGCACTATGCATAGGCTACACATGGGCTAGCTAGGCTGTGTTGCAAGCAGTTGCAAATCAAACTAACACAATTACGAGATAAGCTATGGCATGTCACGCCAACTTCAGTTTCAGTCAGTAACTGTCAGGGGTGAAAAACAATCCATTCAGCCAGTCAAACCTGAAGCTGCTGAGAACCGTCTGAGTCAGACAGCAGACAGCCAGGTAACACAGCAAGTAATGCTAGAAAAGAAATAAATATGTCTTGACATCCTGGGTTTTTTCTTTGGTTAATGACAGACTTTTGTCTCATATTCTCAAGCTTTAACTGGGGAATTCTCCACTTGAGTTGCATAAACCTATCGTTGTGACTGTAGGCTAATCCATGTCATAACTCAACCTAATATCTCTCATTAAGATTACCCTTATAAATTATGGAATTAAAAATATTATGTAACTGACATGCCAATACAACATGGATAAACATTAAAAGAAACTTCAGTGATGGGTAAAAATAGACGTTGAACTCTGTCTATCACATTTGCAGATAATGACTTGTTCTAGCGGATGTTTTATAAAGCGGGGAGGTAGAGAGAAGGTTATAGACTGAGAAAGAGGAGGAATGACAGTACCCAAAGGTTGTGTTCCAGATATTTAACCATGGTTGCTTCAGGGATCCAATAATTGGGACTCAAAGTCTGGCCACCCTATGGTCTCCACCAAATGGTCTTTCCCACAGAAAAACATTTTTGATTCGTCCGGTGTCAATGATTGACAGCTGAGTGTAGCTCCGCCCCAAAGGGGATAATTTCAACTGCTGTGCCCTATCAGTGTTGTATAACTGTATATTCCTCTCAGGTCTGGGCCATGAGAACAGCTGGATCGGGTTGAATGACCGCACCGTGGAGGAGGACTTCCAGTGGACCGACAGCACGGAGCTGGTGAGAGTTTCCCGTTTCCCTCAGCTGCTCTTGAATGAAAACTCATTTCCGTTAGCTGTTGAAGCTCCACTCTGTTCCTCAATCCCTTGTCCGTATCCTGTATCCATATAACTGAGCACAAAGCCCAGCTTAAGACTGTCTAAGCCACTTCAATGCTACATAAACATGTGCCATTGCGATACGGAACTCAGTCCTCAGCTTAGTGTAAAGTAAAGAGCAACGTGTATGGAGATAGTCCAATATAGAGTTATATAGGACGCTTTTTATGCAGTTTGTATGTCTGTAATATGATTGGTGGTTTAAACAATGAATATACTGTCTTGACTTCAACTTATTTTTCAAGCAATGTAAACTAGCAAAGAGTCGCTCATGGGTCATAGCATACCTTGCCCACTGAGAGCACAGTCAGAAATACAAACACTTGAATTATGAAACATAAACACATGATTATTCAAACATGAGACTGAGTGCGACATCATTGTTGAATTATAACCTTATTACAACATTCTGTACCTCTTTAGCTTTTGTTTCACGAGGGGAAATTCATTAGAATTCATAAGCTCTTTTAAATGTGTCCGCATCAATATAAAGCGCACTGTAATACAAACAACATAAACTTTGGTAGGCCATTAGCTTCACCAGATGCTGGAATCTCCTATTCTAAACTACTATGCATGTGCACAGTCCTAATGCCATAAAAATACCGCTTGTCTGTTAAGATTCTGCTCAAACACATTGGAGACAAGCCAATCCATGCATTCCTGCTGAGCTACACTAGCTAAAATACAAACAGGCCATACTTAGCATATTTGACTGTCCATTTCTTGTATTGCAGTCAATAAAAAAAAATGTTGTATCGCATGAGTTTTTTTTTTAGGTCATAAATATCCTAGTTTGCAGCACAAGTACCAGTGCTACAGCAGGAGGGTAACATGAAAAGCACGCAACAATGAATAAGTAATCTGCTTCTCAGCTGGTCACAGCATTAACTCAGCGATTGGCACAGAAAGGGAGAATAAAATCGGGTAATTTAATGCTTTCTGTGCTAAGTTTTTAGTTAGTCTTCTTATTTGTCTCTGTGGTACAATGAATGATCTTGAAAATTTGGCAGGAAAATGGCAGCGTAATTACATAAATGATGCTAATATGCTGTTCAACACCGTTCTTCATTCTTGGCAGGCCTTTGTCCAGATAGAAGAATAAAAATCAGTCTAGAAGGTTTGACAGCAGGGGCAGAAACAATAGCTGGGTGCAGGTGTCTTGGTTTTTATATTCTCTGGCTTAGCTTTTTGCATTGTGGCGCCCCCTGCAGGAGTTCGAGAACTGGCGGGAGAACCAGCCGGACAATTTTTTTGCGGGCGGCGAGGACTGTGTCGTGATGGTGGCCCATGAGGGTGGGAAGTGGAATGACGTGCCGTGCAACTACAACCTGCCCTACACCTGCAAGAAAGCCACAGGTAAGTACACCTGCTCTATACCTGCAAGAAAGTCACAGTTAACTACAACCTGCCCTATACCTGCAAGAAAGCCACAGGTAACTACACCTGCTCTATACCTGCAAGAAAGCCACAGCTCTATACCTGTAAGAAAGCTAACTAATCTGCTCTACACCTGCAAGAAAGTCACTTTAACTACAACCTGCCCTATACCTGCAAGAAAGCCACAGGTAACTACACCTGCTCTACACTTGCAAGAGAGCCACAGGTAACTACACCTGCTCTACACCTGCAAGAAAGCCACAGTTAACTACAACCTACCCTACACCTGTAAGAAAGCCACAGGTAACCACACCTGCCCTACAAGAAAGCTATAGGTGTGTGTGTGTGTGTGTGTGTGTGTGTGTGTGTGTGGTGTGTGTGTGTGTGTGTGTGTGTGTGGGTGGGTGTGTGTGTTTGTGGGAAAGAGGAGAGAATGAGAAAAGGAGAAATTAACCAAGCTCATACCAACCCCTCGGTGTGCCCTATCCTTTTAATATTCCAGGGCTGGTATAGCAGTGTGGAGCACACAGTCAGAAACCAAACCAAGTCGTCAGAAGGTTGCAGGTTTGAACCCCATGTGGAACCTCCACTTTCCTGCCCTTAAAACGAAAGTGCATTAGCATTCCATAAAGCGAGAAGTAAAATACTGCGTAATAAAACAGTCTCTCTGTAAGCTGTTCCCCTCAGGATTCTCCGGTCCTCAGCAAGTTTAAACAGCGATGACACTGACTAACGGTGCTCAGTATGCCACAGCGGAGAAATGCACAGGACTCTCTGTCGTATGCCTACTGTGGCTCGCTGCAGTTCCAGGAGGACGGGCTCATAACTGACCTGTAACCACGCAGTGGTGCGCTGTGTCTTTCAGATTTGCATTCAGAGTAGCATTCATTCCGCTCACACTTTGCCAGCTGTTCTGTGTGGAGGTCCTTTGTGTCGTCCTGTAAGGAAACGGGTACGGCGACCGAGAAATGGGCGGGGAAAACACCTTTCTCTGTGGCCTTATTTAGACCAGGATCTGCATTTATAAAGCAACCTCAGAGCAGGAATAATTATACCAGGATCAGTTTTGCTTTTTAGGTCATAATGGATCATATCAATATGGAGCTGATCTCAGATCAGCACTCCTACTCTGAGACACTTTGTAAATACAGGTGCAGCTCTGTTCCATCGTCTGCATATAAGATGGAGAGAGTGTTGAAGTAGCGTACGTACCTTCCATCTACACTTCCCCTACACTTCCTCAGACACAGGTGTTTCAGGTGTTAGCAAAGTTGCGGCATCGGCAGTCTGGGTCACCGTGACGATTCAGGGCTTCTGTGACCTGACAACTAACCACACATTCAAATCCTGTTGCCTTGTGAAGAAAAGGATGGGAAACCATATTAATATGTGTATGTCAAAATATTAGCTATATGAGGGATATAAAACAGTGGCTTCTCTGTAATAATAATGTATGGGGTTATGCTAAGTGTACTGAGCTGAAGGTGTAAAAACCTTGACTTAAGACTGCAGAAGGATAGTTTCAACCATGCACTAAACCAGCTGATTTCACTATAATTAACTTCCTTCTCTGGCTGAAGAGTTGTGCTAATTAGAGTTAGCTGGAACAGAATATTGCAGGTTTCTGCTTTCTAAAGCAGATTTTTCCCACCAGTTCAGGTGACTCAGAGGGTTGTCCAAGCTTGGCCATACTGCCGCACAAGAGGTGTGGGTTGCAGTCGAAAGGGGTACCACTCTCATTCACCATCTAATCCCGTGAGAGCGCCCCCCACTGGCCAATTAGTAGCTCGCGGTTTGTCTGTATCCATCATGAATGTAGACTGCTCCTCCAATGCAGTTACCGCATAGCCCAGCTGGCAGACCGCAGAGTGAAAACAAGCAGCAGTGTCTGGCGGTATTCTCGTTTCCAGGGAGACCACACGCTTGATTGCTGTCTCGTCATTTTATAGTACAGTTATGCAACATGCCTGCAAACATGTTCACACATCCCAAACTGGAAGGAGAGAAAAATTAGAGAATCAAATTCGCAATTGATGCAGGGGTATAAAAATAGCAGGGAGGGAATACACACACCTGTTGTGTACTGAGAATCCATTGTACTCTGTCTAATCCCCCTGCATTGGTGTGGAAAGTTCTATTTTCATATAAGCCACCATTGATTATTCAGCTCAACTCAGCTACAGCCCCCTCTCTCGCTCTCTCTCTCACACACACACACACACACAAGCGCTCATACACGCACGCTCACACACACACGTTTGGAGTCGACTGAATATCTCAGCGCCAGCTGGCCCAGCTGTTTTGGGCCCGCGCACATGTTTGGAGTCTGGAATAAGGAATGAGTCGATTGACTTTAGTGTGCAGCTGAAGACAAACACTGCACTGTGTGTGTGTGTGTGTGTGTGTGTGTGTGTGTGTGTTCAGCCACATCGTATTGTCCTCTGTGAGCTAAAATCATTGCTCAACTACACTGCTTAATGAGAAATCTGTGTTTTCCCCTCCATGTTCTGAGTGAAGAGGGCTGTAGTAGACTCAGACAGGCTTACGGTCTGTCGTGGGGGTACATTGAGGCTCATTCAAGCATCTGCTAGTCTTCCCCTGCTATACCACTTTCCTGCAGCTAATGAACATGAACCACACATGTAATATTTAAACAAGGTTTTACAGTACCAGTGAAGTGTTATGGTTCCATTCCCACTTAAGACATTGCTGTTGTACCCCTGAGGGCTTAACCCAGTTTGTTTCATATCCAGCCGTGTAAATGGCTGGTGCACAGAATTGCAAACTGTGTGTGTAGCTCTGTGGATAAGAGTGCCTGCTAATTGAAACGTTGCTTCGCATGTAGCATCTGCCATTAGCCCAGACGACGTCAACTCATCAGGCAAGCATGTTTGATTGAGTCTGTTAGCGGAGGACGCGCTAAAGAGAAGCTAAAGTTTGGTGACTGGACTACGCTCGGTGTCCCCTTTGGTTGGAATGTTTGATTCGTTTGATCAGAAACGCTGTGTGAAGCTGCGCGATGGGGTTAATGACGCTGGCCATTCCTCCCAGACAGAGGAAAGCTTGAAGAATGGTTCAGATGTAGACCGGTTGGGGGAAGGGTGGTATTCAAGTTTTGACGGTACCTCCCCGAGCTCCGAGAATTGCCATTCATTACCGTTTGCCGCAGTGTCTGTGGACTCATGCGGTTCACAGGAACGCACAGGCACCGACCCTGCTGCTCCAGTCGAGACAGTCACACGCACATAACTACTTTCAACAGCTGCGCCATCTAGGGGATAGGAGAGGAACTGCAGGATAGGGGACAATCACTAAGGTAAAGCCACCGGTCATTAGAGACCGTAGAAGATTTTTTTACATTCTGCCGGACGTCCGAGGCCTGGATAACCATAAGCCTCATGTCTTGTCCTGGAGAAAAGAAAGTAAAAAGCACAGAACATGTCCAACGCACTATGGAATCATCCAATCATGTATCACCTTATTAACATGTCCTGTGCAAATGAAAACTACTTAGCTGTCACAGCAATGCTTAAATAACATTTTTAAAAATTTTACATGTCTAGACATGAGGTAGGTGGTTAATTCTGTGCTGTTGTCTTGAAATGGAGGGAATGATTCTTGCTCAATAAACCATGCTACTCCATGTCTCATAGACAAAGCACTTCCTTTACTAGCTGCAGATACGCTGATTGGTGGAATGTTGATAGTGCAACAATATACTCGATTCTACAACCTTTGTACTATTAACACTGTTACTGCAGTATCTATAGTTACTGTTGCTCTGGCAATGTGTTGTCTGCAATCATGCCATGTCGCTCTGTAAGTGGCTCTAGATAAGAGTGCCTGTTGAACGTAATGAAAAATTGAAGATAAAACCAGAAGAATATGATTCCAGTGTGAAATCAGGTCACATCGTATACAGGTACAGATAACTAGAGAAAGAAAATGCCATGTTTCAAGGGGACAATTCCAATACCTCATGTGGTCCAGCTGAGGAAATGGGAAAGTGTACTGGAATAGGAATTCTGATTGATAGTAACCATGTAATTCCATCCCTCCCTGTGTGATAGTGCTGTGTGGACCACCCCCATCCGTGGACAACGCCTTCCTGATTGGACGGAAGCAGGCGCGGTACGACGTTCACTCCGTGGTCCGCTACCAGTGCGCGGAAGGGTTCCACCAGAGGCACGCCGCCACTGCCAAGTGCCGTGCCAACGGACGGTGGGACACGCCCAAGATGGTCTGCACAAAGTGTGAGTGATGTAATCAATGCTCCTCCCTCTTCTTACGCTCGGACGTCGACTGCGGCACAGCTTCCGCGGTGGAAAACGGTCACCTGTGGTCATAGATAGTCACAAAACAACAGGAAATAGTCACAAACACACCGCAGTTGCCGGCCTTTCATTGACATTTACTTGTTCCGCTGGAAAGCTCCATCACCAGTTCTGTACATGTTTATTATTTTGTCATAGAAAGAACTGCAATTTGCATTTACAAGTGGTCTGTTTTAATAAAGGTGCAGTGTATAATGTAAGTGTAGTATCTAAAGTCTATCCCCCCCCCCCCACTCCGCAGCTCGGAGACCCCACCGTTACCGGCGTCACCACCACCGGGCCCGGCGGGAACGCAGGAAGCACAAGAGACACGGGCCGGGAGGTCATCAGGGCGGGGCAGAGGGCCACGCCCACCTCTGAGGTCGACAGCCAACAGTGTTCCCCATCCTCTCTGTGGCCCCTCCCCCACACACCCACCCCACATCGCTGTCCCACCACACCCCCCACCCCCTAACTCCAACCCAAGTCTCAGTCATCTGGGTTGGAATTCTACCCAATTTTGAGGCCTGGGGGGGACACCACTAGGCCTCACACTGACTATTTATTTATTTATTTATTTATTTATTAACAGTATTTATCCTCTCCCCTCTTCTTTCTCTCCATGTGTTTCATTTTTTTCTTTCTTAAAATTTTGTGGGGTCTGTCTCATTAGCTTTAATTAGGATTCATCTTTTTCATTCGTTTTTAAAAAAACAAGCTGTTTTTCTTTGCCATTGTGACTTTGGTTTGGAAACTAACCACTGTAAATATCTTCAGTAAAAAAATTGCTAAAAAAAAATTCACAATAAGCACCAATTAGAAAACAAGAGCAATTTTTGAATTGAAAACAAACTTTGAAATTTTGTCTCTTTTTTTTTGGTTTCATAAACCATTTGTGGATTCCATGACTGTGGTTTGGACTACAGGTTTAAAACGACCCAATTTATTAGCATACATTTTTTTAACGACTTGCCAAATATCTCGGTCAACCACGTTATCGTGAGGTTATTCAGATTTGGATGCTCTTTTTGTGCCCTTCATGGGAATTGTAGTCTTGTGGGGTGAAATTCTTCTATGTCTTGGTTGAAACTCATCGTTTTGGTTGATTGTTGACCAATGGAAAAGCAGAGCCCCCTGCGGCCTCCACAACCCTGATTGGTTTGTTTGGAGGCCAGTACCCTCTTGTACAGTCTGTAACATTTGTACCGCTGTCGCCATTTTAAACTATAAGATGATTTTCCACAGCTGCGACAAATAGTGGCTTGATATCATGAAGCAGAAGAACAAGCTGCGGCAAAGAAATGCAGCATAAAGGAATATCATATCTTGCAGGGTCCTTTTCTTTTTCACTCTATTGTTTCTCTCTTTCTCCACTCTTCGTTCTTCCCCTTTCCTTACTTCACCCTCTGTCCTTATTTCTCTCAATGTCTCCTTTACTGTTCCCTCGCTCTCTCCCGCCAGCTCTTCCTCATCCTCTTTCCTTCCTGCCCTCCGTCCTTTTTCATCTCGCCCCCTTTCTCTGTCTCTCTAACTTCCTGCCTCTTCTCGCTCTCTCTTTCTCTCTTCCTGCTCCCCGATATTGACAATCTGTTCTCCTTCGGTCCCGATTGACGCTCCTGCCCACTGAAGATAAAAGTCTGCTGTCAGTTCCCTCGTCTGCCTGCTGCCCTGGGTTTGTTTTCAAATATATAGTTCTTTATTATGTATTCTTAAATCCTATTTTAGTTACTGACAAAGATGAAAAAATGACAGATAAAAAAAAAAAACAGCACTAACAAATACAACACTAACACTGAAGCAGCTTTCAGGGAGTGAATCAACAGTCGCTCCCCAAAAAATCAACACGACAATAACAAACTGAAGCAAGAACAAGAGTCTTTTCTTCTTGCTGTGATGTAAATACTCCGTGGGATTTTAAATTCTTTGAAATCTGGTTGTGTTTGTTCCGTAGACTCCCTGGACCATATTCACAGAGTACTTCCCTTTTCCTCCATCCCCCAGCCCCCACCCACCCCCACACACACACACACACACACACACACACACACACGGTCTCCCAAGACTGACAGAAAGATCTTAATGCTATATTTTCAAAAGGAAACATTAAAAATGCCTGTTGGGGATTTGGAATAGACATATTTCAGTTTTCTGACAGATTTCACTTCACAACGTCTCTCCTTTGCGCTGAAAATTATGAACGAGTGTGTGTATGTGTGTGTGCTGGGATGTGTACTGTGAATCTGGTCTGTATTAAGTATTAATATTTATTGGTGTTATTATGAATTCAATTCCTGTTATTGTTATTGTATTATATTCTTTATAAGGATGAAAAGAATAAACTATCATCAAACATTTAAAAAATGTAAAAAAACAAGAAAAAAATTTATTTGATCTTGTATGACTGTGTCTTGATTTTGTTGTAGCCAGACCATTTTGTCTGTGTTGTATAAAAAGAAAAACTTTTCACAAATAACACATAGATTCACCATATATTCACCTCCACTGTCTTGTTCTCTTGTCAACCCAGGCTGTGTAGACAGGAAGTGATGTCAGCAGAGAATACAGATGGATAGGGATGACTGGTCTCTTAACCTGTATTTGGTGAGTTAGCCATCTCTGTGTTAGCTAAAGCACAGCACCTGCAGACTGACACCTGGAGACTGATACCTGGAGACTGACACCTGCAGACACTGGTGTATATCATGCCTCTGACATAGTGCCATGTGCCATTAGACTGGATCTCCTTCCTTTCTGACCATGTGACATCTTTGATCCAATGAGAACCTTGATCCACACTTGCCTCCATCCAAGAATGGGTCAGACTCTTTCATTGTAAAAAGAATAGTTACCACTGGCCAGATATACAGTCTCCTCCAAACTTGTTTATATCCTTGCAAATAATAATGTAATTTGTTGTAGATTGATAAATTTCTTGTTTTAAAATTCATTTATTGTTGTAGATTTGTTGTAGAAAGTATAGATGAACGAAAAACTAATAATGTTGTGCAGGGTATGTCTTGAAATTAAGAATTTCATATTTGTTTATTCAAACGTATTTAAAATATGTGCACCTGTCAAAAAATCTATAAAAATTACGCTCATATCTCCTGTGATGGACAGTGGCAGGGCAATGGTCCTAAACTGAGGATTCCCGAAAGCAGACTGCACACAAGTAAGTGGAATTTGACAAAACACTACACTGTATACTTAATGCTTTTGCAACAAGGGGTGCCAATAAATTACATTCATCTTTATAAATATAAAATATATTTGGAAATTCAACTTTTTTTTGTAAAGAGATGCTTTTCAAATGAGCAATGAATATGATTTTCTAATCGTTCAGTGCATACAATTAAGCACGTTGCTAGTTTTCTGTTAATCTTGCGCAGCCAATTATCTCATCTTCAGCAAGGATGCCAGTAATTTCAGAGGTGACATTCTAATATGTTACCACTTAGTGAAGTGTTACGTTGAAAGTGTTCGCCCATGTCTGTGTGCATGGACGCGATGGTACGAGTCGTTGTGCGCACTTGTGAGTACTCCTTCAGCCGATCGTTTATTTTAATAAAGCCTTCATGGTGATAAATTTTATTAGCGTCGCTCTCCTCGTACCCTAGAGGATAGTTCACCCGCAGCCCCCTCTTAAGTTGTACATGCTGAAGCAGAAACACAGCCGTTGGGTCTTTTGATGTGATTTATACACGTCTGGGCACGGAGTTTTATTTTCCCCGCAAGCTTCCTCTGGTTTGTGTTTTAATGTGACATTTTAATCTGCGTTCATTCAACATTCGCCGCGGTCTCCCGTTCGGTGCAGTCTGTGGTGGTGAAAGACCGTTATATCTGTACGTTAAAAAGATACCCCTTCTTTTCCGACGTTGTGGTTAAAATTGTTCATTTTTTCTTTACTTGGGAGTGTGTTTGAGGGTTTTCCCTACCGCCCACCCCAGCACATGGGTGTCCTGAATGCTAGCCAGGACGTCCCCTGCGGTGAACATTCGTCACACAGAGATAAGCCGTGAGCTCCGGTTTAGAGGTGGCATGAGAACAGTATCTCATAGGACCATGCTGGAGCAGGGAAAGGTTTGGCCAAGGAATCGTTTTGGCTTTGAGTTTTCCCTTTTCTTATCCTTGCTCCTTTTGTCTTCCGCTTCATGTTTGAGATACAGATGGGCTCTTGCTCTTTTCTCTCTCCTCTCTCGATTCCATATCTGCCAATGCTAAAGGATACGCCTTTTATATCATGTGATTTATATTTTCATTTAGCAGACACCCTTATCCAGAGTGTCTATACTTACTATCCGTTTATGCAGTTGGGTATTTTACTGTCACAATTTGGGTTAAGTACCTCACTCAAAGATACAACAACAGTGCCCTACCTGGGAAATGACCTTGTAAACTTGGTGTTACAAGACCAGAACTCCAACCATTTCACTACACTTCTGCTCCAATCGATGTGAACCGGGCCAGGCTTCATTCTGGCAGCTTAGCTTGTCTTTTTCTCTCTCTCTTAATTTTAATGTTTTAAGTTCAAGGGTTCTTTATTAGCATGACCTGTACAGTGTGTGTGAGTGTGTGTGTGCGTGCATATGTTTGTGTGTGTATGTGTGTGCGTCTGCATGCATGTGATCGTGTGTATATGCATAATTATGAAGATCACCAGAATAAACACTTTTATCAAAACCAAGACCTTTTAGTGGCACGTTGTTACTTACAAACCAGCTGAAGGAGCTGTGTGTCCATCACTCTGTAAAATGGGTATATATCAGTAGTTGTCTTTATTTCATTTTTTTTCAAAGGAGGTCTAACGTTTTCTGTCAGGACCAGGAGTGAGGACCAATGATGTAAATGAAAAATAATATTGGGTTACAGCCCTATCTCACTACATGACCCTGACTACAAGGAATTCTGCTCTTTCATTGACAGTTTTCACAGAGCATTCATTTTCTGAATTCATTGATTTTATGTCATATACTTTACCCCCTATACAACTTTGAAGCATTTTATATTTTAATCCTGGGTCAAATTCTATTTAAAATCAATAAAGCATGCAAATATCTGGCCTTATTTATTTGGTGAACATGTTTATATATGAGGATTTAAATATGATCAGTTGTGCGGTGGTTTGGCAGGCAGCCAATTTGACTCTTACTCAAGTTATTATGCTCGTTAAGGAAGTTTATAATTCCTGCATTAAGGATGCTTCCCTGGAATTACTGCTTACACAGATGCCCCTGTAATTACTCGGTCCAATGTATTTCTACTCTCATAAATCTGTGATATAAGCCTTCAGTTCCATTTGTCAGGGAGGCTTTAATATGGCCGCTTACATTCATTGGTCGCTGATTTTCAGAATCTCATTACTGGAGTTTGTTAAAACAAAAGTTCTGGACAAATATTTTTAGACGACCCCTAACACAGTTACCTTTGCCTGCTGAACCGGTTTTTCATACGTGCGTAAAAACGCCACATACCTCATCTCTCTTTGCGATCGCTGCTAATGGCATCCCCTCTCCATCTCCACTTCTGCCCCTGTTACCCTTTCTTTTCCTTCTCAAGTCATTCTTTTGGTGGTCCAGCAGGGGGATCCTCCTACCACCGGGGTAGTTTTGTATAGGTCTGCCCCAAGGACTTCAAACCCGAGATCAAATACCAACATTCATTTCCATATTACGAACAACCGAATAATAAATTCTGTATAAACAGTCATGTTGTATGAAAAATTAATTCCGTCAAATTTATATTAGAAACCAAATGACCTTTCTTGGTTTTAAAATGATAATATGCTCAGTCAATTCCTGCATTTTTATTTTTGTGTCAGTTGTGTTTTGGTTGTCTTTGAATTATCGCTCCAGTAATGTGAGATTTTCTTTGTTTTCATTTTGTGTTTGGTACTTGTTTACAAGTTTTTGAAATATAGTTCCCAAATTGAACCATTTTTCATGCAAATTTTTTGTGCTGAGCTGAAATTATTGCTCATTTGCCAGAATTTGCCTTGATCAATTGACCTTTTCGTAGATTTTTTTAATGTGATTCTCCTTTTACTGGTTTCCCTGAGTGCTTTTGTATTGTTTGAGTGTCTCACAGTACTTACAGCATAAATATGGGTTTTGAGGCTGATGGTGTTTTTGATTAGACAGTTCCTGTGTTTTTCTTTTTCAAAATTAAGTTACATTCATCATCAAGCCATTTATCTTTAGATTTGTTTTTTTGGATTACATTTCACATTTAATTTCGTGTTTGACATTTTGTCTCGCTTTTTCAAACGCATCTTGAAAAGGGTGAACAGAGAGGTTTAGATCTGTCTTATTAGATTTGTATTTTTGGGTTGGCTTGGAAATTAGGCTTATCTGCATGTCTGTTTTAGGTTGTACAGCTTACTGGACTGTGCGCACATACATTAAACACTGTCAGGCCCATTACAAAGGAGACACTCCAATGCTAGGACAACACAACTTCCATATGAAATTGTCCTGAAAACCACAGTATAACTCAAATCTAGTCAGAAGGACAGATTTGACATCAAATATCATCAAATATGCTATCAAGTATTTTTTTTGTGATCAGATTTCATCTGTGTTATCACACCTCTTGTAGTGGCACCTATTTGCAAATCTTCATGACTGAACTCACATATGGAGTAGTTACATTCACACCACAGACGACTCCCAACAGCAGTCCCACATACATCATGGTTTGAAAGGTTCTTCTGTACAACTTTAGCGAATCCTCGTTATAGTGGACCCCGTTAAAACGGATTTCGGTTATAACAGACTATTTCTGCAGTAGCAACATGTGTGGTCTATTCTGGTTAATATTGGTTCAAATTCCCCTTTTTCTTTCCCTTACACTTTTCTGTCATCTTCTTTTTCTCTCTTTACTCCCCTTTCTCTCCCTCTTATCTCCTTTCACTGCTCTCTCTTTCCCTTACTTACTCTGTATTTTTTCTTTACCACTTTCTCTCTTCCCTCTTTCTTTTAATATTCGTTGTTATTGGTAGCTATTACAGCGGTGCCACATCGTATCACAAAGGATTCTTTGGAAACTTAATTAAACGGACACAGTCCGAGGATTGTTATAGACTAAACTCTGAGTATATATGGCTTGGTACCACAGCCCAGGTGGGACTACCTTTTTTTATTATCAGCCCGTTATATCGTACTATCGGTTGTATCGTACTCCCTTTCCCCTCAATTAGTCCGGTTAAACGAGGGTTCAATGTGTTTGATTATGGTCTGACAGGGAGAGTTATTTTACTATTTATGGAGGAAAGGTCCTCAGAAGTAAAGTAACCTACAACACTATTCCCAGGAGCTGAGTGGTGAGTGAACCTTCCACTCAAGGAATCCCCTGTGATTCCAACATAAATTATATGCTGTTCTAAAGTTTGACAGAGAAACACTAACTGTCCACTGTTTTTATCACTTAAATTATCATTGACTGTTTATGGTTTTTGTGAATGGATATTTTTGTTTTCGTTTGTATTTGTGGTGAGGAAGTCAGGGTGACATCCTGAACTGGGGTTCAGGTCTCCAGACAGCAGCACATCTCCCTGGGCCCGGAAGTGACAGATCTCTGTGTGAAGATCATTAAAAATTCTTTCCTTGAATTTTTAGGGGGAATCTGATAGAGGAATATTAATCGCACAGGGGCGAATATCCTTTTTTGGTGCATTAGTTTCGTTGCTAATTGTTCAACTACTCCCCCAGAGTCTATGCCACAATGTGTGTATTAGTGTATTTGTGTGTAACAGAAACAACAAGAATAACAATTTACAGTATGCATTCATTGTAAATTAACATTAAGTATTATTTTACAAACCTTCAAGACCATTAATGTATTATATACAGTACATATGCATACACATACAGTATACACATAACCAATTATATATACTGGACATATCAATATGTACATGTACATATGAAAGGTAGGAGGTGGTGGATCTCATCCTTGTCTGAGCCAGCAGGGTTTTGGAAGTCTGCAGCAGAGGTGAATCCGGGCTGTAGGTGTTGGACTGTGGCACTGACTGCTAGGCTGTGTGTGTGTGGGGGGGTTAGGGAGAGCAGTGTCGGCACTGGACAGTCTTCCATTCCCCTCTTACTGTGTGGGGCCTGGCCCCCATGGGTACATCACTGCCCTGTGTACCCCTGGCTGGGTTTGGATAAGAAGGACTGGCTAGTTGACTGGGGAATCCAGGTAGCGTCTTTCAGCTACTTGGTGGATATTTTGGCACCTCGCAATTACAGGTGCGTGTGGGGACACAGGTGTTGCGCCTGCGGAAAAGCGAGGGGGACGAGGTGCACATTTTCCAGCCGTGAGCGGCCTGCTGGTCAGCTGACCACAGATACTGTTTCTGATTGGCTGGGGCACATCGGTGGGCGGAGATAATCATTTCTCTCTCGCTCTCTATGTCTCTCTGTCCCTCTCCACCTTAAAGGGGGAGATAGTTCAGTGTCACGTGACTAACATGGACCCGACATCAATTTGCTCACGGAACCCCCGTCTTCATACGCTTGAGCTGCCTGGGTTTGAATAATGAGAGCAGGCCCAGCGCTCCTGTACTCATGGAGAGCATACAACAGCCACCATCTGCCACAGAGCAGCAGGCCTCCAATCCAGAGCAAATGAGGCCTACACAAGCCCCAGCTTAGTCCGACTGCCTGCACGCCCGCAGCATGGCCGTGCCTCAATCGCCAGGATGAAGCCTTCTACCTTGGCTGCTCCTCACAGGGATCAAACAGAGAAAGCGACCATGTCTGGAAACAAGCATGACGCGACCAGAGCTAGCCTACCCAATTACACAGGCCTTAGAACAAAGACCAGTGCTAATGACCAAGCGCAAAGGCAAATAGCTGTGGCTATATCAGCATAGGCCAAGCGCACGAAAACATTTTGAGTTTAATCTTCATCAGCCACCGCCGATCCTCGTGCCAAACGGGGAACGCAAGAAGAAAAATCATGGAAAAATCATGATCGTGAGGGCCCCCGTCTCATTAACGAGGCTCAGGCGAGCCGCGTTCAGTCAGTCTCTATCTGTTTCAGTCCTGACTCCATTCCTCAGACTTCCTGACATACAGCTTGCCTCACAGGGCTGCTGCTCCAATCCCATCCACCGCTGATAAATGAGGTGAGAGCTAAATCTTTTTTCAGCCATTTGTTCTGTATCTGCCCAATTCAGGGTCAGACAGGCAGGACTAGGGAACTATGAGTGAGAGGGGGATGGGGGGTCTGTTCCTAAAATAGTCCTGTGTCTCCAAACCGATGACTTTTCAGGAGACAAGAAAAACCGTTTTAATGTTTACAGCACACAAAGACCAATTTTGGTCACATGGTGTTTTGAACTAATTTTACACAACCGTTTATAAATGAAAATACTCAAGCAATGATTCAAGCTTTCGATTTATGTATCAAACTGAAAAATGACAAAAGTGGAAGTGCGAGATTTCATCACAGCACTGACAGTATGCATGTTTAAAACCCATTTTTTATGGCTATTTCAAATGACTTGTTATGACTTTGACTGATTGTGCGGCTCGCACATCATTATATATTTGCCTGCATCAGATAAATTTCAGCAACTTAAGGCGCAGTTTATGAGTTCAGTAAAAATTTCAATTTAGTTTCAAGTATATTGCATTGGGAAAGCAGAGTGTGGTTCTATATAATCCAGTGGCTGGAAGGTACATCACTCCACAAAAACTACAGTAACCAGCGATATGTCAAGACCCCTATCAGTTTATAATGGAGGGAGAGTGAGGCTTCATCACCCCCAAAATGGGTGGAGCTAGCACTGCAATATCAATGACTCACCTATCTGAACCAATCACAGTGTTGTTCTACGGAAAGCAAAGATGTTACATTGGTTGACCTGAGTGTCAATCGGCAGCTGGGCTCAGGTTGGCTGTGGTGAACTTCTCATCATTCTTTAATAACCAGGACCAAGAGATGATTCTAGAATAACGCACAAACACAAGCTTCAGTGGAATATTTCCTTTTCCGTTAAATCTGCCGCCTCCTTCCACTTCCTGTCCAGCACCTTTCAATTCAATTTTATTTGTATCGCACTTTTTACAACACAAATAGCTACAAATCAGCTTTACATTGATCCCAGACATTAGAGCCCCGGGAGAAAACCCAGGGCAACAGCGGCAAGGAGAAACTCAATGACAAACAGGAAGAAACCTTGAGCAAAACCCAACTCAGAGGGGTAGCCCATCTTCCAGGCCAAAACTGGGCCGACGAGGATTTAAACAAGAGAGAATAACGTATAATATATAAAGAATAATTAATCATATCAATAATAATTACTTGGGAACTTTGCATCCGCAAAAAAAGATAATAAAAAGTGAAATGAAAAAATGAAAATCTCAGCTTTATTTTGTGACATATCAATGATGTTGATCCGTAATTTCTGCTCATATAAATTGCCATGTCTCTCTTTTTCAGAAGAACGGTTGGCACACATGAGTGGATCAAAATGACTGATATCTCATTTAAAAAAGGAGAGGAGATAGTGTAGTCAATGGCTTTCCTATTTATATAATTAACTCACTGTTAGTATGTTGCTCTCTTCCTGAGATCAGTGGGTACTTTATCATTATGAGAGAAGATGCTATGTGATGCTAACCATGGACCAATTGATACCAGAACATGTCACTGATTGGCTAAAGTGTTCATTCATGGACCTGTGGATTGGATCGTTTCGATTGGTTGATAGGGTTGATTCTCTTTACAAGTGAACGAACGTTGAATCCTCTTACTGTAGTTTATATTACGGACTTGAATGCTTCCACAATGCAGAGGAAGCCTAAAACCAAAACATTTGCTAAGGTTCGGTTTTAATAAAATCGTGAAACTCAGTGCACTTAACCCGCCTACTTTTCCACATACTTAACCTGAATTGGTCCTGTGAATTATCCAGCTGTCATAATGGATAGTGAACTCACATGGTGCACTATTGAATCTGGGCTGTGCTAAGGCTAGCAGGCCAAAAGGCGTGCTAGCCCGTATAACAGACTGTAGCTTTATATAGTGAGAAAGCGATCATAGTCAGCTGGACTAGACAGGACAGGGTAAAGCCGTGAGTATAAACACTGGATTACCCATTCGCGAGGACTACAATATTATGCAGAGTGAGTGAGATTCTCTTTTGAACAGAAATCGATCAGATCTTCTCCAGCTTTGTGCTTTGCTCACAAAAAAACAAGCCATATTAAAAAAAAATAATCGATTAGCGATGGCATGGCGGTATGGAAACATTCTGATGAAAATTCAAATGTGTGAAAAATCATTTTACATGACACTGCTGCCATACACAGTGTTTGCTCATACATATTTATGACTGTACATTTAACTTTTGTTCAGGAGGTTGCCTTGCTGGATCAAATTGCTTACTTAGTTTTTTCATGCTGTCACACCTCCATACTCATCTGTAAATATTTATCATTAGCACTGTTCCGTTTCAACACATCTTGTAAGTTCACCAGCAGACTTCAGCTTCCAGTTCTACAACTGGGATACCATTGTATGTTGACTTGTAAGCTAACATTTCTATTGTGTATACTCCACCATAATTGGTGGAACACCTGGGTCTCCCTGTGACTCTGACCAATCATGTGCCCACAGTCTACCTGCAAAAGCTAATGTTAAAAGTCCTCCTCTGACTTACTGTGTGTGGAAGCAAAATGGCGAACCTTTGTGAAACAAGCAACCAATGACATCATGTTTTTCAGATATGAGTGTATGCTCTCTATGCTCTCTTGAATTTCCACAGAGGGTTACAGCAATGAGTCAGGGTTCCTCTGACTGAAGCTATAATTGTATTTATAATATGCTTTTCTCAATTCCAGACATCCTTAATAACATGCCTGGATAGCCGTGCTAACTTTCCTGGCTCTTGCTTCCGGCAAACTGATTGGTGCTGACAGGTTAGTAGAGGTGGATTTGGTTGGCTAATACATGGGCGTAAATCACAGGGGGGATGGGGGTTGTAACCCTGCCCCCAATAATCAAAACCGGCCAATACAGCCCCCCCAAATAATCCTATCACCCTGATGAAATAAAAATATTCAACCCCCCAATGTTCAACCCAAAGTTACGCCCTTGGGCTAATGTGTATTATAATTTAATTCATCCATGTTATTGTCATACATGTTACGTAAGAAGTAGCAATTGAGGTTCAGAAATGGCACATGAGAACAGACTCTCAGAACCCCTCTGGACACCTTGAGCAGAACCACATACAACAAGGACACTGGGTCAGCATTCTCCAAGTGCTTCTGCTTCCTGTCAGAGAGAGAAACTGGGTCACAACTGTCAGAAAACTTGAAAATAGATATCAAACCAACTCTCACATTAGCATCTAGGAGAAGTAAAATGACATGTGAGTCTGTATAGATATATCCACTTTCAAAAATGTGTCATTTTGAGCTTGGGAAATCACGCAGTGAATAAATATCTAACTATAGAACCATACTCAGAGTAATTTTGATGTTTTATCGTTGAAGAAGTATGTAGCAAATGAAACATAACGTCGGAGGAAGCTGGGATGAAGAACTTATGTGTTTAATGGTCACTTGAAACAGTGTTGAACTAAACTATGAGGGACAAAACACACACACGTGCTGACAGATTCTTTCACACGAAATGAAAACGACTTTCTTGTGCATGACTTGCTGTTTGTCTCAGAGCTGCCTTTTTGAGGGAATCTAGACACATATTTTCTCATAAGGTGGTTCCCTTCATCTATCGCGCTGCGGTTTCGAATCTGTCATCCGCCATTACGTCAACGGTGACCTTTTACAGTTTGAGCGTCCGCTTTAATAACACACTTGGGCCGTGCAATAACTGATATTCTTGGTTATTGAATATGGTAAGCTGGGAGCGTAGAGTTAGCGCCCAATACATTATATGTAGGGGAGATCAGGGATGATTGAAACGTGGGGAAGTTGATGGGAAAGAACACTTTCAGTTTCTCCAAACCAGAGTAAGCCCAAATCATGTAATCGTTAGTGTGCAGGCTTTTTACCTGAGCTCACATTGACAGTATTGGTACCTGATCTTGTGTTTTGTTTGGTTTTCGTGTGTTTCGGTTTTTCTGTTTCCCTGTTCATGTTCTTTTGTTTTCATTCCCCTTGTGTTTGCCCCGCCCTCCATGTCACCTGCCTAGTTGATTGCGCATTTGTTTCACCTGCCCTGTTGTTCACCTGTGTCTCGTTTGCTCATTAGTCTGTGTATTTAAACCCTGCTTTGTCTTTGTTTTGTTTGTTTCTGTTGAGTCACCGTTCAGTTACGCTGCAAGCCTTTTGTTCCTGTTCTGCTTACCTGATGTGCACTTTTCCTGTTTTTTTTTTTTTGGATTTCGTCTTTGTTCCGTTGCCGTGTCTGCCTGGTTTGAACCTTGCCTGTTTTTCAACTTTGTTTGTGGATTCTGTTTTTGCTCTGATTGCTGTGCTCCCCTGGTTTTGACCCTGTGCCTGTTGTTGGACCTTCCTTTTCTTTACAATAAATTTCGGTTTATTTTACTCCTGTCTGTGTTTGAGTTCATACTGAAGCCTGACACACATGTACTGTTACACGCCCCTGTGTGCGACTCTGCCAGTTTTACAGTCAAAAAGTGATTTTGAGGTAAAGTCATTTTTTTTTGACTTGTGATGTTTGTGGTTTTGCTGGAATTATAAAACTTATATTTAGTGAAACACCAGTCTTTCAGCTTATATTTAATGCATTTCATGAACATGAATTCCAAGTCTTCATGCTACAACACACTACTATAACATGGATGACAGGTTCAGGGATAGTACTAGGATTTTCGAACGTTTCACAACTATCCCCTAATTACGATTGAGGCTGTCTCTCGCGTTTTCTTGTATTTTTCAGCATGCTAAACAATGGAAGGGAAAACCTGACAAGGGTGCAAATAGTCTCTAAAATGCATCAGGTGAGGTTGTACAGGGCGGATCTGTTCAATCTTTGACAAAACAGCAGGGTGCACAAGAATAAAAACTAGTATTTTTACTATGGTATTTGTCATGTAAGTCTTTGCAGGCACTATAGAACGTTACAGAAGCAGGAGGAGGAGGGGCCAGTGAGTTGCTCAGAGCAGGCTACAGCAGTGCCAGTGATAACTGATAGCAGGAGGAGAGGCTAACTAATGAAGGTAACTGATCTCTAATGATGGATTGTCTCCTCATGAGATAGGCACATGATAGACAAAAGTAAATCAGTACAATGATGAAATTCGGTGTTGCTATTATTCCAAATGATCTTTTCTTAGGTCTGAAAACAAACATTGGTAAATTTAGAGGAGGACCGAAAAAGGAACATTGTGAAAATGCTCAAATGGAGGCACATACATATAAGTGAGTGCACAGGAACACAGCATTGCATGCTGGGATTATAAGGTATGTTCCTGAATAATGTTTTTTTGCAGCAATGACATTGTATGTGCTGAGTTTCTGCACTTTCAGCTACTTCTTACACTTAACCCCAGGTACTGGTACAACTATCCCTGGGTGTGGGGTAGAATGTAACATTTCACTTCTTGTATTTGAGATTCATGTTCACAATCTCTATTACCATTGGAGGTATGGGGATAATTTCATTTTGAGGTGTACAGATATTGGTACTTTGTATCAAAATTTGAAAGGCCTAACAAAAATAAGAGCAGAGTAGAGGATGCAAAAGTAAAAAAATTTACAATCATCCCCGGTCTCCCCTTCAATAATATAGAATATTCTTTCGAAGGATGCAGTCAAAACTAGTTTTTCTTTTTCGGTCATTGTTACCATTCTCATTCTTCCATTTGATTTTGTGTGCATTTTTCTTATCACCTGTAAATATATTTTAAAATGGTTATAGATGTCCTTCTGTTTTTGTGTTTGCTTTGTAAGTTAGAACTACAATGAAGGTTACGGTATGCTACGGGTATTCGTGGACGTGGTTTATATAAATTAAACATTGTTTCCCAGAGCAGATTACCAAGTTGGACCACAGTTAACTTTTGGTGGGTTTGGTGATTGATGAGCGTTAGTGGTGGTCAAATCTGGTACATTGTTGCTTTTGTAGCAACCAATCAACTATTGCTAATAAGTATCTATTAAACATTAGTCCATTATCGCCGCATTACTTTAAACCAAAAGAATCTCATAAACCAGTAGTCAATTTTCCTTAAGAGATGTTTTTCATCTCCAGACCTAAGTGTTCCATGCTGAGCTGTCTTACAAGAAGGTCAAGCTGGGTCTGGTAACATCCACTGCTGCTAGCACACTGCTGGGCACCAAATATTACCAAAATGTGACAATTAGTCAGCAGTCTGTAGTAATTAAAACTAGAGAACTAGAACTTTTCATATGCTGTTCGCTTAGGAACAACTTGTTGGGTCTTTAGGGTTTCTGACTAGCAAAACCTGTCACATACAATCAAAAAACCTTCAAATGTGTTTGCATTTGAATGGCACAGGGTAATTTAGTGACAGTGGTGTATTATAGGCTATGTCACTTTCCGCCAGTAGGGGGCCCCAAGCTATTACCTGCATTGCTTTGTAGCGAAACACAACCCAGGTCAATGGTTGTCAGCATGGGAATTCAGAACCACAGGTAGTATCTTTTCACGCTGCGACTGTAGGCAAGTGCAGGGAGATTCAGTCAAAACACAGCTGTCCCTTTTCTTGTTCTTGTTTCTTGTCCCTAACTTGCTGTTGAAGCGGTATAGTTGCCAGTTCACAACTTAAGTTGTGTAATGTTTTACCACAACCCGAATGTTCACTCATGAAGGATCAAAATGACATTTAAATTAGTAACTTAGAGCAAACTATGTTGCCTTAAACAAGTTATGCAAAAATGGACAGACATTTAAAATATATAATGTAAATTCAATACAATGATTCTACTCGGCCAAGTTGTAACAATTAACAATAGCCAACTAATTTGAGAGAACCCGGTAATAGCCTAATTCTCTAGTGTGTGTCGCTGTTAAGCTCGCCATCGTTATTTATGCAAAGGTGACGTTTACGCAACATGTCATTTATGTATTACAAATATCATCTATTTGAGCTAAACTCAGGAATGATTGTACAGAATACTGTCTATATGAACACCTTTCTACCAGTGTGGAGCATCGGGGAATTAGCTCAAATGGTAGAGCGCTCGCTTAGCATGCGAGAGGTAGCGGGATCGATGCCCGCATTCTCCAAAGTTTTTTTCGTCTTGTACATAGTTTGCATAGGCCTAGTTCTTATCCTCAGAAAATTGTTTACAATAATTTGACATGCGACATCTCTGTGTTCTCAACATCATCTATGTTCACATTTCTATTTTGACGAGTGATAATTAAAAAATGGCACTTATAATTGTCGACAAGTTTCTTTCTTGTTTTCATCAACCATATCTGCTTATATTTTTAAGCAAATTAGTGCAAGGCCATTGATGGTACATACATCAAAACGTTAAATAGAATATTTTAAGAGGCAGTAATATCAAGGTTATAATGCTTCTGAAGAGGCGATGTACACCAGTAAACGTTTGGGAAAAACAGCGCCTCCCTACGACTGAGAGCAGCAACAACATGCTTGCAGTTGCTCTACACTACAGCAATAGCCTAATTGTTTTGCGTCATTACACTTTAAAATTATATTTGCGTAATTTAAATTTCCAACGGAACCAGTTGCCAGTCAAGATATACCAATTCCTAAACAACTTAATTTTATTTATTTTTTTAGGTGTATGGAAAGTAGGGCTAAATTGTAGGACGTGAGACGGATTGAGTTGCGTTGCCATGTTATTCATAGAATAAAACTTAATTTTACAAATATAATAGACTTTCCAAGGACACTGGGAACTGAGAATTGCACTAGTACATAAACTTTGCAGCAGTTTCCAGATACATTTTACATGCAATTATTTTAATATGATAAACGCATGATACTTACATATTTAAAACGTTAAACTACTTTTTAATAAGGTGTGGTCACAATAGACGGATCTGATCTTTAATTTGATCATGCAAAATTTTGGAACCCCAACACTAGTATACTGGCAGGCAAAAAAAGAACTCCTTGCTGCCCTTGAATAACCTTTTCCCAGAAGATTATTTTTAAAATTACTTTATTTGACTATAATGTGTGATCAAAAACCCAGCTTCATTTGTCCCTCTTAGACATATTTACTAAGTTACGTTTTTAAATCTTTTAAAAGACCAATGATTTCACCTCGCTTCAGATTGCATCCTGTCTGCTCATTTTTGTGTTGAAAAACGTTTGCACTTTATTATTCTGTTGTGGAAGCGTATTAAGCTTGTATCGGTAAGCTTACTTGTGCCTTCATGTTTAAGATAAGGAACAAGACGTACTGCTTTGTGGCAGCAGATTTTTGTTCAGCGTGCTACGGCACCACAGCATGTTTTGGGTCAACGCCAAACACCAAGGTACCAGCGAAGGATTATCTCGCTTTGCTGTTGCAGCGTTATTGACAAGCGGCATTCAGGATTCTGTCTGAAATTTAAGTTCTCTCTTTCTGGGTCATGCTGCCGGCTGTTATGAGAAAAAAAAAAAAAAAACATTCCCAGACTCCTTTTTTGTTGTTTGCTTTTCTTGTCAGCACCCATGGATATTCTCTAATTTAGCAAACAGGCTACAACATAGTGTAAGACAACTCCTGGAAGTGTGAACATTCCCTTAGGTCAAATAAATTGCCTCATTAACTGCAGTTTCTAGAGTTTTTCTTTCATGACATATGCATCCAAAGGGTGAAATGTTACCATTTAAAAATGCGGCACAACAAAATGTACTAAACAAAGCCAGACTAGTGAAGCGTATTCTTTAACGATTACAGAAAACTCAAGTACACTGTCACAGGCCAACAGCAACAGTAAAACAACAAGACACAGAACAGAAATGCTCAGTAGTCGTTTCAGATGTTATTTTCTATGTATAGGGATTGTAACCGTGGCTTATTAATGTACAGGGCGACGACAGGAATTGAAGTCTGGTGGTTGCTTCAATGGATCAACGCCTGCCAATGGCATTCTTTTCCAAATAGCAGAGGAACATAAGAATAGGCGAGAGTATTGTTGACTTATGCTCTCCCTAGACGATAATAAAGAAAACATTTGCAAAAACCTGTTTGTGTTGAACTTCGGAAGAATATGTGACTTTTTAAAATGTATCAAGTAACTGACCGTAAATAGAACTGCGATGAAATTTAAAATTAAAACCTTTTTAATTTTGCTGTCAGTGTTATGCGCATTTCAGTTCCATATGGCCGTGTTCATATCTCGGAGGGCTGAGAGGTTTATTTTGTGTTTTTTTTTTTGGGACGTGTTTTGTGCGTGTGAGGAGATGAAAGAGAGGCACACGTAGTCTGGTATTCATTACTCATCTTTTTATATCACTGCAGTAGGCAGGGAGACCAAAGTTTACCAGGACACCCGTACAGAGAGCCTGGTGACGTCACCACCCAGGCAGAGATAAAACGCTGGAGGTCAACGCGCCTCTGCGGCTGTCTGGCCCAGATCGGTCCTGGGAAAGTGTCACCGAGGTCCGCTCCGTCTGCCTGAGAATACGATAACAACGAGCCTCAGGGTCACCGTTGCACCGGAGAAGTCCGCGACCCTATTTCTCCTCTTCAGAGGAAAGCAAACAGACTGATGGTTTCATAAAGACGCGATCCCCAAGATGCGCGCCTTAGCAGCCCGGCAGAGTAAACACCCACAACCCGAATTGCTCACAAATACACCGAGGACAGAACCAAGAAAAAAAGTATATGCCGCTTGGAGACTAAGCCGTCCCCTCACTGAGATTATTATTAGGGAATAATATCTCCCTTATGAGGAAGGTGTGAATTTTATCTTCAGAACAGAGTGAGATCTTAATACCACATTAAAAAATAAGTATTGTTTAGGGAGAAATCACCACATGGTACCCGGTTGGGATTACTGACGCTTTTAATGGGTAGGACCGATCCCGCGTCAATGTAAAAAAAAGACAAAAACAACAAAAAAAAAACATACTGATAACAGTCTATTATTCAACAGAATATAACAAAACTCACAAAACACAGAGCCACTGAAAAATATTAATTCAAATTAAACAAGCCAAATAAGATTACTGAAGTGAGATTAGGTATGTTCCCATTTGTCACCCATTTCCATTACCTATAAATACCGACACTTTTGTAAACTCCAATTATTAATGGATTACATACATGATGTTTATATTTTACACTATATTACTGATTTAATTAGTGGATGATATTTAGTCCTTTTGAGAGAGTAAAATAGTCTAAAACCATCACCCTGGTGATATTGTGTATCGCCATAGATATATATGGGGGTAATTTCAAGTGGGATCCTGCCCGGCTCAATAGAATCCCATCGGGCTCAATAGAAAACTATCTAAAAATAACGTCCGTATCTGCAGCAATAAGCCGTAGCAGCCGGTGACGTTTATTGGTGAGTTTTACTCTTTCAGAGGCTCAATATCATCCTCTAATATGTTTTGTTACGTAGCTGACGCTTCGAATTACTCACATATGCATTCAAAAAAGAGGCTGAATAAATAAAAACATCACTTACTGAAAACGACTTTTTCTGAACAAATCCATTCAAATAGGCAAATACGATTTTCAAAGCTTTTAGAGCGTGGACTATAACACATAACTAGTTTTTTTGTTAACCTTGCACATCTCCGTAGCTCATATTTCGCAAGGTGCCAATAATTCAGGATGTGACTGAATGTACTCATACATTTTGAGTTTGTAAACAGAGTAAGATAAATATATGTGCACATTTAGGTTTTTGAGAGATTTGGGATATTGCCTTCACGTAAATATGTCTGTCAGATGAAAACAAGAATTACCTTCATATATGTGTCTATAGCAACAGCATACTTAAACCACTTTACTGCAATTGAATTATCAGAGCTATCCTGTAATACTCCTCATTCAGTCACTGGTGTCACTGTTACCCTACATCACTGTTGTTTTTGTGTCTTGGCATGATATTGTAGGCAATTACTCTGCATATCTGACTACATTGGACTCGGTGTCAAACTCCAAATGTTAGGGTATTGAGCAAAATAGTCTGGGAGGAAAGAATCAGAGTAGCTGGAGACGTACTCAGGGTTTCATTGTGAGTCGAGTCATCCGTTTGTGAGATTAGTTTTGTTTGTGGAGGTAATGAAATCAAAGGTTCAACAGTCCGAGATGGGTTGGGCACACTGAAACATGTTTGTAGGTCAATTCCTTATCAAGCCCTGTTTAGTGTATCCAGACGAGAGGTCACTACTCCATAGTTCACCAGCAGAGTCAGTCTTTATAAATAAGATTTCACAGTCAGCTGTGTGCCGATTGATCCTGGGTCCATTTTGACTTGGGTGGGATATTGCCATGGAAACATGATGCTTGGTCTTGAGGCAGGGGAGAGAGGACCTTGAGCTGGAACGTCACCGTGGTTACAGGAGGAAAGGTGTGGTCTGGAGGCGGGTGAGGGAGGAGCTTTGCGAGTTTGGGGCCGCCGCGGTGCGGTTATGGGCAAGGTTCGCTCAGTCGCTCTTCTTCTGGTGGTTGGCCTGTCCCTTCGGCACGGTCTTCATGAAGAAGGCGGGTCTTAGTGTGCACCGTAGAGCCAGCAGCAGGGGTACCGCGGCATACAGCAGGTTTAGAACCAAGACGGTCCTCCACTTTCCCTCTGGGACGCGGTACGTGAATGGGGTGCGGGGGTGCAGAGAAGCCCCGATATGGCACCACTGACACTGGAGAGGGGAAGGAAGGTGGGGGTCAGAGAGGACAGCCAAGTCACAAAAGGAATCAAAGATGTTTTATATACTGCCCAGATATTCAGCTCCCACATGCACTGAATGGAAACTGCTATATCTTCCATTATTGAAGCTGGTATGCTTTGATGCGCTGCCTTGTAATGTGAATATTCATGAACCTGGAGTGGTCAAAGACAAAACAGCCACAGATGGCAGAGTGCCCTCCTGTCCCCAAAACAAGCCTTTTTTTAATTCCCAACTTCCACCCCTTTTTTTCCTTCTGAAACTGTTCTCCCGCTAACAACCCAGCTTCAGGAAGAGGGAGGTGCATGACTCCTTCAATTCAAGTGACAACTACTCTTTTTTCTTTCCACATAGCAGACACACCAGCAATTACAGCTTGGCCATGCTTTAAGACGATCACAAGGTCAGTGTACACTCAGGTCGTGCATCCAAACCTGGCCAGGACCAGCCACAACAATGACACTAATGAAACTACCTGGCTTACCCACCTTAATACCCGGCACGGCTGGGCCAATCGCAACCATGCCAATGCGGTCCTCCACAGAGCCAACGCTTGCTTTATGGTCACTCAAAAAATGACCAAAGCTATTCTTCCAAAACTATGGCCTGCTCACATGAACCAGTTGAACATATGACTGTAAAATATTTTTTGCCTATGTGAGTACCTAACCATTAGGTGATAGTACCTGTGCTATAGCCCCAGCTAAGAACACAGTCCAATCCAGCATCCAGGTGCAGCCAGGTGTGCACAGCCCGTAGACAAACACAGCCAGCAGGGGCAGGACGTAGAACAGGTAGAGGAGCACCTGTGGAGGAGATGACACTTTTCAAAATGGAATGGAATTTAAAGATACAATACAAAACAGACTTAATTAAAACATGACCTGCTTTGAATATTTTCTCTCATTAGAAACAAGGAAACAATGTAGATAATGAATAGCGCTCTTAAATTACAGATGTCTTTAAAGCATCTATGTTTGACTGGATCCAGGCAATTGTATGTAGAGTATCCAAAATGTCAGACTCTCTGTCATCAAAGGGATTATACCTTCATGAGAAGCTTCAGCTTCAGTTTCATTATCTTTGCAAAGAATGGGTTAAGAGTCCAGACATTATTTATTACTTTGAAAAAGATGGAACTTAATTTTTAAATGTTGATATGTTGGACTAGATATGTCAGTGCAGAGATCTATCCAAAATTGCTATAAATAAATTAAAAAAGCATAAACCTCACTTCTTTCTGCAGGAAAACGTAGAGACACAAAGAGACAGATAGTCTACACAGCAGTACGTAAGAGTTACTTACATACTGTAAGTTACTGATCAGAAAATCACTGTAGCTCAGGTAAACATTTTTAAACTTTGCTATCTCTGACTGTGCATTCTTGCATGCACTGTTATCACTAAACTGTGCTCAGGGTTCACCGCGGGCAGTTTCGCAATGGAAGACTTCCCAGCCTGCTTTGAGGGGAGCTCACGCACTCGCCGCAAGTCGCTAGGGTCATACACCTGCCAGTATTCCTCATCATCAATAGTTAGAAAGGTCAGAATACTGGAGGCATGAATGAGAGCCGCCACCCACTCCCCGGCCTCCTCCATCTCCCTCCAGAAGGGTGTGTGTGTGTGGGGGGGTAAAGGTAATTCCGCACTCATCTGTCCTTACAGAATGTGCTAGAAGTCACTCTTATCTTATGAGTGGAGGGGTTACTGGGTGCATGTAACTCCACAGCAAGGCAGGAAGTGATGTCGGCTTTAAATGAATGCATCTAAATTACTAAACAATAACATGGAACGAGAACCAATCAGTGGTCAAGCCTCCAGACCCATACCTGTGTTAGCAGACATTGCAAAAATGTTAAATATAATATAAATATATAAAAATATTTATACAATTCCCAGATTTCCGTGGGCACCTTCAAATCCTAAGTACCCTTTTCCCCCTGGTGCTACACCCCTGATTGTAAGAGTCCCATTATTTTTTAATTTTCAGTCCAGCTTGATATATTTTAAAATGGGGTGAGCTTGAAGAATCATTTTTCCTTAAATTTTGGCTTCCTCTGGAATATTTCCATGGGTACTTTTTGCTCTCAACCTGTTTATAAATGGTGCAACTCAAAAATAAAGATTTATTGATCATTTTTAAACAGCACTATCCATATATTTAGTGATTATCTGACTTCAGTGAACCATTAGGCTACCAGATATCTACATTCTGTTGCAAATTGTGCTTAGTTGGCTATTTAAGGGCACAGAGGAGTTCCAGGGGCCCTGGTCGTTTTCGGTTACTGTCTATTTACAGTGTTGCTCTTCCGGCTGCAGCGGATGACCCTTGGGACTTTTTGGATTACATCACTTTCTTGAAAAAAAAAAAAAAGAGTAGTTTCGCAACTTGAAGCTACTCGAGAGTCCATTTACAATGAACTAAGATGACCTTGTAGAAGCTGAACTCCAGGAGCTGGGGCAATATTTCGCTTTTGAAGCCAGCTTCAAAGCAGGATCAAGCTTAAGCGGAGGGCAAAGTCCCGATCCTTAACTTCCTGTCCGTCAAGCCCCATGTGAAAGTCTCCGCTCACGACTCGAGTCTCCTAGTTTTAAATCCACGCCGAGAGCCAAACTTGGCCTGCTCACCATAAGCCTGGAGAAGCCCACCGGGTCCTTCAGGTAAGGCTCGTATTGGTAGATGTAGGTAAAACACGAGTCCAGGGGACACTCGAGAACTACCTGTACAGGGAGAGCGAAAGAGGAGGAAACACGCATCATCGATTAGTTTGCAACAGCGATCCAAAAACGCGACATTGCTGTCAAATTTATGGATGTGTTACAATCCAGACTTTGCGTTGTCAAGGAGTATATGTGCGAATGTATGATAAGCATGGGAATGATAATGATATTGATGATGAGTCTTATTAATGTAATAATTATGGTTATGAGGGATCATTTCTCAGTGCAGAAATGGCTTGTGTGAAAAGAGGCATGGTGGTGGCGTGGTGGGGCTCATGGAGGGATGTAGTCTCTGTGCCGTCCTGGTTACTCACGAAGCCCCTGAAGATGGTGAAGCCCATGGCCCCTAGCAGGCAGACCACCAGGAGCAGGTCCACAGGGCGCCTGAGGAGACTCCGGTTCTGCTCCATCGCAACCTGTAGGGGAAGGGAATGGAGCAAACTTTATACTCAGCCAATTGACAGGAGAAAGGCAGGGGCCTTTCCAAAAAGCTCCTTCTTTGGGCCTCCTGATTGGAGAAGGCCCTTAACATGAGGGTGGAGCCAAATGGAGCAGAGCACAGTAGCAGGACACAGGCCGACTCTGTCAGAATGCAAAGGGATAGGGCACGGTTAACTTGACCAGGCCTTCAAAACTATCAGTTTTATATGGTGCTTTTTTCCCCACCCCAATCACGCACGATGACTGGTCCTCACTACTCTCCACTCTACAGATACACCAGCTGCCTATGTCTGTGGAGGATGACAAAGTCAGCATATACTCGATTTATGCACTCATATGCACCTGTCCAACCAGTACTGGCCTCTAGTGTCAGTATTGCTGCCTTGTAGCTGTGTTCTGTTAGGTTTGTTTAGAGTTTGTTCGTTTGTTTCCGTGTGCTTGTGTTTTCTTCTTCCCCGATCCATGTGCTTTTGTTTTTATTGCCCTTCTGTTTCTGCCCTGCCTACTGTTTCTCTACTTCTTAGCCTGATTACATCATGCTAAGTTTCATCCTATTTCATCTGCCCAATTCTTCACCTGTGTCTTGTTTGCTTGTTAGCTCTGTGAATTTATACCCAGTTTGTTTTTCTTTTCAGTGCCAGTTTGTCACAGTGAGCTCTCCTGTTTCACTACCAGCCTTTTCTATGTGTTTGTTTGTTTGTTTGTTTGTTTGTTTGTTTGTTTGTTTGTTTGCCTGCCTGTTCTGCCTGCTCTTTGTGACTTCGGTTTTGGATTTGTGTATTTTGCCTGATTGCTGTGCCGTTCTGGTTTTTGACTTTTTTCCTGCCTGCTTTCGACTTTGATTCTTGGTCTGAGATTCCGTACCTCTGCCGTGTTGCTACGGTTTTGATCTTTGCCTGTCTTACAAGCCCGAAGTCTGGTTTTCGGATTTTTCTGGCTGCTTAATAAACTCCTGTTTATTATTAATCCCCGTCTGCACTTGAGTCCCAGCCCGAGTTCTGACGTTCTGAGCTCTTAACAATCTTAACTGGCTATCGTTCCCTGGCGAGACTGAGCCAGTTCTAACTTCATTAATGCAGACCGCCAGCCATAGGAGAGGTAACAGCATGGCTGGGACTGTTAAATAACTCAGGCTCGCTTCCCAAATGAAACTCTTCCTGGATGAGCCTCCCACAGTCCCAACTATCAGTTTTTATCACGCATCTCCTTCAATTACCATCATCACCCTGTCCTTTGCGCCGTACGTAGCCAGAGGATGTAAAATACAAACCGCCAACGATAATCTATTCTCCATCTCACCCTGTCCGCTGTGACGACCGGCAGCTCTCGCGGCCTGTTGAAAAAAGCGATGGCTCCCAATAATGCAGCCACCAGGAAGGGGAGATTCAGCCAGTAGGTGGGACGGATGGAGGATGCGTATTTTCCTAGGAAAAAAACCAATACGTGGTTTGTTTAGGTCCCCTTCCCTCAAGAACACTTTCACAATATACCGTGAGAAAAAAGAATAGACTGCAAACACACAAGGAGAGGATGTGAAGCTCCATATCATATACAAAAATGACAGGAAATTACATCATACTGCCTTTTGGAGGAAGCATTCCGACTATCGTAATATTCACAGAAGATTGTTTTGACAGAAAGTTGACAGGTATCATTTTTGTTTTTGAATTGAATAACATAAGTTAGCATTATTTAATAACTTATGTTAAAAAGAACACTTTTTAAGTACTTGGAAATGAATCCAAGAAAGTGTTGAGTCAGACTTTACAAGCACACATGAGCCAATGGCTCATAGGAATATGCAGACGCATAAGTACTTGATATGGGCTACCAAGGCACTTTCCCTGGGTGTCCATAAAAGGGTCTTACCAATGACGATCCCTGGCACGTACACAGCCATGTTGGCCAACAGAGATCCTGCCCAGAACAGGCCCACACCGCGGTAAGACAACCTGTAGAAATATGGGGATGTCAATTCTGCCATTTTGCATAACCCACTAACTGACCCTGGACCAGTGCTGTCACATATCCAATAACTCACCCACATCCACAACCATTCCCAAACCTGACCTGAGAACTGTGTGCTCCATGAGGAATCACCATGATCATGATTATTTGTATGATATTTTCTGGCTTGCAGACGTATAATCGCTGTCTGGTACAATGTTGCTTGTATTTAACATTGAATTGTATGTAAGATATAGTCATGTTCTGACAAACGTATTTTCTTAGGAATTTGATGATCTTATGCATTCAACCAGAGACTATGGAGTTAGAATGGGAAACATCTATACAATAAAGCAGTATGTAATTATTAGACATGCAACTCCAGGGAGTTGAGTGTTGTTGTCATACACTTGAGGGGTTCAGTCACTAAAGTACTGCTCAAGAATTCAGCATTGTTGCTAGCCTGCATCATTCTCTAAAAATGTAGCATAATGGAAGTCATGGACATCTAGCTTAAGAATTAGACTATTATACTGTTCTTCTAGGCTGTTGAAAGCCATTGCGAAATAAAAAGCTGTGCTATGTACTTTCACAATTGAAAGGTTACCACAAGAACAGAAGCTGAAAACAACATTTGTGTGAAAGGAAATTTATACTTTCACAACCTAGGTAACCTTGTATTCTTTGCACCTCTTAATACAGAAAACGTTTCAAAAACAACTCCTTACCCAGGTACCTTCGAAGTACTGTTCTAAAGAATGTGGAGAGCTGAGACACGCAGAGCTATACAGCTATTTAGCACATTTATCGAACTTAACACGACGAGACTGATGTTTTGACATCTGAAATGCCTTCCGCTTTTGACGCTCGGTCTTGTCCCATTGAGTAATTGTGCTGCAGCTCACCTCATTCATCTATTCAGGCGTTCCAAGCTACCTGGGTAATGAGTCCCTTTGTGCTTGATTGTCCTGACTTAAGTGCTGAGCACCGCATCTATTCACCTTTATAATAACAGGGCTGAAGCATTTTGGCGCCTCTATACAATAGAATTTATTCAACTTTTTGCCTCCCCATCGTCTCCCAAATGCATTCAATCCTCTTGTAACACTTATCGTTTTGGAAGACAAGGGCTATAATGTCAACCTCTGTAGTCTGTGATGTCAGTGGACCACTTCTACATGTTCTTCAAGAAGCCAGCTAAGACAGAGATACAGTGGCAGAGAACTACATTTCTAATGACATCACACACAGATCGAATTACCTAGACTGACCACAGGGGTCACTACTGTGCCATCCTGCTGGCTGAAGCCCTCCCTCCCTGGGTGAAGCTGTCCCATTCCTATTTTGGAGGAGCTATGGGGTGATGCTTTTTTAGCCTTCCCACATTACTCATGAGCTGATATTTGGCTGCAAGGTATAAGAGATGTGATTGGATAAAGGAAGTCCAATCAACAGGCACCTACCCTTTGGCCATGCGCTGCACCATGAAGAGATATAGAAGGAAGTGCACCACACCGTCCCAGTAGCCCATCATGATGGCATATGCTGTAACTATGTAGGGCTCCCCCTGCAGGGCAAAAAGCACAGTGCTACTGTCATGGCTTCTCAGCAGGAAGTGATGTCAGATTTCAGGTGAAGGACCTTGGTTGATGTTTCAGGCTGTAACAATGATTATGTGCGCTTCTCTGTATGTACAGAATATGTATGTTAGGAGAAGGGTCTGCTGTCAGCACTGACCGTCTTTGGATAGAATTCCATGAATCCTGAGGTGAATCCGTCCTGTTCCAGCGCCATCACCAAGCTGATCACGCCGGTGAAGGAAAACTCAGCAAAAACTGAAGGGAAAGAGAGAGAAGGCTCACAGTGAGTAGAGTATTCCACTTCACACGCTCCCACGCCTCTCCTCCACTCTTTTCCTCGCCAATCCTTCCATTCACTTTCTCATATCAACATTCATGTATGCTTTGTACAATTCAAGGGCAAGTCATTTATAGAAATACAAGGCAACACAAAATAGTGCACTCCTCAATTGCTTTATAATGGAGCACTGTCTTCCATATTCTTATTGCTGAGGAGGACCAAAGAATTGTTTGTGTTGTGTCGTTTGCATAATGCTTTTTAAAAGCGAAATACGATCACATATTCAGGCAACACTCCCGAGACACAAACAGTGCCTCAAGTAAAAGTGTAACGAGTGTAATCATTAGGATAATTGTATTGATCTGTTTGTTTTTCGTCTTTTGTTTTCCTTAATAGGTAATATAAACAGGTTCTCAGCTGAATCAAATGTGTCATACATTTCTGGTCTCTGGGACTCTTTCCTTATTTTTGCACTTAAACCCCTGAGCTATGAGTTCATATACGTGTTTGTAAGTCACTCTGGATAAGAGCACCTGCTGAAAGCCCACAATGCAATGCGATGGTTCTGTAGTTTATCATATGTGGAGTCTTTTTTTAAACTTAAGGAGTAAATATGGTCTGTCTCCCCTTCACCCCATCTCTTCGCTGTTCCCAACCTCTCTATTTCTTTTTTCCCTCACTATATCTACTTCTTCCTTTCTCATCTATCTTCCTTCCTCTCTTATCATTCTGTATCATTTTCCTTTCTTTCTCGCTCTTTATTTCTCTCTCTCTCCACCACTTGTCGGACCATTTCCTCGCTAAGAACTCTGGGATTGCCTCTTACCGGTGATGACTTGTGCTGCTCATGAATCGAGCTGTCTCGCAGCTAAGTACACAACTCTCACTCCTAACCAGCAATTGATTTCTCCAGGCCCAGAAAAATGATCTACAATGTCCACAAGCTATTGGGCAGATAGAGATTTATGTGGGAAGCTGTCAGGTGAATTCCTAATGCACACCGCTCTCAGCTGTGAGTGTACTTATCCTGAATTGTACTGGACAAGCTGCTGGAGAAAACACGGGGTCAAAGGAAATAAACAGAGGGGGAAAAAAACTACCGTGCTTTGAGTTCACTCGAACACAAATACTGGAGAGTTCGCAATAATTCACGATTGTCCACCAGCACTACTGATGTGGAATCTAGCTTTTTTACTATTTCAAAATGGCCCCATTTAACATTTTAAAATGACAACCCAATTCGTGACCTGCCTCCCTGCTACCCAAATTCCACCCTCTACATTGGTAAAGTGTCCTCGTCCAATAAAATGGCCGATTAGCCAGGTCAGCGACCCATGGAGTGTAAAGAAATACCAGTTAGCTGAATGTTCTTCAGAGGACGAGCGCTAATATGTGTTCTCCTGTGTGGAGTGTGGAGGACGTCGTATCAATAACATGAGCCTACAAATTAGGTTGATCATTTTAAATCGGTAAAAACGAAGAAAAATGTAGAAGTGAAATTGTTAAAAGGAAGAGGCGCAATGAAGAAAACAGGTCATTCAACCCATGTAAACGCAGGGAACACAGCACAGAGAACACAGCACTGTTCCAATCCTTGTCTTGAAAATAGCAATCGGGCTTCTAATTATAAAGGTTTCAATCTGTTCCATCCATTAATGATACTCTGGGTGAAGAGACGCTTCCTAGCATCGATGAAAAATTTACCATACACATTTTCACCTCTCATTCTGTTGGGAACTTCAGACTTGAAATTACTTCTGTGATCCAGTTTACTGATCACTATTAAATCGGTATATTCGGTACATGAGCGGAAAGTGGATATTTATAGCGATTCACTTTCTCCTGAGTAAGGGTGCCTGAGACATGGCAAAGCTTGAACGGCTGAATTTGGAGATCAGTGTATCCTGCACTGGAGCCGGGTAACCTTGAGCTCTGACCTTCACGGTTTGTGTGGCTAAACCATTTCAGAATTCACCGCTGGAATTTGATTTGTGACACTTGGGGGCCGTTTTTACTGAGCGAAGTGGAAGTTTATGCTTTATCGCTATATAAAAAACAGTCTGCGAGATTTACCGCCGGGTTTCACCTCAGTAAGTTCAGTGAGGACTCGCAGTGATAGAGGCACAGCCCCTGAAATGAATTGTTTTTGTTGGGTGGACTGAACTACAACGTTTCTCTTTGATTGAGAAAATTGACTTCTGAGAGGCACTGAATAGTTCATTTTCTCAACCCACAATTGTCCTCCATTATGAAAGAATGGATGGATAAAACAAGATTTCAGTACTCTAATTGTTGTCCTTTGCGCTGTAAACAGACGAAGACTGCAGACAAAATGGTTGTAGGGCTGCATGCAGAATTTTGGCATTCTGACAACGTATCTCACTGCAGAGTACGGGCACAGATTTCGGTTTTCTGTCAGCCATTGGCAGAGTCCCTTTATTTTGGAGACTGGTACAGTCTTCTGCACCTACCGTAGAATAGGGGGTCTTTCGGTGGTTTGTGTCGGACTGCCAGATAGACCACCAGAAATACCACAACCATTACGGCCACTCCGAAGGCTGGGATGACTAGAGGGCTGGGGAGAGAGAGAGAAACAGTTAATAGCACTCTTTCCAAAAAGCACAAAACACACACACGTGCACACACACACACACACACACACACACATCTTTAAGAAAGTGTCTGTCTTGCCCCATCTTAGGTAGATTTAAAACCATGCGTGTTCATTGGGTTAGCCCTTGTAAGTAACCTTGCCAATGACTTTGTTGTGTATGATTGCTCTGGCTGTGAATATCTGAATACAACATCTGTTCATTTTTGCAATAGCTGGGCCGACATTTGTGTGTATGCATCATTTTATCCATTTTACCTGCATTATTTTTGAAAAGACAAATTTCTCTTGGCTCGTCTCTCTGTTCTTAATTAGTTTTGGAGTGTGTGTGTGTTCAATAGACCTGCTGTCTGACTCAGACATGACTAACAGATGGGTCTATTGGAAAGCTTTCTTGCTAAAGTGTTGATTTTCAGCTCAGTAAAGTGCCCTAAAGATTCTATACCATGCTATTGCTGACTGTGGCCTCTGGCCCTGTTTACTGTAGTGTCCCCCCTTGGTCCTCCTCTCTTCAATTGATCTGCCTACACCAGTTTCACAAGAACCTTATTCCTTTGGCACTATAGCTGCACAGCTCAACCGTTCAAAAACAGAACAAAATGGCTGCCTATTTTAAAACAGATAGTGCATTCCCAGCCAACACTCTCCAAATACACGGGGGTGATGCTATAAGATAGGCCCATGGGTTATAAGCATTCAAAAATTGAGAGAAGAGAGAAAGAGGATAAAAACTGGTTTAAAAAAAGACGACAAACATTCACAGCAGGAGGCTAGCGTCTGTCAGAGACGACAAAGTATAGCGAGCAAGCCTGGAGTCAGTCAGAAATCTCTGCTTTGGTGCCTGGGCGGAGCTCATTCTACCCCCCACAGTCTGCTACACACGCTCACACATGGCTGCGGCCTTCTCTGCACCACACTATTCTATTATTAATAATATTTTATTCTTTCGCTGCCTTAAAATATATAAGAAAAAACATTTAGGCTGCGCTACTAGCGCTGTGTTTTGACAGCGGCTTTGAAGGAACAAAGTGACATTTAATCAAAAGAACAATGGTACATTGCTTTTTGTGGCGGGAAGAAACATTTCACAAACAGCATGTAGTCATAAATAATACTAAAAAGATGCTATTTGTTCAAGACTTTTCCATATAAGTTTTATTTGTAATAAGCGAAGTGCTCTATTTTTTTAACACGCATTCTTAAAAGCAGAGTGGCTGACATCATACTTTTACGCGTTTTCTAGTTGTCCATGTCAGATCACGCAGTTTCCAATGGGACTCTTCAGTCGATAGACTGGGGGCAATACCATTTGTGAGGACGAAATATCTTTCAGTTATCTGTTATAAGACCTATGCTCCTTGATCGTGATAAAATACGGCCACCAAAGTACACACCACAAGCCAGTGATTATCTGTTCCCGTCTGGAATCTAAACGATGCCACAATGTGGACGGTATGACGAGAGAAGTCATCGAATTCTCCCTGCGAATGTGTATAACGTTTATGTTCTTCATATAGATACTATTTTGGTAGGATAGGGAGTATTTTTCCGCTTAATGAAGCCAAATGTACCTGCCCCCGTCCCCACCCTACAGGAAGAGTTGACCTACGTACAGACATTTGTACAGTGGAAGAGCACGGTGACAGCAATGTGACCCTCATTTCTTGCGTCAAAGAGATAAATATTGGCATCTATACTGAATACGTCCTCATGTCATGTCATGAGTGATATAAATAGGAATTCGCTGTCTGTTAACTTAGTCCTAGAATTTATTTTACATGAATAAATTGGGTGCAAGAATAAATTATTCATATAATAATAATAATAATAATAATAATAATAATAATAATAATAATGTGTATGAATTTTTAGATTTTGCGCAAAAAAGGAGAAAAGATGTTAGCCCGTTTAATGGTTATTATGCCGATCCGAAATGAGCTAAACTGATAAAATACATTATCTAACTTTGTTAGTAAAACTATACTAATGACTAACGTGTTATCTCTGTAACATGTGTGGGGAAAAACATGTTATGAAACTTGACCCCAAAAACTTTAACTTGAATGACCTTAAACTTAGCATGTTTTGTCTACCCTAGAATTTTGTACAAAACTAAATATTTGTTCATAGAAATTGATTTTTTAAACTTGGGTAACAATGCTCAGTAGAAGACAAGTTTGGACAGACTTTAGTGGTGGGCCCCCACGCGGTAGATAAAGTAAATACATGTCTCGATTCAAAACCTTGTTTTCTGATAATTTTGGAGTGAAGTATATAGACAAATACAAAGAATTTAACGTAAAGTGGTCAGCTCAGAATCTTTTTCCCCCTCTTACGTTACGATATAATCACAAAAAGAAATAATTTACCTCAGGGTGTGTCTAATACAATGCCCAGTCTATAAATAATAATTAAATCACCTAATTTATAGAAAGTTGAACATGCGAGTAAATTCGTGTGAAACTTACTTTTGTAAGGCTGGTACGTTGTTCATGGTGTAAAGTACCCCGAGGGCTGTCAAAGAGAGAAGGTACACACATATTTCCTGCGGTACATTCATTTTGCTCAATTGCTAGCTAATCCGGGCCGCTCGTTGTTACTCCAGAAGAGCACTACTGCCTAAAAAAATAAATAAACGTATTTAAAATATAAAAACGTGCAAATGCAAGTTAAGTTATCCTTTCTGTTAGATCAGGGATGGAGTTCTGTCATGATACATGTTGTTGTCCCGTGTTCCTTTAAGGAAATGAGTAGAACCTCTACAATGACCACGACCAGGTTTTCTCACTGAGATTGAGCAACTTGCAATGTCGCGTCAGATTCCACGCGGCTTCGCTTTCAAAGTCCATCATCACAGTCTCTACCTCGCGATACGGCCGAGATACTTTTACAAGTACCGACGAAGAACTTTGGACTTAGATGCATTCAGCGAAACCAATACGGTGTTTCGTGCTCAGTTGCAGTTATTTTGAAAATGTCCAAGAAATGAAAACGTAAAGCCAGTTAAAATGTGAGTGAAGCACTGGAGTGAAACCAAAGCATCCAAATGATCCGATTTATTTATACTAAATTTCAGTTTTCAAAGTTATGAGCACACTTGTAGTGACACAAACAAAAATATGATATACAGCTGCAGTTTTGTGTTCCAGAAAACTGCAGTCAGTAAGAATCGGCTGTCAGAGGTCTGCAGCGAGTACTGTTGGGTGCCGATGTCGGTGCAGTTTCCCAGAATCTCCGGTAGAGGGCGCTCATGTCAAAGTGTTGGTTCTTTTTAAAGAGGGGCGCACTTCTGCAGGTAGACTGGATAGACGCACTCAATACTCTGCTGCTGGAAGAAATGAAATAATGTTTGCGTTTCGACTGAAAGGGGGTTATGGCGAACTATGCAGATTTTTTTCACAACTGCAAAGTTCACATAAACATCATTGGCACGGTAAAACATATCCTTAATTTTGGTTATTCAATGCATTTGAGACAATGCTACTTTGTCATTGACGAATGTTTAAAAAACAAGACCCAAAGCCAAATGACTCATTACCTAAGTTTACATTGAGATTTGAATCCAGAATTTGCTTTGGATAGCGCCTGCAACGCGCTTGTTTTGCTCAGGATGTTCTTTAGGATATTAATTGCGCAAAATATCTTTCTTGACCATCAGCATTTCATAAATGAATAGGTTTTCCACTGTTACAGGCCAAACGGCCAATACAAACGCAGCCAACTTGTTTGTATTTGTTCATGCTTGCAACTCCAGCTGCAGCGTCTTTAACCTTCAGAGAGTATTCACTTGCATTTCCTATGTGTATATAAATAGAGTCCAACGGGAAAAAACGTTTAATGTGAAAACAATTTTGTCATCATCTTTCTTTCAACAAAAAAATTAATGAACTGAAATCAAAATACAACTACCAAAACAATTAAATTATTGTTTTGAGGTGATTCTGTTCATTAGACAATGGCGAATTGAAACAAGTAAAACGCAACAAACATTTCGTAAATTTTCATGCACTCTTTTCACACAATGCAAAATGAACAAAGGGGCCAGGATTGTCATTCAGAAAGTGCCTTAAGGCCTACTTGCCGTGACGACAGCAGCGGAAGTATGGCAGCCTGAATCAGGAAGTGAAAAAACAAGCTCACTAAAAAAAATACATTAAAACCTCCCGGGTTCGGTCAGATAACAAAAAGATAATCACAGAAGAAGCTCTGTGGAAGGTTATCTGGCAAGGAACAAGTCTTACATTTCTGGTAAGTAATCCCCCCTTGTTCGACAATCGAATCATTTAGCTATCTAGATAGCTTTATTAGCTTGCGAAGTGATAGAAATTTGTGTGTAGTAACAGTTAGCTACTTCGATACCCTGCTAGATTGTTAGCTAGCGCTAGCTATGAAGCTCTGGTCAGAAAAGGCTTTTGGTCCGTGTAGTTTAACTAGCGACCAAATAATGACTAGCTTTTTAGAAACATAACTACCACGGATAAATGGGACTGGATTTCTTTATTATGGTGAGTGCTGGCTGACGGCTTTTAAGTCGCATATTTGGGTCAGAAGTATATAATGACTCAATTTCCCAGCCAGCTATCGATATAGGAATGTGGCTTGCTAACCTTGCTAGCTATTAAGTTACCCAGAAAGTAGGTAGTAGCTTCTATGGCCAGGTAGCTAGCTACCCAGTTAGCAAATACTCGTTTACAGAGGTGGGTCCTTTGTGTGACATGATATCAGTAGTTAGCTAACGTAAGCTATCTTACTAGCTGTGAGGATGACCGGCTAACGACTCTATGTGTGTAGTATAGCTGCCACTTCGTTTTCTGTGGTATGTGGCTAACTTAGCATGAACGTTAAACACACACGTCAAGAGTGCATTATCAAGCTAACTAGTGAGCCAGTTAACGTTAGCTGCTATCACAGTGCTAGCTGGCTCGGGAGCTCATATTTCATCTTTGTTGTTGTTAGCTACTTAGCAGTAGCTAAATTATCTTTCCAGCTGTTCCGATAGGCCGGACATTAGCATTACCTCTGAGTTAAAAATGTACTTTCGGGGTGTTATAAGAATTATTCCTATCGGAATTATGGCTTAAACGCCTTTTTAGTTTTTATTCACTGAAACCAGCGGCGTTCGAGATTTTGTAAACGCTGTTTAGCCACCTCTGCTGTTCTACATAACCAACGGCAATTCGCAAATTAGCAAAGCTGGAAATGTTCGCTAGCTAGCATAGCTAGCCTTTTCTGATGAGCAAGCTGTATCAGCATCAACAATGGAATTTCTTGATGACGGAGATGATGTGGCTAGCGCTAGCTAATGGATATTAGCTTTATGGATAGCCAAGCTAGAATCTGGCAAACTGCCGGTAAATAGCTGGCTCTGTGTAGATAAGATGTGCTGGACGGCACAGTGTGTTCTCGTGTTGAAATTAAGAGGAGGCCTTCATGACTTAGGGAAATTAATTGTAACATTGTTGCCCAAATTATGTCGACTGCCGACTCGCTGCAACAAGTAAAGTTATGAAACAAAGCGTAAATAATACTTCAGAAGCGGAGCTTGGAGCTTTAAACTTCCCCCAAAACGTTTATCACTTGGTCTCATTCAGGATTTGGGTTTGTGTTTTTTGTTTTTCTTCTGGGAATCTTAAAAAGCTAATTGAATACAGATGGGAAGGGTTCACAAACAAGCACGAACTGCGTGATCGTAGAATAGTTCATTGTGTCCCAAGCCCATTTGTATCAGCGTTACTTGATCATGGTCTTATAAATGGTAGGACAATTATCTAGCTTTGAAACACATGGGTATTGTGACATTGTACTGTGTTATTTTAGTCCAAACAATTTTGCAGATGGTTCTCTTTTTCAAACTGTGACCACTGTATCGAGAAGTTAATTCCATAACGTAGAATAGGATGGCATGGAGTCAGTATTTTCGGTTTGGTGTTGTTTTGACAGTGCCAGTTAGTGCCTTCCCCGTTGCAATCATTGTTCTTGAAGAACCCACTTTCTTTCCGTCAGGCCAGCCGTATGCCTGCGATGTCGTCTAGTCTAGAAAGTAACTCAAGCAAAGGAACATATTCAGTAAGGAAGACAAGCCAATGTCTGTCACAAGCAATTACATACCATAAATCAAGCACACCGGAGATGCGTAAACACTTCGTATACCCAAACCGAGCACCATCTACTAACCAACATAATAAACCTTTGCTCCTGGAGATATATTGTTCTAGCAACAAATACAGTGACTTTCAAAAGAAGTGGTCCTCAGCAATCATTGTCTTTTAATCACTTTTTTGTGCTGTTGAAACAGTCAAAATGATGCAAACGGACCAATGTGGAACAAAACTCTGAACTCAGAAATGTTGTTCTTGGGTGCCTTTTGTAGACTAGTATCTTAGCCTGTTGATACTACTTTACCAAAGCAGAGCTTTTCCCAAGTTAGCTCATTGTACTAACTCATGGAGGGCTTGTAGCAAATCGATAGACCTCTGAATACAGACTGGGAGCGAAGAAAAAGGACAGGAAAAAGGTATATGAATATGACAAAACATGCATTCTTCTAGGACTGAGAGAAGTGTTTGCTGTGTAGGGGACAATAGACTGTTACTCTGTACTGAGGAATCACGACACCATATGGACCTGTAACAGTTCAGTACAACAAACTGGGTTTCAGCCTTACGGACTGGGTCACAAATGGAGGGTCATGCTTCGTAAACCCCAAAATGGGAGGTGCCGACAGGTTCTATCAAGCCTTTATTGCTTTGCACCAATTATGGCATGTTTGCTGTGCAGGTCATAGGATTATAAGGACAGTTACTGGTTAATGTGAAACAGTGGTTGGATGTACATGGTGACTCCGCCCATTACTGAGTTCACACGGCCCAGAGGCCTTTCGTATAATTCCTATAAAACATCGATTTGCGCTCTGATGTTGGCGGATCTGTGTGCACGGTCAATCACAGGCATTCAGAAGATAAGAGTAATTCCCCCCCCTCCCGCAAAAAGGGGTTTCGCCAACAAACTCAATAAGAAGGAAACAAGAAAACACTCAGCAGTCACTGTTGTATTCCATAGGGGAAGAAGTTACATTTTCGACTCCACAGATAAACCCATGTAAATATCGATTTGAAATTAATTTTCTTCCTTGTGTGCCCTTTCACTCTGTCCTGGCTTTTTTTTTTTTGCTTCATTCTTCCATTTTTTTTTTTTTTTTTTTTACCCCCCACCCCTTTTTTTTTAGCGCTGTCCTCCTTTCTTTTTTTGTCTCTTTATCTCTCTGCTTTTGTCTTTTTAATCTGTTCAGGAAGAAGGAGTGGTTTAAAGAGGCTCTTGTGGTTACAAAAGTTAGAATGGTGAGTGGTGAAGCAAACTTCTAGTGTTGCCGTACCCCACCCCACCCCACCCCACCCCACCCCTCCCCAGACACTAATCAGTCAATGCTCTGTGACCGTCACAACAAAGAGGTTTCAGAGTGTTCCCCTCGACTGTGGGATACGTTTGGTTCCGTCTCTGAGCGTTCGTGAAATGCACTCTTTAATCCCTCTGAGATTCGCCTCAGGGTTCCTCGAGACCTCAGAATAGCAATGACCTTTTAACATTCAGGTTTGACAAGATGGAACAAGCGGCACTCTGTCTGATGAGATCAGTGACTCCAGAACCTCCGTTTGTACGCCTCGGAGTTGGCTTTCTTTCAGTCAGCATGCCCGTCGGAGATTTTTTTTTTTTTTTAAATGCATCATAGTTTAAGAGGCGGGCGATGTGAAAACAGTGAGTGCTTTTGGATCAGTCGAGCAGCCTGGTAGACGGTATGGAGGATACTGGATTTGGCCGTGCTAAGCTGCACTCTTTGCTCTGTCCATCTGTTCTTCGTGCGGGATGCGTTCTCACACACATACACACGTGAGTGTGTGTCGGCTCGTACCTTCTGCCGTGCTGTAAATGCGTGTCGGTGTAGGTCGCGATCCTGGATGCAGATTTGCAGTTTGCAGTTTATAATGTACGTTGTATAACTAAATTATGTCGAAGTATTCGGTTTCTGAAAAGAAACCTAGGCGTGCAGTGTACTCAAATCAAATGTGCTCTGAAAGACATTTACTTTTGGAAAAGCCTCTCGGAGACTGTGCTTCTATGCTTGTATTTTTTTCCCCTGTTTACCAGCATCACTGCTTTTTCCTTACTGGAAGAGGCCGTCTTGATACCACAGTAATTACCATTGAACTTTTTATTGATCGTTTGTCCCAAGAGGAGGGCCAGTGAGTCTAGGGAGGGACACAGTTTGGATGGACCTGTCACGTGCTGACCGGAACATTGCTTCTGATTGGAGTCCCTCGGGTGGTTGGGGCCGGGGGGGGGGTTACAGGGTTGGTGGTTAGAGGCTGTAGGTCATTACATCACACCAAGAGAACGCTGTTTGGTGCTTTTATACCTGAATAGACCATTTGTAAGATTGTAAAGTGGTTGTAGAATCAACCGGATCAAAAAAGACAAGGTCTTAGGTTCCCAATAAGCCGTTGTGCACCTGACCAAAATACTTAGCCTGATTTGCTTGAGTAAATATCCATTTATGCAAGTACATACTGTGTGAAATGCTGTGTGACCAGCTTCCCTGAGCCTAGTATTGGGGCTGTTAGCTAAGCAAATGAGTAGTGCAATAGGACAGTAGGTAGGTCTAATCAGCTGCCACTTTCAGCTCCTTTTTCATTTCTTTAGTTGCTGTCTTGAAAATGATATGAACCCCCCATGTCATATGAATTATACTATGAATCCCCTGAATGTTATCCCGGTAATTCTGTGACCGTTACCGCCCACTGTCATGTGACTCTGTCTCTCTCCCCCTATTGACAGGGATGGATTCGCGGTGGTAGGAGGGCTTTGGGACAGTGCCAGTCGGCCGCCATGTTGTGTCTGCCCGGCGCCTGATGCCCGTCCTCTCCGCGTCTCCTGCCATGGATGGGGAGAAGTACCTGCGCCCAGAGGGACCGCCGCTGGACAGCGCCCCCTACAGACTGCCCGCCTCATCGCTTGTGCCCTCTTCAGTGGAGGTAAGTGGGAGGGGAGCGGAGAAACAGTTTTGTGTCGTGTCGAAATTGCTCACTTCCATGCTTGTTAAATGGGAGATGGCTCCTTTGGAAAGGAGTGTGGCTAACCTCACAGGGAACAGAGCACTTTCTCATGTCATAGAACGATTACCAGTGCCCTTTAAATTTGACCTGTTACCTCAGTGTTTTTGTGGCATTGGTATATCTGGCTTCCCAGTGCATTCTGGGAACTTAAGCCTGACAGACATTGTCAAATAAAGTACATCCCATCTCAATGGCATCCGATCGTCTTTGAAAACAAACATTTGGCTTTTTAATGGAAATAATGACTTGCATTGTAAGTACATCTGGACAGGTTCATATGACTGTTTGAACTTCAAGATAAAAGCTCAAAGCACAGTTCACCCTAAAAAAAGAACGGGTTAACTGACTTTTAATTTTGAAAGTTTATTTTAATGAGACGATCATAGCTCACTGCAGCTTATTTTTGCAGAGTTGATTAGTCCATAAAAGTGTCTCCACAAAACTGAATTGGAGTCTGTGGAAGGGGGAAATTCTGCTGAAGGTTTCTGCTTTAAAATCTCTCTGAGGTGCCTAAAATAATAAAATATAATAGGTCAAAACAGGTCATTCCTGAGGCAAGTTGTGTGGTTGCAACCATATCCATAATTGTATAACCTCTTCTCAGATTTTGTTCAGAAACCTGCAAACACACCGCGTGAAATTAAGGAGTCTCTTCTTGCATTGATGGCCATATTTCAAAGCCAACAGCGCATGTAAAAATTTTTTCACCTGCAAATCCAGTGACGTTATTTGTGATTGGAGCACATAACCTACCTCCACCAATCACATCCTCTCTTTAGATTTTCTGCACCAGCCAAACATTTGCTCTTTGCGGGACTAAATGCTTTCCGTACATCAGACCCCAGAATGTGCAGAAAGATGATATCGTGAGCATTCATTTTCAGGTCGGAAGACGAATGCCATTCCTGGCCTCAATCTCATGAGGTCTGACATGGAACGTTACCTGGACCTGCCATGTGTCTCACCCTCTGCATTTAAACAAGCAGGTTCTTCACTCACAGACACTTTTCCTGGTCCTCATACAGCATAGTATGGCTCTTTTAGCTCAATGTCAGTGTCTGCGGTTACTTTGCTATAATCGTTTATCAGTTAGGAATCGTTGTTTGATTTGTTGAGTCATTAACGCAGATTCATGGTACATTCACTTTATTTCTCAATGGTATTTAGCACTTTTTATTCAGTCTAGCACAATGCAGCAAGGTTGCTCTGTGAGGTAAATGTTAGGCGTTAATGCTTTCTTTTAAACAGTTTTTACCTTACCGTTCATCTACTGCAGTTCCCAATGTGATTTAGTCCTACTGTTTTTGGTTGTGCTCTTTTTGCTGCTTTTGTGTGCAGTATAATGCTCTCTTAGTTTTATTTAGCGCTGAAAAAGATTGTGTGCCAAATAAATAAATAAATAACCAGGTAAATGAATAATTCAGACGGAGGCGGCACAGTTGTTTTGCTGTCTGACCTGCTTGCTTTGCTTGGTTCCTCTGTGCTGTCTAAAAAATGCAGGTTGTGCGCATGTCAACAAAAAGCAAAATTAATGTCATAGTTTAACACTGTGTCCTATGCCTGCTGTGGTTTGAGCATGCTGTGTTACCTCAGACTAACTGTATTAATGTAGGATTTGTCACTGTCTGCACAGGCCTGATTGGTCTGGGTTAAATACTCGTTTCTGATTGGCTGGAGGGGTGTGCATTATTTCCAAGTAAATGCACGGTAATAATGCACAGCAATAAAGTTGCTGTTGGCATTTTAACAATTGAGTGTTCCATCTATGGGTAAAAATCAAATTTCGTTATTTGTAAAATGATTGTAATATTCATGTTGCCCTTTGATTAGAGTTTCTTATTCTGAAATATCTCTGTGCAAACTGCTCAGCGTCCATGGAAAAAAATAATCATTTTCAGTGACCTTCATATCGGGAACGCATCTAGATAACCTGCAGGTTGGCTTCACCTTGAGACCTCATCACACCATCCTGTCGTGGTTTAGTTTCGTAGAACTGCACGACCAGTTGTGGTTTATTCTTTACATAACGTGGCCAGAGTGCCATGACGTTCCTCGGTAAAGGCTTTCACGAACACATATATGTAGCCGGTTGACAGGGTGCACTCGAGTTGTAAATCGGACCCACTGCTGACATTTTACATGCAGGTCGCACTTCTTTGACGGCTTAAGTTCGGCTTTTATTTTTATTTTATTTTTTTCCATCTTGCGTACGCCAGCGTTTTATTTCGACTGCGCGATGAATAATTCAGACCTGTTCTTAATGTCACATCTGCGTCGTTGTCCAGACTTTAGACATGACAGTTGCGTTGGGTGACCTGTGACTCATCTCTACTGATGTGGCTCTCTGAAACGCTTTGGAGATGTAAGCAGTGTCTGAAATGCAGGAGAGAAACCGCTAACGCTCTCAGATTTGACCTGTACAGATCTATGTTTGCACACTCTTATGTGGTACCTGCTCAAACGTATAGCCAAAGGTTATCGCCGCCCAGACGATGTTTGTTTTAGTATGATTGTGCCTGAGTCCTAAACGACTAAAATGAAAGGGGAAAATAGCATCACTGAGCAACGGTAGGTGATTGGATGAAACATCATCAAACAACATGGTACTGTTTAATATATGAGAATGCCATACGAGGCTGAGATGTTGTCTTTAAGAGGACGAAAAGACCGTAAAATTCCAATGAGTAAGGAAGAAACTCCCTCACAATCCCCTTATCACCATGTTTAGCTGAAGAGTGAATCTGCCTTGCCTTTTTTGGGTACATGGTGGAATTATACTAAGGTGAAAAGAAGCAAGATGTAGACATTTTGTGGACCGGGTTATCTTTTTATTATCACCTTGTAGCCAGATCCATCATTTGTATTTGGTGATTTTGTTTTTCCATTTTGTGAATTTGGTGTGCAGAGAACATTGTTTGACTACATTTCTTATTTCAAAACGCTGTTAACAAAAATAGATTTTGTTTAATTTCTTCATAACAGACGTATCAAAATTTGAACGGCCTGGTTTCATCCTCAGTATTCTGATGTAATAAGATATCCTGGTGTTCTGTTCTGATACTTAAGGATTAATCTCAACCCCCTGGAACATATGTGCTAATTTGGTCACTTGAATGCCACGCTGTTTCCGTTTAAAGGAGAATTGGGATTGTACCCACCTGAATCCAGCCATCATTTGTCCACACTCCAACCTCCCATAAAACATTCGCCTCACAATTGTTCATTCACAAAAACAGACCGATAACTTCCAGAAATTACTTTATACTGGGGTATAATATGTATATGATCTGATTACCCCAGTATTAAATTACAGAACTAAATAATATTCCTGAAATTAGTCGCAGGCAAATTTGGTTAATCTCAGATGTGCAAAATTGGCTGAAGTTGGCAAACCAAAATTATATACTATATAATATAAAATCGCTGTGTTCATCTTCAATAAAATAACATACATGGGTGATGGGTCTTTGTCACTACCCTTTAGGTCAGTTAGGCCGGACCAACATAAATAGCTGTATTTACTTCAGGCTTCCAAAATATAGAAATTGTGTTACCTAGGTATAACATTTTGCAGAAACTTAGTAGCTTGTAGCTATTATGTAGGGACTAATATTTGGCGAAGTGAGATATTGCTACCTAGCCTACCAAGCCTGTCTGCACTTTTAAACCTCTGGTGGCAAGAATGCACCAAGTCATAAAATGGACCAAGTGTTCTATTTGGGATGAATGTTCTTGTGTTCTGATGTTCCAACGTTCTGATGTTCTGCGTTCTTATCTCACACAGGGACAGATCTTTCCCTGCAGTTCCTGGGGAGTATCGCCGCAGTCTGCGTACAACTTTCACTATTCTATGCAATCCTCAAACCAGTAAGTCACCGCCGCCTTCCCCATGTTTGCTGGGCTTTCTCCTGTCTCTTTAAATTCACTGCTTTAAAGACCTAGGTAGGGGAACAATATTAAGTGATTTGGAGTGTAGTTTTTGTTATTATATTGTTATAATGATGGGTCTTTTGAGTAAGATTTTGGGCATTTTAAATCAGAGGGTTACATGTATCTAATTCTCTTTGTTTCCCTAACTTGGCCTGTCATTTGTAGTTAGGCATTTCTTGGTATAAATATATCGTAATTGTATTTATTGTTATTTATTTATGTATTTATTTATTTCTTGATGTATGTTTTGTCTTTCTTTGTACTGTATGAGGTTTCTCTTACCCTGTGATCGTGTTGATATTTTCATAGTCTGTTTTGTCTATATTTATTGACTGGTTTTTATTTACTGTGATTTTACCATGTTCTTGCCATGAGATGGCCTTTGGTGCCGACTTGGCATTAAGTATCAAATAAATAAATAAATTTGTAGTTAGGCATGTAGCGGCAGAGTTTTGGAAAATTATATTTTTGAAATATAATTTTTTTTAAAATTCTGCTGTATGGCCTATTAAATATGTACTGTATGGAAGATCCGGCTTATTCTGTGCCTTTTCGTATGTGCAGATGGAATTAACAATTTTAGCTTTGATTTTTACTGTCCTTCACTGTGAAATCGTTTGGGACGTGGATGCTTCCAGAAGGACCCAATATTGGAATACTGTCTCAGTCAAACTTGTGTCACGTGTTTAGTATGTAACGGCGGCTTGTACATGCTTGGGTATCATTGACTACACGATGAGTTTGAGTCCTGTGGGTGAATACTATATCTTCAATTTTGTTCACACTTCAGATATGACAATAGCGTTGGCTAACACATTAGTCATTTCTGTTGATGCGGTTGTCTGAGGTGTGTAGCGAGACACGGTCGGTATCTGTAATGCGTGGGCTCGCAGCTGGCACAGTATCAGGAAAGGACGGTCCCACAGAACTGCCATACGCTTGTTCTCTTCCATTGTATCTGTTCTACCTTGTGAGGGGAAGTCCCAGAAAGGGCCTAACTCACCTCTCTAAGGTTAGGACTAGTGGTCTCACATACTCGCTTTTGGCCGGAGCTATGTGACATTCCCGGAACTTTCCATAGACTTACAGTCATTGTGCCAGTGCAAAGTGGGAGAAAGGGAGACAGCACCTTCACATTGAGAAATGCACTCCGTTCCACACTCCCCCTCCTTACCTCTCCCCCTCCATTCCTTTCCATTTGTTCCTCTCACTTTAGATTCATATGTACCTTGTAAAAATCACCGTATTACGCTGTCCATCTGATTTCATTTTTTCATTCCAGAATTGATAAAATATTAGCGCAGCAACAATAAGAGAATTGTTCCATGGCACTCCTTACAATAGTCCCATCTTTGCTTGCAAAGCCATAAATAAAATACATAATAGAGCATAATCTTCCGTGTGCCAGCCATGATTGTTAAGGGTGAAATAGGGCTAGGAATTGTTTGTGTTTGTGTCTCAGAGAGCTGAGGAGAGTCACATGGGTGAACCAAGGAAACGGGATTTCCCATTCATTTTACTGGAGGCATTTGCGAAACCTATTATTATGAGCAACATGTTTGTGCCTCAGCCATGAGACTGGTTTCATTTTGCTAAATATTTGGGTCCTCTCAAGCAAACCATGCCGGTTGTTGGTTAAACTGTTTAGACTTAGTTCGTTTTAATTGTCATATTTTGCTGGGGCGCAATAATGACTACATTTCCATACAGCTTAATACATATCCAGAATAAAATCTTATCTGCATATAGTTATGTTCAAAATTATTATTATTGTTTTTTTTTTTTTTTTTGTTGATATTTTGGCTCACGAGAATTGAGAAAACTTGACAGGGTAGTGGCTTTTTGTACGTTTTGTATGTTTGTGCCGTTACAAAAGTGACAAATTTCCTTTGTCTACTTCACTGATGGGATTTGTAGTTCTTTAGTGAGAACTGTACTCCACGCTTGTTCCTTTATGAAAATGCTCTTTCTGTAGCTATTATCTCATATCAGGATATCTGGTAGGGCAGAAATGTCAGGGACCTCTTGTTTTTACGAAAATGGTGTCAGAAGTAGTGTGTATGGGGAAAATTACTTGAAGATAGACCACTTCCTTGGTCCAATTTCTGGATTCGCAGACATGCACCGCTAGACAATTCTGCTTATCTCTTTCGAAAGTGAAATATAATCACATATCTAGACAATAAAGGCGTGTCTGGGGCACACATCCTATGTTTAAATTTGTAGCCTGTGATCAAATCTCTGTCTTATCATATGTGGGTTTCTTTCTTTTTTTTTTTTTAATATGAGGTTGTGGTCTGTCTCTCCTTCGTCCTGTCTCTTCAATCCCTGCAATCTTGTCTTTCTTCTCTGTATTCCTTATCTTTGGCTCGCTCTTTCTTGCTCTTGTCTTTTACTATCAGTTTCTTTTCTGTCAGACTGGTTGGTGTAAGGATATTCAGTGAGTAGACAACATGATATTAACACCAAAAGGACTAGTGCATATTCATAACTAATAACTAATAAGATGTTGGACTACTGTCTGACTTCAATACAGTTGCAGTGTCGTTTCAGAAACCCGCGTACTAATTTGTAGCCGAAGAGTACTGGTAGTATTGATATTAAAATGAAACGCATGTGCACTGAAATCATTTTAAAATTGTAATTTAGTTGAAGTCCTTTTTCGTTTGGTGCTTCCATTACTTTTTCAGGCCCTTTAGTTTCTCTGTTAATGCCACCGATGCAGGAAGGTGAATACTAATTAGAAATGAGTCACATTTTACGTTGAGTAAAACGTGGAGCTACTGTTGAATTTATATGGTGGTGGGTGTGCCACCGGGCTGCCATTTACTCATTCCGGTATTAAAGTTCAATTATGTTTTGTTTGTGTAGTGGTTTTTATGGACAGGGTGGCAGTGGAAGGGAAAAAGTCCCTGGCTTAAAGGAAGTAACTGAGAGGAAACCAGCTCAGAAGGGGGGCCCGTCTGCTTCTGGCTAGCATCAGGTAACCCTAATGAGTTAACTGGAAGAGCGCACTGGTGCTATCTGCCCAAGCAGTAGAGGGCAGTAGGAGATGAAGGCAGGACAGCTTCATTATGGAAATCTGATTGGGTAACTCTAATCCTGACTGTGCCAGTACTTTGCATAATTGCTCGTAGCATTGCCTGCGGAAGGGCAGCTTGAAGGTCCTATTCATACTGATCTGTGGTCAGTGACTATGAGCTTTATGTATTTTTAAAATATGTTTTACAAGTTACATTACAAGTTAATTAGCTGTTCTGTGGTCAGGCTGGGTGGTAGTGGTAGAAGCCCCAGATACAGCTGTTGTCCTTCAGAGGTGCTGTAAAGGAAGAGGGCCATAAATGGGCTGTCTCTAAGAATTATGGGATATCAGAGTGGGAGTTCTCTTATTTGTGGTGCTGTGCTAATGGTGTTTTTCAAGTCTTTCAGTTGTTTTTACATATCTTGATTTTTTTGGGTTTGGTTTCTTAGTATTAAATTATTTATGCTTTGATGCGCTACATTTGAGCGGTTGTCATTCAGCCGTCAACATTCAGCATTGTAAATCATAAGATAATGTGACATCACATTCAAAACATTCATCATTCAAAAACGAAAATGCATAAGACTCCCATTACTGCTGGTTTTATTTTTGTTTTCACATTAAACTGACGTTTATAGCTACAAAATGATCGTAATTAACGGCAAGGCAACATCTGTGCTAATGTCATTGTTTGAATAATTTTTGATCGTATTGTATTATTTATACAGTCCGCAAAGGGCTCAAAAAGACTCAAACTTTTGAATTTCAGGTTACTTAAGTTACACATCTTTCAGACATACGAACAATCTCCAGTCCTCAAGTGTCCGTAATTGAGGTTCTGCTACGCCGTCTGACTAATGTGAAGTAGAGTTCCACATTCGCAGTGAATACCGTCTGTTGTAGTGTAGCAAGAGGCTGTCGTTTCCTTGTGCAGGCGATTAGCTCTCCTGCTATAAAACCATTCTCTGTGGATTATAGCCCGGTCTCTTTCACAGAGGGAATACAGTAAGTGTCAAACAACAGTTTTTCTTCACAGCTTTGCACACGGTTGTTTCTTCTTGACGTTTTTGCGCAGTGATTTGAGCTGAACCGTGTGTGTATGTGTGTATGTGTGTGTGTGTGTGTGTGTGTGTGTGTGTGTGTGTGTATGTGTGTGTGTATGTGTGTGTGTGTGTGTGTGTGTGTGTGTGTGTGTGTGTGTGTGTGTGTGTGTGTGTGTGTGTGTGTGTGTGTGTGTGTGTGAGAGAGAGAAACAATAGTTTTCTCATCATCCTTTTTCTGGTTAACACACTGACTGAACCTTCGGATGTTCTCACATAAACATTCTCGCAGTGTCGCTCCCCCGAAATTTGCCACCTGCCGTGCTCGGTGAAATGCGACGTGGGTGATTGTTTTTCGTGCGAGGCGCTGCGTACACATATCCTGCTGTGGGTGGGGCGTGTGACTCTCTCGCACCTCTCGCGAAACGCTGAGAAACTGCGAAGGTCTCACTTCCACCCTCCGTGTAGACCACCTCACCTCAGCCGCTACAGCTTCATGACAGTGACAGAAAAATGTCTCTTACAGCCCCGAGTGGAAATTCTCAAACAGTGTTTTTTTTTTTTCAGACCGTAGGACCTCAAGAAGCTGATACGACAGTCAGTCCTAAAGCTGGATGGGTTAAAAAAAAAAAAAAAAAAAGTTGAATGTGTGACTGTGCTTCACAAAAATATCAGACACTTGAACAGTAGTTGTATGGGCGTTTCTACATGGAGGTAGCCTGTGTGGTTATTGCCTAGATTAATAATATCTGCGCAACCACCAGTCTTCACTTACAAGAATGATTTTCACACAGCTCTCCACAATAGATGTATTCCAGAGCAAGTCAGACGACCAGAGACATTCCCATGAGCTGACCTGTGAAAAACACGACAATTATACCCTTCTCTAAGTGGTACATTTTGAACACGGTTGGCTCTTAAAACTGAGAGAGTGACTCTGAAATCCTGAAATGGCAAACTTGACACGTTTGCAAGAAGGATGCTATCGCAAGCTACGAATAAGAGGCCATTTGAATCGATTCCTGAATAGAATACAAAGGCCGCTAGGCTTTTAAGGTTTCAGAACGTGTTTGACAGCCCTAGGCAGTGCTGGTATAGGGCAGGATTGGATGTTGGCGAATATCATTTCAATGAGCTGACCATGAAACGGCAACGATACCTTTTGGCTCTGGTGTACAATGGTAGCATGAGTTGCGTTCACATGTCACCTGGACGGTCCTTGTTGGATGGTGTTTTACCAGAAGCATCTATGAGCATGTTACGAAGTATGTGGCTCCTCCCTTAACCCACAAACCGATCCATTTCTGCTTAGTTCTGCTTCCTAAATTTTAATTCCAAAACAGTTTTCCCTCTCCTCCTCTTTGAAGAATGTAGCGCGAAGCAATGAACCGCGAGAAAGCGCGGGGCGTCCAATCCCATCCCCGAAAATCCCGTCCGCAGCCATTCGGCGAGCCGCGGCTTTGTCCTCGTTCCTTTAATCTCCGTGGGTGGCACGTCTGGTCATGGAGGAAAAAGGAAGTCGTTCTGTTAAGGGTAAAGAAGAAAGGAGAAACGTTCAAAGGGTGACATGGGATGTTCAGAAACCGCTCTGCCATTGCTGGGCACTTTGTTTTGACTCTGAAAGGCACACAAACTATTTTTTTTTTTTTGTTTCCTTCTTACAGTAGCACAACTTGTCTTTGATATTTTGGTAAGCCCCTCCATCTATTGTGAGACGGGTTGACATCTATCGAAAGACAATGGTGCATGGACGCGCGAAACATGTACAAAAGCAACTTCTTTCCCCTCTCAAGGCCCCCAGCTCTGCCGTGCGGAAATGTAAGAGACCACCGGGGCGTACCCGATCAACCGCACAGGTAGCTTACCGCCATGGAGTATTTTCTTTTCTACTTTCTTTATCTGCCATTGTCCGTCCGATCTCCATCCAGACTGTGAACTCATTTTCAGCTTGTCATCGGAGACTTGGCAGGCTCTCGGCGCGCAAATGGCACGAAAGGAAAGTGTGAATTGGTTGTAGGATTTGAGATTCTTGCACGTTGGAGATGGATTTTAAAGTTACATATAATATAACAGGCTGTGTAATTCAGTCAAAATGATTAGCACGTTATAAATGATTATTATATGTAAATGTTTCATTATTAACATATAATAATTTCTGAATTTCATCCCTTGTATTCAGTATGTTTTTGTAAAGAACTTCCCTATTGTCGTAATTCTCAAAATTGTGCTGGACCCACTGAACACTAGCATATGTAGTATTTTTTTTATGTATATACCTGTTGTGTGTCGGAGTTCTCCAAACTTGGATGTGGCTGCTGGGTGTGCTTTCTCCCTGCTTATCCAAATTTAAACATGTCTGTGTTTTTCTCTGTTTCTGTGGTTAATAAAATCTTTCCGGCCAATCAAATGTAGCCATTTACATGACACGCGCACTACAAAGCGACAAACATGAATCGTCAAGCTGTGGGACATATTTAGCTCTCTCTCCCTCTCCCCCCTTCTTAGAATATTAGAGTGTGTGTGTGTGTGTGTGTGTGTGTGTGTGTGTGTGTGTGTGTGTGTGTGTACACACACACACACACACATTTGTGTGCATATATATATATATATATAGACACGTGTGTGTGTGTGTGTGTGTTTATATATATTGTATATATATGTATATATGTGTGTGTATGTGTGTATATATGTGTATAGATATATGTTTATATGTATATATGTGTGTATATATATATATATATATATATATATATATATATATATATGTGTGTGTGTATATATATATATATATATATATATACACGTGTGTGTATACACACTTGCAAACTATCTGAAGTTTGTTTTATTTGTTGAAATACATCATGTTACATTTTTATTAATGAATACCAACCTCAGCGAAATCAAGCTGGATATCTTCTACATCTATCATTTCCAGCTACTCCCACTTCTGGTTTCTATCTGAATACAGATACAGACCATGGTGGTGAAGCAGATACAGTATGAGGTACAGATTCTGAACGGTTTGCTCTCCCTCTGTCAGTGAGATGGAGGTTTAATGTTTCTGCTGTAGTGGTTGATGACTAACACCTCTGAAATTCTTCAATGTGTTTCTGTGGTCGTGATTTTATGAGGAAAGGGTTTACGAGGACATCTTGACTCGCTGATAAATGTGAGCTGAAAGGGGACTGGTTTCACGTACTGAAAATAAAATATATACCGTAATCTATTGTTATTCTTATGTATGTTTTCACATGCGTCATCTCTGTCTTTGGTCTGTGTTACCAATGAGAAACTAATGGGTTTACGTTGAGTGGGTATCACAGATTACATGTCTCTCTATTTGCGACCTGTTTGTATTTTAAACAAAAAGTTTCATATATCCAGTGCTACATGTGAATGTAGTGAATCCAGCACAGAAAACCCTTAAGGCTTAAGTCATGGAATCCGTGCTTGAAATTGACATCGACTGCTTGTGTGGGCTCTCTGTTTCCTTCCGGATAATTCTGGCTTTGTCCTGCTCGGTATCAGAGTCATTCTGAAAGTGAATCAGAGCGTTTGAACTTTTGCTCACATTTGTGTGGAAGTGTTGCGGTCTTCTCTGGTGTGAGAGAACCCTTTAGCCCAGAGAGATAGAGAGGCTAGGTTTAAAACTCTGCAGAATTAGCTGGAATCTTCCGTTTACTCTTTGACACTTATTTTTCACTGCTTTAAAAACATCCGACTGCCTTGATTTGCATGTTTGCAGTCAGACCCACACGGTTTATATACATACAGTATGCATGTGTGTTTGTATAATTTACAACTTTGACTGGATTTTAGCATTAGCGTTAAAGAAAACGAACAATTGTTACACAAAACTCAGGTACTGTGATCTTCAGCTACTGTTTTAATACTATATATGTTTATATGTGTATGAATGCATATATGTGTGTGTGTGTGTATATATGTTTATATTTTTATATACAAAAATAGAAAAATGAAGCTGAAGGTCATATCTTCCATTTATTCAGAGTACTGGTAATTGACAGATTTAAAAGTGGAAGAAGAATAAAAAGCAAATTTAGGTTTGGCAGGTAAGAGAGGAGTGATGCAGAAAGGCAATAATGAGGATGTCCGTGTGTCTAATCGGCTGGGCCCTCTCTCCCGTGTTTCCAGGCAGTTCCACTCGAATGCGACGTCAGATGCCCGCCCGGACGCCTACAACCCTTCGCTCTTCTCCGACGCCAACGACCTGACTGGTCTCAGCTTCGGCCGGACTATAGACTTTCCTCAGGTAAGAGCTGGCTGAACGTCCCTCAACGGTCTTTTTTTTTTTTTTAATACTTTTAATGGAGGGCTATGAGCGCCTTCGATCTCTGATTGCAGCGTAGCCGTCTTTTATCTTGTCGGTTTTACAATGACAGCAGTGTCTCGCGCTCAGTAGTTGACCTCAGCCGGACACCCTCTGTACCCTGAAGAACAGGGCTGTTTAATTTTCCCGTTATTCAAAGACAGTATTTTGAATAACTCGGCCTAGCGTCTCTACAGTCAAACCTTTCACCTTCCCGCTCTTCGGTATTCATTCTCATCGCATGGTAATATGCCAATATGCCCAAAAACTCATACGGCCATTGTTTTTCTACTTTGTGATCGTGGCCAGTGTTGTCACCCACATTTAGATCAACACATTTCCTAGATACGTGGTTTAAAAACCCAAGTTCAGTGAACTTGCTTCCTACGATGGTTCACTGGAATTGGATGTATGTGTGTTTCTGAACGGTTTATTTAACCAGCTGAACCATTCAAAACAAGAATTAGGGTTGGACAATACAGCTGTCACAATAGCTGTCATTACCTGGAATGAATATAATGCATAATAAATGAAAGCTTAAATAACTCAGAAGGTATTACTCTGTGATCCACCTGAAGGCCATTCGCATAGCTTTTGATGCACCTTTTCAGTACCTCATGCTCTCACACACACGCACACGCACACACACACACACAGCATAGCATGTTTCTCCATCTCTGCTATCAGCTCCACTGTCTCAGTGATACAGCTATACATTGTCCTGCTCCACAAAACTAAGGCAAGTTGTGTTTTAAGGCTATGGGAACAGACCTACATCTGGGTTATGTTGGTAGGGGCGGTTTAGAGAGCCCCACTGATGTAAGGACAAATGTGACATTTGACTGTCACTGGAGTCCCCCTTATGACACCAACCACCTGATCCACCGAGTCTCTCTATTTTTAAAATCGCCGAGAAAGTCTTGCTAACGTCAACGTCTCTCGCTGCACCACCCCGCTAATTTGTTGTGATTTCAGTTCTGACTGTCGTAGCCGACTGCTATCGGGGCATGCGTCAGGGGAGTTCTGTAGAAATAGTTTCTCGCCCACGCCCCCTCGTTCTCTCGTGGCCGATCCAAGGCCGGGGTTATCGGAGACCATGTCTGGCCCGCGGGAGCTTTGTCAGGCTGTTGAGTGCGGCTAAATGCACTCGTGCCCTTTCAGAGAACGCTCTTAATGTGAGGGCCTGTTACCAAGGAAACCCCAAGGAGAGCAATGAAGATGTGATGTGAAGTGCATGCTGGGATACTCCTTTACCCAAATGGATATGGCCTTGGTGTGATTAGAGGTAGTCCCGATTATTGAGATTTGCACACATTGGAATTTTTGGTCATAATCACACGATTTATTTAATTGTAACCCACTTGGTTGGTTTTTGTAGTGAACTCATGCTGGCATTCAAGTTATCTTTCCATGTATAATATCTTAACCCATGCACTCACTGTTTCCAATTGACTCATGCAGGGTAACTTCTACCATAAACAATGTTTGCACGTATAGCCGTTAAAGATTATTGTCAGTGTTTTTGTGATAGCCCTGGTGGTTGGCATTTCCAGTGAAGTCATGTAGTTTTCGTTCTGTTTTCACGGACATGTCATCCACTCATTCCTCCCTAAAAGTGAAAGCGGAGCTCCGGTGTGACTGTGCTCGCAGACAGGCGCTGTTCCCTCTGCTCCTCGCACAGCTGAAGCTCAAGTGAACGTTCAATAGCGAACCCATGTCCCACAGCAGCCTGCTGCACCCGTCATGTTCAATACCAGCATCAAATAAACCCCTTTAAATATTGGACGCTTGTTCTTCTGTATGAAGAAGGCTCGGTTGTTCTCCTACCAGACTATGTTGCCAACTACAGACCTCAACATCTGGAGTGGCCACCACGCATGTGTAGATGCTGAACCTAATTTAAAAAGCATTTGGGAGGTGCGAAACGTGATTCGTTGAGGTAGCTTATTTGCTTCAGTCACAAATTGCATGTACAAAGATTTTAACATGGGCTAAAGGTTTTGATAAATTTGGCCCCTAAGCCTGCAGATACCCTGCGGCCAGATGAGGTCGCCAGAGAGCGGTGTGACAGAGATCGGTAGACTTGACCCGCTATTTACCTTTGGTGAGGAAAAAGGCTTGGTGAGCCTGGCATTAGTAGGAGTTTATACTAGCAGGAGCGCTGTGTTTGTTTTTACCATTCTTTTCGTAGATTTGATTTGCCACTTCAATCAAAGTATATTGATTTGGATATTCTGTCTACAAGTTTTCTTTCAATGCAATGTGTCATACTAAAAGTGGAAATGTCTCCCAATGACTTCCAGTACATTTCAGATACTTCTACTCAAATACGTTCTTTTCACTTTCGCAACGAGGTGCTCAGTATTTGCTGACTGGATGACAAATGTTGAAATAAGCGGTATTTGATTGGTGATGCAGCGTGGAAGGAAGTGAGGGCGTGTCGTCATGTGGACCAGAGGAGTCACATGCTCACGGCTTCCTCCTTCTGAGAGCCACTGCGATAGGCTAAACAGTTTGGCTCAACTTTGGTATGGGAAGGTGCGATTTAAAAAAAACTGGGTAAAAAGCATCATAAAAAAATGCATTTCAAATACGTTTAATGAAACTGGTTTGGAATCCGTACTGTGCCTGTGTTAGCTGTAGCCCCATAGAGTTAAAGTCCCATAGGTTACCAGGTTAACTCTGTCCATGCATCCATTTGTATGCCGAGCAGCTGATTCACATCGCTGCAGGGAAAAGATGGTGGAGATATTGCTGAATTGGCCTGTGAAAATCACAGTGACGCCGTGAAATCGATCTCCAGTCAGTCAGTGCACAGTCACTGCCGCCTGCCTCATGTTGTGCATTTGACAGGAGCCCACAGGGCTCTGTAACGAAACTCAGCTGAGACGTTCGGCTCCCTCCATTTCCCCTGTGCACTGGTGCTTAGCCCTTTGTCTGGTGCCACAGGAATGTGCTGGTTTTCCCCCTTCTGATGAGCCAGCGGTTCACATGGAGGGCTGGGTGAGGTGACATCAGGCACTTTTAGCAGAGCGGCTTAAGTGAGGAGTGAGGTCAAAAGCAGAAGCTCTTCAGTTTTGGGGTTTGGGGTGTTCCTTCCCCCTGTGGCGTGCCTCATGCACTGGGCTTTGTGAGGGCTGTCATGACTCGCCCCTGGGTTAAATGTTCCATATATGCTGGTTCAGGTTGGTGTGTGCATGCATATGTGTGTGAGTACACATTCAGACATTTGATGTAAGAAGCCTTACCGTACTTGGTCTCATACCCTTGTTGTGTGTGTGTGTGTGCGTGTGCGTGTAATATTCCTTATAGGTGTTTTCATTTGGGGTGGAGGTTTTTTTTTTATTTATTTTTTTTTTAATAAAGTGGATGCTGGTTGCTGCCCCCCATTATCCAATAGAATGTGAGTCAGAGGAGCTCTATGTAAAGGTAGGGCTTTTCTTGCATGTGAGTGGTGCTGCAGGTGATCCACATCCAGGTTAGAACAAGCCAGGGGGTCATTAGTCAGCCAATGGCGTGCTGGGGGGATGTCGCTTCAGTTTCCTTTAGGACGGGCCTGTCGGACTTGCCGAGTGGGGAAAAGCAGAGGATTCTGGGATGGAGGCCAGCAGTCAGCCGGACTCCAGCTGAGTCACGGAGAGCCGGTGGATCCAGTAATTCCCCCTCGTGCAACGCCCTCTGAGGGACCCCGTGATGTCAGCTCTACACAGGAATTCCTCGTGGTTTATTCGATGAATGGCACTTTACCGTAAACCACCGCGCGGTCTTGCATATTGCAGGAATCGCGGGGCCTTGCCGGTAATATCCCTCCAGCCCCTGTGGAAAACCGGGGCGGACCGCTTTCGGTATTGATCCAGGGTAAAAGGCCAAGGCGAGGGAGGGGGTGGGGGTGGGGAGAGGGTGGGGGTGGGGCGGGGGCGGGGGGGGGACAAACCCGTGGAAAAGATGAATGCTGCACAGCCACAGCGAGAATTTGGGCTCACCACAGTGTGAAAGACCAGTGCTAAATGGAGAAAGCACCCGAAAGCACCTAGATAGCACACGGGGTGCACACTCGCGCACACGTGTACCACAGTGGCCATGTGTTGGTTTACCGAAAAGAGGACAGGAGTAGGTGGGCGTTGTCGAAGAGCGAGGGGTATTTGGAACAAGGAAATGGTCCTCAGTATGTGAAAGTACTATTTTGTGTATTAAATATGTATTATATTTATTTACCTTGGGAGAAAAATCATGTGTAATTAGTATCAAAATACATTAGATATCTGAATTTGTACTTTTCAAGCACTGAAAATACTGTATAACCCTATATCACAGGGACCCCATGGCTCAAAACTGCGACCTCGTTTCCAGGGTTTTGGGCCGCAAACTGTAGCAATTGTCCGTAGCCTCGTCCCATAGAGTAGGTAGTTCAGACTTGTCAGCGACATGAAGAGAAGTCTAAACTGAATGGGAATATGATGGATAAAAATCTGTATAAATCCAATATTTTGCAAAAACCAAAACGGTTATAGATATTTTGATTGAAATGGTGGTTTGACCTGCAGAGGTGTATAGTTCTCATGCCTTTCTTTAGGACTGCAGCTGCTCCACATGTCTGATCTGTATCCCCACCATCATACTTTATTCAGCCAATGAGGGGCTCGATCACTAGTGATGTCACTCCTGAAGGTACCACTCTCTCTGTGACACTGGTCCAGCTGCCTGCACTGATGTTGGGGGCAGTGCTCCGCTGTGATGTCAAAATTTTTGTGTTTTCAAAAAAGAAAATCTTTTTTTTTTTTTTTTTTCCCTCTATATCGACACATTTATTGGTGTTGCATTTTGTAGACTATTTGTTTTCTGTTTTGCATTTGGGGTATTTTGTGTTTTGTATCAAAATACATTTGATATATCTTTGCTTATTCCTGAATAAGGACGATTCCAAACATGTTCTCAGTGTTTTAGTTAAACTCTGTAGTCTAAATGAGAGTCTTTAGAGCACACATAATATTGGGGCTATTTGTTTCTTTATATACAGGCTATGGAACAAGCGAAGCAAAATCATGAACGTTTTTAGGAATTTAGAGATCATGTGCAGAAAGATATTTTAGGTGTGTAAAAGAGGATGTGTAGTAAGCCTAGTGTACACGTACACACCCCTCTCACACACACACAGTCCCATAAACACACACACACACACACACCTACGTCCAAAAGAAAATTCACATAGACGCACTTAAGCAGGCGTGCATAAGCACATGCACACATTGAAGTACAGAACATACACGGTCGCCTGCATGAACACACACACACACACACACACACACACACACACACACACACACACACACACACACACACACACACACACACACACACACACACACACAAAGTCAATCACATGCACTCTCTCTCTCTCTCTCTCTGAGGTCCATCTATAGCTCTTTGTAAATGTGGTGCAACTGTCCTCAAAACAGTAACTGAGCCCTTACATTATGCTGGTTAAAAAGGGGGGGGGCAGTTCTGAGTTGTTTTTCTTTCATGTCCCTCCTACTTTGGACAGTTTTGATTCATTATTCAGCACAGGGATGGATGTACGTGCGTCCTAATTGTGTTTGTTCAGTGAGCAGAGTGGGGCTCACCGTCCCGGTAATATCGCGCTCCGTCTGGCTTCGAGAGGAGCACGCTCGGATTTCAGATTCTTCATTGTGTTCAGTCTCCTGACAAACCTCCAAGTGCTTCGGAAGGATCCTTCCTCCCCGCTGTCTGGAACGTTCCAGGTCCGTCTGCCGAAGACTTATTGTCCTCAACGACTTTGACAAGGGGGGACGCCAAACAGAAAGACAGGGTGTTATCACTGGCCTACTTTTGTCACACCCAACAAGGAAGTGAATGGTGGAATTTAGCATGCGGCCTTTCCTGGTTTATAGCACCAGTGTAGTTTTAGCGAAATAAAAATGCTGGGAATGTTGAACTTTGACCTTGTGGGCATGCTAGCTATGGAGCGCGTTGTGGTAAAGGGGGAAAACAAGTCCGCGGAGATGGAGGTTGGATGTCGAGGAGGACGGGTGGTGCAACAGGTTTGAGCGACCTATCCTTCTCTGCTGCCGGTTCTCAAATTTTGGAGCGAGACCCGGAGCCTCCCTTTGACAGGAATGGGGTGGGGGGGCAGGGGAGGGTTAGGGTCAGTGGCCCCCCCCACGGTGAGGAGGCAGACTGTACGCCCACCCCACGGTTCAATATAACTGGAGCCTGAGATCAGTGCTAAATCTATCTGTCCCGCGGCGACTCAAACCAGACAGCCGCCACAGCGCTACTCAATATAATAATCGTTAAAAAGTAATCTGATTTAGGGTCCATTTTTAAAAAAAAAAAAAAAAACCCACAAACACACAAAATATATATGTATAAACTCATATGTAGATTTCTATACAAGCATATATTTATACAAGTGCTTTTTATTTGTCTCTGAAGTTATATTAGCGTGAGCTCACCCACCTCCGTTTGTTTACACTACAGATGTGGTTGAGATTACACCACGCGCAGTAAAAAGGGCCTGACTGCCAGTAATTTCGGTCACTTACCAACAAAAGCATCATTTCCTGAAAGCCCTCTCTCCCCTCCCCCCTTCCTCCTCCCCTCCTCTCTTAACCACCTTTATCACAATGAAACAGCACCACAATCAATATGACTAAACCTTTTTTTTCCCAGCTCCAAACAAATACCGATCCGTTCCCCCCCGTGCCGTTAGCGGACGAAACGCGACAAAAGCGTCCTCAGCGAGAATGCGTTGCTGCTCTGCTCCGCTGTGATCGGGCGTGCGAGTGAGTGTGTTTGTGTTGTGTGTGTGTGTGTGCGTGCATGCGTGTGTGGGGAGGCTCGGCGCTGCAGACCGCAGCAGTAGCGGCGTGTGGAGTCGTTCCGTTCCCGTGCGCCTGGAAGCGCAGAGCACAGCGCGTTAGCGGCGGAGCGCGGAGCTAGCCCGGCGACTCGGCTCATGGGAAAAGCAGGCTGACTTTCACCAGCGTGGGAGTGCATGCGAAAGCTCTATGTCTGTCATTCAGTTCTGGACTAAGTACTTCAACCAGCTGGGACGGCCGCTCCCAAAGGTAACACCGCTCACCTGCAAGCCCTTCTGCTCACCCTTTAACTGCGTATGTTCTCTCGCGCATTTCATTTCATGTCGCATCCTGTAATTTTGTTCAGGAAAACAAACTCCACAGCTGTCACCAGCAGCTTTACTGTATCTGTTTGAAATCAGTTTGTCAGGCTTTTTTTTTTTTTTTTTTTTTTTGTGGCGGAGAGCCCGTTTCCAGCTTGGCCGTGTAAAAGTTGAGCAGCTGAGAAAAGTGCGATGTCAGCTCTTTGTCACCGTGTGATCTGTTGTTCTTTTGCTTTACATGAGATGCTAAACCTGTCAGAACCACAAAACATGCAATCTGCACGGCGGCGTGAATTCGCTCCGTTCAGGAGACCAGAAACCGCTACAGTGCTTTGCTGATCACGTGCTACAGAAATTTTCTCGTGGCTGTTTGTCGTCGTTCATCTTCTCCTTAACCATCGTATTGCCATTATTTGATTACTCAGATAAAGGACTGGTTTTAGCATAGAATGGCCCGTGCGGTTTCCCAGTGGTGCGTTGCACAGTAAGCAGTCAGTAGTAGTTGTTTAATTGAAGGCTTTACACGTTTGCTGTGTGGCTTTGTATATCTTTGTAGATATAAGTGGGTTATGATTAGAAATTCAGTGCTTTCTCATACATTCAGCTTTCTTTGCACAAGGAAGGTTTTTTTTTTTATGAGCATTTAGAAGCAGGTTTACAATGGTCGTGGGCTGATAAAATTGTCATCGTTCTTCATTGGTTTCCTTGGACACGGTGCAGGTTATGCTATCCGCTCACGTAGTGTCCATCTTTGGCCCACCACCCCGTGTCTGGAGATCCGCAAGCCAGAATGTTCTTCCTTAAGTCGCCCACACACTTAAGATAACTCCGCTCCAAATGTCACCGAGTCCTTCGGACAAAGGACTCCTTTAATTGGTCACTCGAAAATGTGGTGATGTGATGCGATTGGCTTCTTTGAACTCTAAAAGTGTATGAAATGTTTCATTGTTGAAGTAGCACGATTTCCATCTCTTCCAGTTCTCCATACCCGGAGATGCAGGGAGAGAGTGAATGAGGTACAGAGTCTCCGTTTCAAAGCCCACCCTCTTGAGTAGCGCTCGCACAGCAATGCAATGAAGCCGCGGCAGGTTAATGTCTGCGTCGGTTTCTGTCAGTGCGAGGCAGAAGAATGCGCGTTTTTAGCTGAAATCTGCTCTGCTGAACACGAGAGGTGTGAAAGATTTTTGCCCCGTTTTAAATCCATCTGACTTCAGAAAAAGGTGCTACAATAAGACGTTATCCAGCGGTTGTCTTTTATCCATGTTTAAGAGCTTTTAGGTGTTTGTATCCGGCTGACTTTAAGAAACTGGATTTGCAGGAAATAGCCTGGACTCATAATGAATATATCTGTATGTACATAAGATTTTGTCTTCTCTCCAGTTAAGCATACTTGTGTAAATGTATTTACTGTTATGCTCGTGTATTAATTTGCTGCTTTTATTAACAATACATGGTTTTTCCTGCATAGGGATTTCCTGACAGGATCCTCAGTCAATGGGGAGATAAATATGAATTTTTGACAGGGGAAAAAAAGTGAAAAATTGTTGGTGTGGTATTCTGACCGTTGCTATTGCAGCTGCTTGTTACTGTAGCCTTTTGACCACTGCTCTATGGTCACTAGGTGAAGAACAATAATTCTTGCACTCCAGTGTACAAGTCATACAGGTGCCTATGAAAACGATAAGAAATTACTGTCAGAGGAGCAATCGACTACAGCTTGGCATATCTTAGATTTTTTTTTGTTGTTTTTTTATGTGCGTCATTTACAGTACTGAGTGTGTTATCCTGCTGGTACCGTGGCTGTTGTTGTTGACTGTCCAAACAACATTTGCAGAATAAAAATTTATTACTCATGTCACACTCACTGGGTTTGTTCACATGAAAACCAGTCCAAGAATATAATCCCCTGTAAACTCTATTTACAACCACAACAAATACTACACCCCTTAAGCCAACACAAAACTTGCTAAATGTAAAATGAAATTTATTGGATTTTTTTCCATAGACAGGCTGTGGAAAACAGTCAGAATATAGTGAATACTAAATTACAATGTTAATATTTCCCAAATAATTACTTCTCCCATAAACGCAAAAAAAATTGGTTTGCTACACGAAAGCAACCAGGATATTTGCCGTATTTACCATATACAGATTTTTTGTATGCACTAGTGCCGGGGAAGAATCCATTGCTGTTTTGACAGATAACATTGGTGGAGTATTCATTTCCAGCAGTGATTAGGTCTTAATATGTTAGCTGGAACTACTTCATAGTTATCCATTAATTGAGACTTCTGAAATCTGGATTACTGGACATCTATGAAGTTTAAGAAGTCAGTCAGCAGAGTTTACTGGGGTAGCTCATGACAGGCTAATCTAGCTAACCGCTAATGTGTCGTCTCTGCGATGCTGCATAACATACAAGTACCTGACTGCATAATCTCTGACACGACAGCTTTGTTTATACAGCGAAGTGGGGAAAAGAACGGCCGCTTTTGCGGAGAGAGCAGGGAGAGTGGACGATGAGCTTCAGAGGTGATCAGCTGGTTATTTAAGAACTGAAGTAGGCAACAAAAACATTTAACTTAGAAAATCATCAGATACTGGCACTGCCATTTTGAGCCAGGAAAAACCCTGTAAATTATTGATTTATTTTTTTCTGTAACATTTTTTTTTTTTTTTGACGTGGTAGATGAAACCAGAATTCAAGATGGTCGAGATTAATGTAATGCTAAATATTGTTCGGGGGTGTAAGCTTCCTCTCTGTGCCTCCTAGTTGGTGGGCGAAAAAAACATAATAAAAGGTTGTTGGAATGTCCCCACACCAGAATGAGTGTGATTGCTTTTTACAGTGATTAATGGAATGTTTTTGTTGTTCGTTTTTCCCATAGATGTTCGTATACCTCTACCAGAGGTACCCTTGCTGTCCAGATTCTGTCTGTTGAAGCATGGCTAACTGTCAGCCACAGTGGCAGAATTTCACAGGCTCGAAGATGGACATTTGTTTTGAACGGTATTTGGGGGATGTTTCAGCCAGGAAGGGTTGCCGTGGTGACTGACTGCCTCTCATTTACCAGTAATTACGCAGACAGCGACAGTCAGAGAGCGTCAGTTTCCTCAGGTGACAGTTTTGTGCTTCTGTGACTGTGCCGCGCCGGTGAGGCTGACACAAATACGGTCTCTCTGCGGCAGCGTGACCCGCTTCCTGCTGGGCCTGGCAGACCCTCTACCACCCTCACCCCTGGTTCCTGGCCGCTGCAGGCCACAGATAAGGAAAGGCGAGTTGCGCTTGCGCTGATGCAGCCCGGTGTGACAACAGGGGAAACAGTGGGGGCGGTGCCGCGACGGCCAACCTGCCCCCTGGAAGCACCCATAGAGCCACTTGAAGCTACATTTATTGACTGATTTTTACCGTATTGGTGAAGGTGACCGCAGTGTAGTATAATGGTTAGAGCGCTAGGCTTGTAACCTCAATATTGCAGGGTCAATTCCCAGACGGGGAAATGAAGGGGTTGAACCGGTAATGTTAGTCTTTCTTTTGCAGGGATGCAGCCAATCGCTTCCCACTGCTGAGAGCCTATCCCACAATGCACCAGGGCTGTAGTGACAGACCCAGTGGGGTTTCTGTGATGATCTGTATGGGCCTGTGCTTTGGTTTCGGCAGGTTAAATTAAAGAGACTGTCGTGGTGGAACGATCGCACAGAGAGTGATTTTATTTCGACCGAGGGCCAGATTACAGCGTCAGGCCGACCGCGGTACCGTGAACTAGCCCTAGCGGTCGGCTCCCTTCAGTGAGAGGAGCGTGTGAGGCAGATGTCGGTATCCAGCTGGCGGCACTTTAGCACTTAACATGGCTGAAGGGGTATGGGTCACTTTCACGTTCGTATAGAGCTGCAGTGAGTAACTGCAGCTGTGTGTGTGTGTGTGAGAGAATGTCGTTTGTGTGTGTGGGAGTGTGTGCGCAAGCATGCGCAACATATCTGCCAGAGATCTGCCTGTGAAATTTGCTGTCAGATTTTGTGAAGGACCGGTAGAACATTGCCTTTTTTATGTCAGAAAAGACGGGGTTATTCAGCTGGACATCCATCTCACTTAAAGTGCACAAAATAAAAGCACGAAAAAGGGAATATTCAGGGCTGTAAAACATCCATCTCTACCTTCATGCTCGTTTTCAGCTCTTGCTTTGTTTTTATTTGGGTTGAGCTTTTTTGTCCCCACCTCATTCCACAACCCCACCCCCACCCCAAAAAAAAATGCAAGTCAAAGCACAAAGCGGCTTCACTTCTTGTTGAGGAGATGCCAGAGAAGAGAGCGCGTTCTTCAGCTTCACTTCCTGTTTGCATGAAGACGGGGGGGATTCCCTGCCTGCTTTGGCAGGTTTTCTTGGAGCAGAGGGAAGCTGAGCTTGGCTCGCGCGGTGCCTGGGGTTACGTAGAGGCTTTTAAAGGAACAAAAGCAGATGTGCTTTTCTACCGAGCGAGCAAGTCTTCAATGTCATCCGCTATTATCTTTATCGAAAAGGGATTTTAATTCCTCCTTCCTCTACACGCAAGTGTTTTTTTTTTTTTTTTCTTTTCCCTCAACCGACTTTGGTTCTCTTTTGGCACACCCGTGAGTACAAGTATACAGACACGCGCATACAGACACACACACACACACAAACAGTGCGTTGTTTGTGGGCAGCATTGCTGGGAGCCGTTAAACCCTAATGTGAATATGAGGTTAGCTGTAATCTGATTCTTATCTCACGTACATCACGCACAGGCCACAAGCTTCAGCATCAGAGTGCTTTGGAACACAAACTGTGCCCTACGCCTCCTGATCACGTGGTTATTTGGCATTTCATAACACTGGCTGTGTCTCAAATTGCATACTTGCGCACTTGCATACTTGTGTACTTGTTCGTACATACTTCCAAGTACACTAACTTGTATGTACTCTTTAGTCTGCAAGTACATAGCGGTAAAAATTCATTAATTTGAGACGTGCTTGTACGTCATGAACACGTCATATCTCTTCTGTCCTTTGCGAGAAACTCGCCCGATAATGCTAGCAGTGACTGAAATCGTAGTTGACCAGTTCCGTCACCGATCCTCCACCACGTTTAACAGCAGAGAATAAGCAACATGGGTTGAAGGCCTCCTTCATATTTCTGCAAACATAAACCTGTGGAGATGTAGAAACGAGAGTAAAGGATTACCCATCAGACCACATTACTTTCCTCTGCCGTTCAGGTACCGTGGTTTTGCGCTCGTGTTTGCGCCATGCCTTGTCACACACCCACCTTTCTCAGAGTCAAAACATATCGGCGGTTGTTGTTGACAATAGCATGTGTCGGAACGGTTTTTATTTGCAATTCAAAATACGCGTCCTTTTTCAGTCAGTGTGTCCCAATTTTTCATTTTTTCTACTACTGCATAAATGCTGTCCGTGGTTGATTGATTGTGACTTTACAGTATTTGAACTTTTGAACTGGTTAACGGTACAGCGTGGGGTCTCTCTAGACTGCTTGTTACAGCAGAGAGCCGTTTCCTGTGTGCGCCATGTCTTACTGGCTGGACACGAGATTCCCGCAAAGAGCCTCATTGCCCTCGCTGTTGGGCTTCCGCGGTTGCCAGGGATACCGGGGATACCCAGTGTGAAACTCAGGGATATTAGGCTGAGTTCATCATGACATAAGGGGTAAAATAAAAAGAGGAGTTTGGGACGTCTCTCCGCCCTGCTGCTTTGCACGCGTAACTTCTTGGATTGATGACACGATTTCCTGGAAAGATGAGTGGAGCGGGAACATTAAGGAAGAGAAATCCAGGAAAATCCAGCTTTCGCTCCAGAAAGCTGTTACTTGCTTTTTCTCTCGTGTCCTCCCTTTCCCGCTATTTTTTTTTCTTTCTTTTCTCCCCCCCTTCCATCTTTGCCTCTGTCCCACTCCCTCTGTGACGGGCTCTGCTGAGGACGACTACTCTGTCCTTGAAAGACCCCAGCTGTTCAGGACCCCTTCCTCAGTTATGTGCTCCGCGGCATCCTGTTATGACATCGGCCGTGCAAATGTGTGGAGGAAGAAGGGTAGGGAAAGAGGCAAGGTCTCTGTCCGTTCGGTCTCCAGACCTCCCTCTTTCCACCAAAATCCTTTCATGTGAAAATCTTCCTCTAACAATATTACAAAGAGTGCATACATATCCCATAATCCCCCTCTCCAGCTTTATCCCCCATCAGTCAACACAACACTAAAGCCCCACCTATGTACTTGTAGCCCTGCAGTATTACCCAGGAGCAGCTGACCTGCATGTAACACAACCCCACACTTATTTATGCAGTTTGGGTTTTGAACCCTCAATGTTTTGGGTTCCAATCCCTCTGTCCATGCACTTTCGGTAAAGGTATTCGGCATCGCTCCCGTGAAGAGGCAGTGCTGTTGGGAAGGCGAACCACAGGTTGGTCGAGGGCTTTCGCTGAGTTAGTAGATAATGCTGTGCGTAATTCGCTCAGTCATATTTAGCCATGTGACAGAGCCTGCTGGCCCGTGCTATCTGGAATAGTGCCCTGCTCGCAGTGAGCTCATACTCTTGAGTGCTGCCTCACGTGTCACTTCCTGTCCCATGTGGGGACAGTTTGTAGTCTAGTGGCTAAGGTGCATGACTGGGACTCTTGAGATTGGTGGCTCAAGCCCCAGTCACAGCTGTTGGGCCCTTGAGCAAGGCCCTTAACCCCACATTGCTCCCAGGGGCCATTGGCCCTTGGTCAGCATAATCAACTGTGAGTCGCTTTGGATAAAAGCGTCAGCTAAATGACTAATGTGATGTAATGTCTATGTGCCACACAGACCTTTGTCACTCAGTTTAACGACGCAACATTCAACTTTTCTATGCCCCTAGTGTATTGTGGGTATTTATTAGTGTGTCAGTCTAGGTTTCGTTCAGAGCACAGTTGGACGTTCTGATGTGTTCACTTCTGCAAATATAGGACAAGCATGACATTCTACAATACGTTGTTGTCCAACATGAATTTAAAACGGAACTATGCTTTGAGTAGAGACAGAGGTAAGTAGTATTATATAAGAGGATAATAGATGTGGGGTTTTAGAAAGAGGGCGTGGCTTAGCAAGGACAGGATGCGTGTGATTGGATGGAGTCGAGCCTTTATCAGCTGCTGGCGTACAGGCTCCTGGCTGTGTGCCGTTGCTTCGTACGGCTCAACTATTGCATCAGCTTTGTCGTGACACATCACAAAGTGGTTTGTTTGTACCCGCAGCGGGAACGGGAGGGTCACAGCGTTTCCTTAGCAACAGGTGATTTAAAAAAATAAATCCGTATTGAATGGCACACAACTCGCCCTCCTGTTCCTGAGTAATATTGCATTTTTGCTTGCTGTTACACTTGTTTGTGTGGAGTTTGCGGGGGGTTTAATAACCCTTTTGAACGTGTCGCTCACTCGCAGGATTTCGGCATCGATGACCTCTCCAACCATTCACTGTTCTCCTCGCCTCCGGACTCCCTGTCGGAGTACGCCGATGCCCAGAATTTCCTCAGCTCCGACAACCTGGCGCATGTGCCCACCATATGGGATGTCAACACCCCCTCACAGAGCCAGCACGAGGTGAGGAAACACAGTTATAAACACACACACACACACACACATACGGAACGGACACACACACACAGAGCCAGCATGTGGTGAGGAAACAAACCGTTATAAACACACACACACATGTACTGACGCGCACACACAGAGCCAGCACACACTCAGATACACATGCGCGCACACACACACAAACACACACACCCCATCACGCCCTCACAGAGCAAGCACGAGTTGAGGAAACGCACAGTCATGAACATACACACACACACACACAGAGCCAGCATGTGGTGAGGAAACACACAGTTATAAGCACACACACACACACACACACACATGTACGGACGCGCACACACTCCAGTGCAAGGTGGCTCACGCTCATACACTCAGACACACACACACACACAACCACTCACCCACCCACCCTCACAGAGCAAGCATGAGGTGAGGAAACACACAGTCATGAACATACACACACACTGCAGAGCCATAAACAGTGCACATAGTAACCACACACTGTCAGAGCCAGGACATACATACACACACTCTCGCACCTTGTACCCAATTCCAGTGGTTTCTCTTACATGTCGTGCAGAGCGTTTCCTTCCTGCTGGCTCTACGGCCCAGTCAGTCCCACGTTGCGGGTATGACCTGAGTCTAACCAAGCAACGTTAAACCTCCTCACCCCCTTCAGTCTCATTTTCACCCTGTCAACACTCCTCAAAGCGCTTCACTCCCCACACTTCCCCCCCGCCGCAGGCTTTTACGCTCCATTTTAGGTCCATTTTATTAGCGCTTACTTTTGTTTCACATTCACTTTCGTTTGCAGTTGATCCGCATGTTCTTTTTTTAAGTTGCTTTTTTTTTTTTTTTTTTTGTTCGCCATCTTCATTTTCCCCGCAGCAGAATCCCAGCCGGTTTCAGGGGCTCAACACTTTCGAGGAAATAGCTGCCATCATCAACACGCCCCCCCTGGGAGGATACCAGGTAGAGACTCCACCTGCACAGGCATGGCGCACCTGAGCTGTGCCGAGCTGTGCCTGGCTCAGGAAGGCCCAGCTCAGCCGCTCGCTCAAATCTCTCTGCCTCGCTCAAGGAAACAGAACTTTACCAAAACTACCTAAATCCTTATACTGCCATACCTAAAATTTGCACCCTTTCGAATATCTGTTTACCCTTCTGAATAGCTGTTTGGCAAAAAAAAAAAAAAAAAATCAGGCAGTAATGTCACCATTTGGAGTTCAGAAGGAAGGAGTGAAAACAGAGTCTTCAATCTCACTTTATTTTGAGTTTTTATCGCAAGGTGTTGGGTGAACCGCATCAATATTTTTGTAGGTCTGAAACCTTGTTGATTATATATCTGAGCCTACGAGAGTGTGGACAATTACAGTGTTTCATAGAACAAACACGTAATAAAAGTCTGAGTAGCGAATGAATTCCGTGAGATTTATTATAGATGTTTGTCAGGAATAAGATCAGTGGATTTGTCATTTTAAAGATTTATTATGTAGCTAGCCAACTCTAAATCTGTCACTTTCATAATCATCTAAAATTTAATTAGCATATGACGATTTTATTGCCTGTTGTAATCTTTGTCATGCTGGCAGGTTGACAATGCACCTGTCATTTTTAGTATCTCCCAATCACTGCCTGCATATTGGAATTCCACTTTTCATAAGTGTGTGGTGTAGTTTGAGAGTGAAGCTGTGGGTTGCCATAGTTATGTCACTGAGTCATAATTATTACACTGTCATAGCACTACTGTGGTCTTCCACAAGCCAACCGGTTCACTGCATAACTGCAGAGCACGATAGTAAAACAGCCACAGTGAGTATGATATAAGATATGAGTGAGATGTGCCTCTTTTTCACACTATAACCACACATTACTGGGTATGAGAGAGAGAAATGCATTATGGGAGATTGTAGCTTTTGTAACCAGAATGGGAAGCTGTAGAGAAAAATGCCTCTTTGGTTCTGTCAGCTTGAATGATTCATTTATCTGCAAAAACATACATAATTTCCCATATTACATATACCGTATTACAGCTACCGCATGAATGAGGGACAGTACATACAAAAAATAATATGGCTTAAATTCTCCTTTACGAGTTTGTGTCCCTTCAGTTCCCCCAAGTGTGCATGTACTCACTCAAGCCCTGTGTCCGTCAGGTTCCCCCGGCCCTCCAACGGCAAACCGAGGAAGAGGAGGATGCAGATGAGGAAGAGACTGAGGAGCTGGGTCATGCTGATACCTATGCAGACTACAAACCGTCTAAATGTACGCCTCTCTTAACCGGGCCTCCTTTTAAGGGTGGCATTCTCTCACACGCACACTCTTACGCTAAAACACTTTGGCCAGGACCTAACTAGACTGACTTAGTGTTTTTACTGCCATTTATGATTTATGTCTTTATTCACTCATCACTGACTCTACGGTCTTCTTAATGGAATATGATGTTGTATTTTAGAATTACAAGAACACATTCCATATGTCGTGTTTACTTGTCTCCTGTCTTCTGTAAATAGAAGATACAGTGTAACAACTATTTTGATTGAATCGCATTGGCCCTTAAAGAGACTATGTGGTTTTACGCTATATTAAAGTGAAATAAAATTTTTTAAAAACCTGTCGTTCTCAATGCAGCCACCATAGGGATCGCTCACCCAGATATCGTCGTGGAAACCAACACCCTCTCCAGCGTCCCGCCCCCGGACATCACCTACACCCTGTCCATCCCAGAGTCCACCATCAACCGTGGGCTGCTCTCCGCCCTGCAGTTGGAAGCCATTATTTACGCCTGCCAGGTACCGCTGCACACAAAGCTCAAAGTGTGGAGTCCAACACTGTCCTGGCTTCATTCCAAAACCTTGCCAGCTTTCCTGGCCATGCAGGTCTACCTGTCATTTGTTTGATAGAAAACACGACTGCTGCACACTGTTAATATCACGGTCATTTCTCATGGAGAGAAGGCGCATCTGTCAAATAGCCCCATTTAAATGCTCTTCAGTATTAGCTGTTAGTTAGCATAATTATTAGCACGTTAGCTCTCCTGTGTAGTCCATGTTGAGAGGCGTTAGTGTCTGTGGGTGTGTCCTGTCGGTGCGTTTCTGTGTGTGACCCCCCCTCCCCATCATCCTTCTCCACAGCAACACGAGGTCATCCTGCAGAACGGACAGAGGGCGGGCTTTCTCATCGGCGACGGAGCGGGGGTGGGCAAGGGCAGAACAGTTGCCGGGATCATTCTGGAGAACTACCTAAAGGGAAGGAAGAAAGCATTGTGGTAAAACACCCTCTGAAATTGCAAAACATTTTCGATAGAAATCTCTTCCCTTCCTTTTGCCTTCCACCCAGAGGGTGTTGAGACATAATTTCAACAGTGTTTGAACCCACCCTTCATCTTTGGCGCAGGTTCAGCGTTTCCAATGACCTGAAATACGACGCAGAGAGAGATCTGAAAGACATCGAGGCGCCCAATATCCCCGTGCATGCCTTAAACAAGGTGAGAGAACACACCTACCATATGGAGCTCAGCAATGATAGCCTGGGTCCTCCAAAGACTGTCACCTTTCCCAGAATTCCGCAGCTAATGTAACCATCTGTAGATTACTATAGAACAATCGGATATTTTGCATTAAAACTCTTATTACTGCTCTATTACTACATCCCAGTATCATCTCTAGAGTATGACACATATGGGGTGTGAAGTATTAATTGCAATTTAAGAATACGTGTCAATGAAGATTTAAGATTTTAAGATAGGATTAAGAAGATTACATTTCAGAAAATGAGTAGAAATTCAAAATCCATTCATTGAAAAATCTCCATGGAGGGTTTTAGATAGTACAGTGAAGAGTGACATTTCAGATAGAGCATTGAAGATGGAGTGGTAGTAGAGGAGATAAGAGTTGGCACAACGTAGCCCGCATAGTTGTGGTATATGGCGTGCACGGACAGGCGTGTTAGTTATCAGACGACCCATATTTCTCGTTTTGATATTTGAAATAATGAAAGAGCACTACGGTTTCTGGAAACCGCGTTCCCTTCTCTCCCGCGTCCGCAGATTAAGTACGGTGACACCACTACCTCGGAGGGAGTCCTGTTCGCCACGTACTCGGCGCTGATCGGCGAGAGCCAGGCGGGTGGGCAACACCGCACCAGGCTGAAGCAGATTCTGGACTGGTGCCGACCTGGGTTCGATGGAGTCGTATCCTGCCTCTCTGATAGCGTGCCCGCGCACACGCTCAGTATTCTTATCTCTGCTATCCAGGGGCTTCCAGCAGACCTAGATCAACTCAGCATTCCAAATAAGATGAGAAACATTCTTCATAATGTGTTTGTTGTTATGGGTCACAGGTCATGGTGAGAAATAAATCTTAAATGTAAGGGATAGCCACTCAGTATTGTCAATAGCTTAGCTTTATGTCGCCGTCATTTCTTTCACATCCTTTGTGTTGTTAAACTAAGGCATTAAAAAGCATTACTCCAGTAAGAAACGTGATTTTTACTCATTTGTATGGTTTTATTAAAAAAGAAATCCCTTAATTATTTGAAATAATTTTGTCATAAGTGAAAAGCTGCAGGTTTAATTTGAAAGATGTGTATTTTAACTAGAATTTATAACAGATTTCCCTTTTGTAGGTTTGTATGTTTTTTGTTTTGTGTTTTGAAAAAAAATCCGTTCTACGGCACTGAACTTAATAATTATTTTTTTAAACATATTTTTGCATCCAGTTGTAAAGGATTGTGAATGATTATTTGATCCGGGTCAGCTACTTCCTTCTTAGTACTCATTTATATTTTTCTTGCGTGGGTAACATCAGCTGGTTTGTGCATAGATTATGACATCATTTGATGATACCCTTGTTGCCAAAATGTCTTGTGAACTGCTCAACTGTCACAGAACTCATTTGATTGGTCAACTGGTGGCGGGGAGAGTTTGGCACAAAACAAGATGTCAAACACCATTCAAATTCACGTACATACCATCAGACAAGGAGAAGTACATAAACTGCTTCTCTTGTCTGTTGCGTAAATCGGTCTGACCAGCATCAGGAACGTTTTTCTTTCTCTGAGTCTGAGATACCATCTTTTTTTTTTTTTTTTTTTTTTTTTTTTTTTCTTGCAGCCAACATAACCAAATCATCAATCTCAGATGGCGATAGCCTACTTCTTAGCAGTCTGGTTTAGTTTCCTTTTTTTTTCTCTTTGTTTCATGGTAACCTCTCCCCTTCCGTCTGTTGTGTCTGCTGAGTGGCACTTTAGAAATTTAAGAATGATTATCGTGTACGTAAATCCGTTAGCACGAATTGGCAAAAACAGTCATTACGAAGCAGGTTAAGGGATCAGGAGGTGGTGTAAACTTCTCCTCCGTGTGGTAGAGGCGTTTCGCCCTTGACTAGAACCTTCTCCAGATCGTGTTTGATGAATGCCACAAAGCCAAAAATGCCACTTCCACCAAGATGGGGAAGGCCGTCCTGGACCTGCAGAACAAGCTGCCCCGGGCCCGGGTCGTCTACGCCAGCGCCACAGGTGAGGGGGCGGGGCCTCGGGTTGGACCGCCTGATCTCCAGCATGGTCCCTGTGTGTGTGTTATGTGTGTTTTGTGTGTGTGTTTTCTTGTTTGAGCATGCATTTGTTTGTGCGTTGCCGAACGTTTGGCCTCCGCTATTTTGTCAACCGTATCCTTGAATGGAAGGAGTATATTTATTTTTTGTATGGACCGATAACATTTAAACTACTTGGTTCCATCCTGACATTCACGGTTTGCGCAAGTTTGCGCATCCTGCATCTAAGAAGAATAATATCCTTTTGTATGTGTTCATAAGATTCGGTAGAATGCAAACACGTGTATGTACATGCATGTCTCTGTGCAAACAGCCTCAGTAACCTAACCCCTATTCCACAGAATGGGTGATCTGCGGTCCATAGGGATTCTGGGTAATGTAGTAAGGCAGCCGCACTCCTGGTGACGCTCTTATCCTCATTGTTCACCTCCAGGTGCCTCTGAGCCAAAGAACATGATCTATATGAGCCGGCTGGGAATCTGGGGAGAGGGAACCCCCTTCAAGACGTTTGACGAGTTCCTGCATGCCATTGAGAAAAGGTGAGGCATCACGACTGGAAGAGTCCATTTCTTACCAAAGGAGGGGAGTGAAGGTATCATGACTGGAAGAGTCCATTTCTTACCACAGGAGGGGAATGAATGTGTTTCCCTCACTTAACAGTATCAAATATAATGGTATCCTCACAACAAATGTTCTTCCAAAATATTTATTACACAGACACAGATACAAATAAATGTATAAACATAGACATGTATCTGTAAGTATCAGGTATAGACACATAGCTGATGTTTATGGTGGTGCAGCGGCACTAACTGTTTCCCCCATGCTGCCGCGGCACAGGGGCGTGGGCGCCATGGAGATCGTCGCCATGGACATGAAGGTGAGCGGCATGTACATGGCCCGTCAGCTCAGCTTCTCGGGCGTGTCCTTCCGCATTGAGGAGATCGGCCTGGACGACGACTTCAAGCTTGTTTACAACAAGGCTGCGAGACTGGTGAGACCAGGCGTCAAAGCTATCATTTGTAAACTGGCCAGAAGGGGGCGCTGCTTGTGTTGGCTCACCCCCATTCTGACGCCTGCATGTCAAGGCAGTAAGGTACCCATTGATGTGACATAGACAGTGGGTCTCTGGCCCCCCAGTCCTGCGGGATGTGTAACTTGGTGTATAATTGCTGATGTGTTTGTCCAGGCATTTTTAAAATAGGAGGCTTTAATGTGCTGTTCTGCCTTTGGTAATAAACGTAGTGTGTCACAAGTGCACTACACCAAAGCTTTGATTGACAGAGGGCACTGCATGTTGGGAGAAACACACTGGGACTCTAAAATTTGGCATATTGGAAAAAAAAAATTGATTTATTCTAAACCTGTCCTCCACCATCTTTCTTTGAGAGTCTGAAAATGACCCTTCATGGGCAGCAGCTATCAAGCGTTGTGAAACGAACAAAGGCCGACAGTAATTAAAAGAGGCTACAGAAACGGAGTCGAGTGGAAACATCGGTCTGCAGGCTGGATAAACGTGTCTGTGTCTGTGTGTGTGTGTCTGTGTTTGCGCTTCCGCAGTGGGCCGAGGCGCTGGTGTTGTTCTCGCAGGCCGCGGACGAGCTCGGGCTGGTCTCCCGGAAGGCGCTCTGGGGTCAGTTCTGGTCGTCCCACCAGCGCTTCTTCAAGTACCTGTGCATCGCGGCCAAGGTGCGCCGCCTCGTGGAGCTGGCTAAATCGGAGCTTCAGCAGGGCAAGGTGAGGCCCCCCGCGCGGTTCCCACAACACCAAAACGGCCCCCCTTTTTCCCCTCTGCTCCTGCCACACTCTGAGCCTTGCACAGAAGTTCTGAGGGGTGGCTACATTTGGCTCTGTTTTTGGGCAGTTCTGGGGACTTTTTTTGAGAGGAGCTATCCTCTGGGGCGGTTCCCAGAGAACTATGAACCTTCAAGGGTGGTTTTTTTTCTGTTCGCATGCGTGCCGCCAGGAACGCTGAAGTGACTTAAGCCAGCAGTTAGTATACCAAAATCACTTCTGCGTGTTTAGTATACCAACGTCATTTCTGCACGGATAGTACACCAACGTCATTTCTGCATGCTATGCAACAAGAGCAAGATGAAGGAAGCCATGATCGGAACTATGCGTCTGTCGCGTTTCGTGGGTTTTCTGATAATA